>MQTX01000077.1:2090454-2123720 GCA_009735665.1 Angiostrongylus cantonensis
GTGGTCTATTTCGTTATGGTACTCTCCATTGGGAGACTCCCACGTCCAACGTTGAGGGTGGGGCTTCTGGAATGGCCAGTTACCATGGATGGTCTTGGTCGCCATGATAAACTCAGAGAGCCACTCGTCCTTTTCGTTCCACTCTAATCTGTAGATTTCAAGGTAATGTTCCCCAGACGTTCTTCTTGGTCCAATCTTAACATTGAAATCTCTAATTATTGCCTTGATGAATGTATGGTCTTCTCTGTATAACCACTCCAAGTCCATGTAGAAGGCTTCGACTTCTTCGTCATCATAGTTTGATGTTGGCGCGTAAACGACGAAGACTGTCAAAGCCGGTGTTGACCCACATCTTTTTAATCGCAAACGTCCGATTCGGGTTGTAAGCTGTTCGAATGAATCGATGTTCATGGACAAACTCGTTTTTGACGAGAACGCCGACGCCGCTGACTCTTCTACTGTCGCATGGCATGATCCCAGGGGCATCTCTTCTACTGTGTCATAGACTCTCTTGAATTGTTGGCGTCGTCTCGTGTCGGCCAAGCCGATGTCGTCATACCTTATCATTCTTACTTGCATGAGGAAGTCTTCTATCGAAGACTCGGATGCAAGTGTACGTGCATTGTAGGTACAGATCGTCACCATAGTTCTTGATCCAGGCAGCTTCCATTGGCCCTGAGATTTTAGCAGCCTCTCCGTACTCGTCCTACCCAACGCTGCGAAATTGGGGGCTCTTTCAGGGTCAGGGGAATGAGGCCCGTTTCTTTTACTGTGTTTAGCATATTTGATACCCTCGTATAGCTTGCTGTGCTCTGAGCGTGGGGGCTGGTTATACTCACGAGTAGCTTGCCAGGCTCTCCCAGAGTGGACATGGAGCTTATTTGTTGGAGGCGACTCCTAACCGCATCCCATATACTTCCCTGTCACTTGATTGCAGGCTTTTGGCCGAGTTGACTCGAAGAATACAATTCGCATAAAGCGAGAACGCACTCATGCACGCATGCGTGAATACGCCTAGCAAATACAGAAAGTATGTGCCAAATCGGAGCAGCAAAAACAGGGAGTCTATCCCCTATATCCACCTGCGTGTCAGGGAAGCAAAGGTCGCATCTTGTTCGGCGATCAACCCCTTATCCGCAACCTGGGGACGCGCCACGTAACCTAGCGACTAACCTGCTCGAGATCCCTCATATGCGAGAAATCCGTGGAAAATCGATTGCAGTCACTGAAATACCACCGATCACTCTAAAACACCATCTAGTTCGCAACCGCCAGTGAGACCGTCTATGCACAATGCAAAATTGCTTAATTTGCCTTAATGGCAGGAAAGATGCGGTTTGTCTGAACTCTTGTAAAACGTGCTGGGACGAGTAAATTGGCCGGATGGGAAGACCACTGTGTATCCATATAAAGAAACAGCTGGTCGGTGTATTTAAAGTTAACCTGAATATTCCCAAGACCGACTTCCTATTAATCCCGGCATTGATCGATAATTCGCTGTTTTTCTTCAATAAGCAGACACGAAATTGGTGTTATAGAATTTATTAGCATGTAATAGCTGACGTTTCGGCGGTTTCGCCTCCTTCAGGGCCTGGAAAGGTCAAATTGAGATGCGATCTACTCAACCAAACAGTTTCATAACCTCAGCAGATTTCCCGTTGCTAACCCTCTCATTTGTGCGTAATGTTTCCCGGACCATCTGAAGATTGAGCAGTTTAGGCACTCCTTTAAGAGTATCATCAACTGCAGAATAGAGAAGCCATACATGTTTATTGTTCCTTCATGTTGTATAAGGAGCTCGCGAATGGCTTGAATAGCGGAGTCATTCGACACGTTTTTATAGAGGGCGGTGACGTCGAAGGACTCCATCACGTACGCGTTGTTGGATTGCGCGTAACGTAGACGATCCAGGAACATTTGGGTGTTCGTTAAATGAGCTGGAATGTATTTTAACAACTGGGTAAGTATTAGGGCTATTAACCACGTTATTCTTTCCGTTGGCCGTCCACGCAGCAAATGGTAGTTCTGACCTTAAATAACGATGGATCGGTAGACACGAGATCATTGCTGGATACTAACTTTTGGGTTTTGATAGTTAAGTACAGGGCGAGACAAGTTGGTAGATCAACATTGGGATGAGAGATAACTGATGGCTTTAACCTAGCCGCTCTTGCCATTTTAACTCACTCGTTGTTTAACTTTCGGTATCGACTTTCAAATTCCTTCTCAGACGACGGACGATAAAGGGAAGCATCTTCGAGGTGCTTTTCCGTTATCTCAACATCCAACTGAAGGGGAATCACAACGAACTCTCCACACTTATCACTAACGGATAGTCTTATGCTTTTCGATCTTATCAGCTCTCGTATCTCACACATACCACACTTGCATTTTAGTGAGGTTGGAGCAGCATCTCTTGGCGCGATAATGATTAAGGACTTTGGTAGCTTCATTAGTAAACGTCCGAAATTTAACATCAACTTCATTACTGAACTCTTGTTGTCTAAAGAACAGTTGAGGAAATGGTGGCACTGGTATTGCCCCTATTCGTTGTCGTTAACGCCTGTGTAGCGCCTCATCCCTAGCTTTTTTGCGGAGTCTCTCTTGAAGTTCATGCAAACCACATGCGACCCTACACATAGTTACCTTAAAAATGGGTTCAGATGGTGAAAAACTGGGTCCCAATTCTAATAACGAGCGCGCACCATCAGGAAGAGTCATGTCTCCCAACACGGTTAGCCTCGAATTTTCTCGCACATTATTTTTCCTACTGTGACCTGTTTCATGTTCGTCAGCGGTATTCCTGTGCACTCTTGAATCCGTGTTGTGCGATATGCTCAAAAGGTCATCGAATTTTCTCAGCAAAGTTGCTTTAGCATTGGACCTAATAGAGTTGCAAATCAACACTGACCCACCTACTATTCTCCTCCAGAGGCGCTCCTCCAATTACTGAGCACAATGGTTTTCCTTCTTCTCGCACTTCTTCCACTTGGCGAGCATCTGGTTCTGTTTGCTTCGTAGACAGGTGCGTAGTACTTGCAATTCGATATCCAGTACTCGGTGGCAATCCTCTGGCAGTCCGCATATTTCGTGTAGTCGTTTTCGTTTTATGAATTTCGGAACGACTTGATGTTTAAGGCAGCGGCGCAGAAAGTGTATCGCCTGTCGGGCTAAGACGATCTTTTGCCTTAGTGACAGGACTTATTTTGCAAGTCGGAAGTATCTTGCTGAAACAACTTTTAGTAACTCCCATGTCCGACTTTCTATTAACCTCGGCATTGATGGAATAATTCTTTTTACTATATATTTCTTTATCTAATCTCTTGTAAAGTGTGCGGAGACGAATACGTCGGCGAAACGGGTAGACCACTCAGCATCCGCATAAAAGAACAACCTAGTCGGCAAACGTAAACCAAATACTCCAATAGGCACGCATAGGACGCGGAGAGATAACGGAGAAGATTTTGAAGTAGAAGTTACGATCCTCGCGCAAGAATCGAGAACACAAGCGCGTAAAATTCTCGAGGTATTCTGGATTAATTCCAAGAATCCGAAAATGAACCGCAGGGAGAGGAATGCCTCATTATCACGCATGATATTGGGCAGTATATAAGACTGTTATTCTGATGGGACGGGCACATTACGTTTCCATGTGAACACTGCGCGATTGGTCTGATTCTTGTAATCGATTGATAGCTTATCCAACGCAAATGCTATGAGATTTGTCGCCCATAGAAGAGTATCTTACTAATTTTTCACTTATTTTCTCATTTTGCGGCGAGAGACTATTGCTGTTGAAGAAAGTGTGCGACCCTATGGCTCGAAAACTGGCATGGTATGTATTGTGCAGCATAATATTTAGGAAGCGATTCGTTGTTTTCCAAGTTTTAATCGTTATTATGGCTTTTGGGCTTAAACTTGGAAAGAGATGATTCTAAAGCCAAGGTTCAAACATCGTAATAGCCCTCTCAGAACTTACATAACTTCACTAAACGCTGACAGTAGTGTGCCTCCCTACTGTACAAGTGTTTTTCTTCACACAGAAGAGCTGTATACGTACCGGAAACTTGGTGAGGATGAGGAGGCCGTAAGAACAAGCAGAGCATACATGGAATAAGAGAGTCGCAGAACTTTTCTCGAAACGCCGAGAAAAAGCCTGATTTATAGAACAGAAAGTACAACCAGAGAGAGCTAGGGTGCATAAAAGCTGCCGGAGCGGCCAGCGTAACACTTCCATGTGTCACAGCAAGGAGTGCTAACAGACTTTGCGCTCCATCGTTCTGTAGGTATGAATGATAATATATGCTACTACTTACTATGGCCTATCATATAAACGCACTACTATCAGCATATCGGCACTTATTTTGTGTTTAATCCGGTGTTTTTCCTTACCTGCATGTTCTATGTGACCACGACGATCATTATATCGCTGAGAAATAACAGTCAATTGCTAGTCAAATTATCGATCACTATTGTAGCTCTAAAAAAGGTTCACTGGATATTTGTACGCACAGAATTGAGCTTTTCCGATCGACGTTAGCCGTAATATCTGTACTGAAGAAACTATCGATCGACTACAAGTGTAGGGAAAGGGCCAAAAAGGATAAAAGAATAAAGCTCTCGGCGTTGATCAATCACTGAGGGAGGCGCCACGCATTCGACTTTATTACAAATCGCTGGAGGTGATTGAATGCATAATTGGCCTTTAAATTTGCTTGCGGTGGCCTGCCGATGTATGGAGCCACTGCTATCCTCTCAGAGGAGTCTGGTACCAATTTGCCGACCCAGAGAGATGGAAGGCTTGGTGGGCCATGGACACGAGGAGGCGCCTCCAACCACTGCGCCACACGCGATAAGGTTAAGCACACCAAAATAAGCTAGTGAAATGAGCCATATGAAATGAGCCAGCTCATACCGGCTATGGTATGGGTGATATGGGATTAAGGGCGCATGTGGCGCAGTGGTTGGAGGCGCCACTGCGACACGCATGTGGAGTCGATCTTGCGCCCAAGGCCCACCAAGCCTTCCATCTCTCCGGGGTCGGTAAATTGGTACCAGGCTTGTCTGGGAGGATAGTAGCACTGGCTCGATACATCGGCAGGCCACCGCGAGTCATTGTAAAGGCCAGATATGCATTCAATCACCTCCAACAATACTTAATGAAGTCGAATGCATGGCGCATCCCTCAGGGATTGATCGACACCGGGAGCTTTATCCTTTTTTTAACCGGCCACAGATATGATTGTCTACGATGCACATCGTCCGCATCTAAACCACTGCATGGTGCACGGGTTAATATTTGTGATAGCAGCGAACAAGAGAAATAGCATGGTAATGACTGCTATATTAACAGCGAACACGCACATTTAGACATTCTTTAACTGTAAATCGAACTGAAATATTAGCTTCTTGGATTATCGAACTAACTCGAGCTTGATAGAAATGCTCATCCAGTCAGTGTTTCCACGTCTTCGTCTTCATCGCGGCCGACGACCTGATTCGAAGATCCACAGTTGTTCGTCTTTCCGATGTCGTGTTTTCAAAGACGAATGACTGTGGGCCATCAACTCGGGTCACTAGCTTAGATGAACTTGGATCAACGTTAGGCGAATGAACATCTCGCTCAACTTCGTGTTAGTTTAACAATCCAAGAAAGTATTGATTATTATTACAGAGATTAAATGAGGTGAGTTTGATAGATTCTGAAATAGTAGTGGTGATGAGACAAGAAGCGCTGAACACCAATTCTCCTGGGAATTTTACAACTGGGAGAAGAGACAAAAGTGAAAAAGGAAATGGAAAAAGCATTGTTCTATCGGGTATAAGACAGAAACAACGTGAAAGCGCACCATACTTAAGGAGATGTGATGAACTGTCCAGTGGAAAAGGTGGATCACGGCAATGGAAACGGGGATGATTTTCCTCATTCAAAACCTTTTCATTTCGCTTATGGCATTAAATCGATTGTTTAAATAAACTAGTTTCTTATTTAATCGTTCAATTTTGCCTCTCCGTAGCAAAGTTAAACCAAGCCTGTTATAATGAGTGCGCCAGCCATCCGGTTATCGCTACTGGTTTCTATTTAATCGTTCAATTCTGCACACCAGACAACTGCAAAGATACAAAAATGGAAGAATCGGAATCTAACTAAGCTTGGTGACCCGCTCGTAGCTTGTTCGTGCTTTACTTTTTTACTTATCGTTTATTTCTACTCATTTTATCAATTATCTACTTATTATTTACTGGCGTGCATGTGGTGCATCGGTCGGAGGCACACTGGAGCACACATTTGAAATCGATTCCTGCGCCCGTGGTTCACTAAGCCTTCCATCTATCTGGGGTCGAGAAACTGCTATCAAACTTGTCTGGTAGCAGTATTGGCTCGATACTTCGGTAGGCCACCGTGGGTCATTGTAAAGGCCGGATATGCATTCAGTCACTTCCAATGATGCTTAGTGAAGCTGAAAGCATGGCGCATCCCTTAGGGATAGATCTGCGCCGAGAGCGTCTTAGCTTTTTATTATTTAAAACTTTTCCATATCTCAGGTATAAAAATGCTACAGTTGCATAACGACAACATAATGGAACGTTAAAGATTTATGAAATGCTCACGAATACCTTTCATCGAAACTGTCTGTGAGGAATGGCCTTCTGGTGGATTACATGCTCCTTGATGTTCTGATTATCTTCTCGGACGATGTCAAAAAGTCTATTCTGTTTGAAATAGAAAAGGTATGTAGTTTATTGGCATGTCTTGAAGACTAATTATACTTATCTGGTAATAGTATCCGGGATCGACTTTCTATTAACCTCGGCATTGAATTATGAATTCGTCGTTTTCTCTCTTAGCAATCCGCGAGGTTGTTAAACAGCATACGTTTACTTCCACACAATAATACATACATACATATACACACACACACACACACACACACACACACACACACACACACACACACACACACACACACACACACACACACACACACACACACACACACACACACACACACACACACACACACACACACACACACACACACACACACACACACACACACACACACACACACACACACACACACACACACACACACACACACACACACACACACACACACACACACACACACACACACACACACACACACACACACACACACACACACACACACACACACACACACACACACACACACACACACACACACACACACACACACACACACACACACACACACACACACACACACACACACACACACACACACAAACACATACACACACACACACACACACACACACACACACACACACACACAACACAATCGTGGCTCACGTTTCAGCAGAATCGGCTTCCTCAGAGCCTGGAAGATATACTAATACGCAGCTTACTAGGTCAAACACTTCAACAGCACAAGGAGAAAGATAAAAATCCGATCGATAATCACAAGATCTACAGCTTCTCGAAAAAAAAACACCGCTTTTCCCACCTGTCTTCCACCGAGGAAGAACAGCCGCTCAGAGTCGCATATGGCTGACGACTGCAGCACACCCCGTCAACGATCGATGCGAAGGTAGGGGGCAAGATCACGCGTGATCTCGGGACATTCCTACCTGCTATTCATTGTAGGGTTTTTAGCATTTATCCAAGAAGCCTCGAGGAGTTTGTGCGTTGGTGTTTTAGTGTGCCTTGCGAGGATAGCGACTTTTATATCAAAATCGTCTCCGTTATGCCTTTGTATCCTATGCGTGCCTAGTGGCGTGCCTTGTCTTGCTTTTCCTTTGCCATCTAGGTGTTCTTTTATGCGGATACATAAAGGTCTGCCCGTTTCGCCAATATATTCGTCTCCGCAAGTACCACAAGAGATCAGGTATATCGTGCCTGAACTCATGCAGCCACCGTCCCTGCCATGAGGGCAAACTACGCAATTTTGTGTTCCACATAGACGGCCATACAAGCGGTTACGAACTAACTGGAGACGAAGAGTATTCGGTGGTATTTCAATTATCACTACCAATTCCTTTAGATCTGCCCTTCTTAAGCATCATTTCATCTCTGCACTTATTTCATCGCTAATGAAGGGCATGATGAACGGGACTTTACTTTGGCCAAACCGTTCCTTTTGGAGCGTCGCTCTCCCTCGAAACTTATCTCGTGGAGTTACAATTTCACAGTCATTGTAGATGGCTATTTGCGAGCCAAGTCGCGCGATTTTTCCTTTAGTTCCCTATTTGTGCACACAGAGGTGGCTGTTTGAAGCGTGTTTCTCACAAGGGCCTTCTTTGTGTGTGAAGGGTGACAAGAAAGGAAGTGAACCAGGATGTTTTTGTTACTTGGTTTTCGGTACCAATTTGTCATGTAACCGCTACCTGACAAGTTAATTTGAACGTTTAAAAACGAAAGCCAGTCGTCCTTCGGTTACTCCCCGGTGGACTTGATGTACTCTGACTGCTCGTTCAATAATTAAAAGCATTTGTCCATCTCCTCCTGTGTAGAGAAGACGACAAAACAGTCGTCTGTATATCTGCAGTAGAGTAGCAGCCGGAGACCGAGAACGGGGGCTTCCACTCTAGACATAAACGAGTACATCAGGTTCACCCGGGAGAAACCGAAGGACGACTGGCTCCTGTTTCTAAACGTCCAAATAAATCTATCAAGTAACGGTTACATGACAAAGTTGTACCGAAAACCAGGTAACAAGAACATCCTCTTTCATTTCCTTTCTTCCCACTCTTCACACACAAAGAGGGCGCTTGTGAGAAACATGTTTCGAATAGCCACCTCTGGGTGCACAAGTAATGAACTAAAGGAGGAATCGTGCAACTTGGCTCGGGAAACATCCATCTCGAATGGCTACAAAGTAGTAAACCCAACCAGATGAGTTTAGAAGGAGAGCGACGCGCCAAAACGAAAGGTTTGGCAGAAACAAAATCTCGTTCATCTTGCCCTTTATTAGCGAAGATATAAGTGTAGCGATAAAACGATGCTTAAGAAGGGCAGATCTAGAGGAGTCGGTAGCGATAATTGAAATACCACTGGATACCCTTCGTCTCCAGTTAGTTCGTAACCGCCTACTTAACCGTCTCTGTGAAACACAGAATTCCGTAATTTGCCCTTATACAGAGACGGTGACTGCATGGGTTCAGGTACGATATACCTGATCTCTTATAAAGATTGCGGAGACGAATATATTGGCTAAACAGACCTCTATGTATCCGCATAAAAGAACACCTCGATAGCAAACGAAAAGACAGCCGCTCAGAGTCGCATATGGCTGACGACTGCAGCACACCCCGTCAACGATCGATGCGAAGGTAGGGGGCAAGATCACGCGTGATCTCGGGACATTCCTACCTGCTATTCATTGTAGGGTTTTTAGCATTTATCCAAGAAGCCTCGAGGAGTTTGTGCGTTGGTGTTTTAGTGTGCCTTGCGAGGATAGCGACTTTTATATCAAAATCGTCTCCGTTATGCCTTTGTATCCTATGCGTGCCTAGTGGCGTGCCTTGTCTTGCTTTTCCTTTGCCATCTAGGTGTTCTTTTATGCGGATACATAAAGGTCTGCCCGTTTCGCCAATATATTCGTCTCCGCAAGTACCACAAGAGATCAGGTATATCGTGCCTGAACTCATGCAGCCACCGTCCCTGCCATGAGGGCAAACTACGCAATTTTGTGTTCCACATAGACGGCCATACAAGCGGTTACGAACTAACTGGAGACGAAGAGTATTCGGTGGTATTTCAATTATCACTACCAATTCCTTTAGATCTGCCCTTCTTAAGCATCATTTCATCGCTGCACTTATTTCATCGCTAATGAAGGGCAAGATGAACGGGACTTTATTTTGGCCAAACCGTTCCTTTTGGAGCGTCGCTCTCCCTCGAAACTTATCTCGTGGAGTTACAATTTCACAGTCATTGTAGATGGCTATTTGCGAGCCAAGTCGCGCGATTTTTCCTTTAGTTCCCTATTTGTGCACACAGAGGTGGCTGTTTGAAGCGTGTTTCTCACAAGGGCCTTCTTTGTGTGTGAAGGGTGACAAGAAAGGAAGTGAACCAGGATGTTTTTGTTACTTGGTTTTCGGTACCAATTTGTCATGTAACCGCTACCTGACAAGTTAATTTGAACGTTTAAAAACGAAAGCCAGTCGTCCTTCGGTTACTCCCCGGTGGACTTGATGTACTCTGACTGCTCGTTCAATAATCAAAAGCATTTGTCCATCTCCTCCTGTGTAGAGAAGACGACAAAACAGTCGTCTGTATATCTGCAGTAGAGTAGCAGCCGGAGACCGAGAACGGGGGCTTCCACTCTAGACATAAACGAGTACATCAGGTTCACCCGGGAGAAACCGAAGGACGACTGGCTCCTGTTTCTAAACGTCCAAATAAATCTATCAAGTAACGGTTACATGACAAAGTTGTACCGAAAACCAGGTAACAAGAACATCCTCTTTCATTTCCTTTCTTCCCACTCTTCACACACAAAGAGGGCGCTTGTGAGAAACATGTTTCGAATAGCCACCTCTGGGTGCACAAGTAATGAACTAAAGGAGGAATCGTGCAACTTGGCTCGGGAAACATCCATCTCGAATGGCTACAAAGTAGTAAACCCAACCAGATGAGTTTAGAAGGAGAGCGACGCGCCAAAACGAAAGGTTTGGCAGAAACAAAATCTCGTTCATCTTGCCCTTTATTAGCGAAGATATAAGTGTAGCGATAAAACGATGCTTAAGAAGGGCAGATCTAGAGGAGTCGGTAGCGATAATTGAAATACCACTGGATACCCTTCGTCTCCAGTTAGTTCGTAACCGCCTACTTAACCGTCTCTGTGAAACACAGAATTCCGTAATTTGCCCTTATACAGAGACGGTGACTGCATGGGTTCAGGTACGATATACCTGATCTCTTATAAAGATTGCGGAGACGAATATATTGGCTAAACAGACCTCTATGTATCCGCATAAAAGAACACCTCGATAGCAAACGAAAAGTGAGACAAGACACGCCACTAGGCACGCATAGGATATAACAGCATAGCGGAGACGATTCTGACATAAAAGTCACTATCCTCGCACAGGATGCCAAAACACAAGCGCGCAAGCTTCTTGAGGCTTTTTAGATAAATGCCAAAAATCCTACAACGAATGAGGGGGAGGAATGCCCCGAGATCACACGTGATCTCGCCCCGTACCTTCTATCGATCGTTGATGTGGGGAGGCGCAGTCGTCAACCATATGCGACGCTGATCAGCGGCTCTTCCTCAGTGGAAGGCACGTAGAAAAACGGTAGGTTTTCCCGAAAAGCTGTTGACCGTGTGACTACCATTTAGATTCTAATCTTTCTGGTTGTGCTATTGAAGCGTTTAACCTAGTAAGTTGCGTATTAGTGTGCCCTTCCACACCCTGCAGGAGGCGATTCTGCCGAAACGTCAGCTACGATTGTGTTACATGTGTTTTATTGCCACGGACCTCCCTCATATGAGGGATCTCGAGCCGGTTAGTCGCGAGGCTACGTGGCGCGTCCCCAGGTGGCGGATAGGGGGTTAATCGCGGACCAAAAGCGACCGTTGCTTCCCTGAGACGAGGTGGATCCAGGGGATGGACTCCTTGTTTCTGCAGCGCCGATTTGTCACCTACTTTCTGTATTTGCTAGGCGTATTCATGCATGCGTGTGTGGGTGCGTTCTCGCTTTATGCGGATTGTATTCTACGAGTCAACTCGGCCAAAAGCCTGCAATCAAGTGACAGGGAAGAATATGGCATGCGGTTAGGAGTCGCCTCCAACAAATAAGCTCCATGTCCACTCTGGGAGAGCCTGGCAAGCTACTCGTGAGTATAACCAGCCCCCACGTTCAGAGCCCAGCAAGCTATACGAGAGTATCAAATATGCTAAACACAGTAAAAAAAACGGGCTTCATTCCCCTGACCCAGAAAGAGCCCCCAATTTCGCAGCATTGGGTAAAACGAGAACGGAGAGGCTGCTAAAATCTCAGGGCTAATGGAAGCTGCCTGGATCAAGAACTATAGTGACGATGTGTGCCTACAACGCACGTACACTTGCATCCGAGTCCTCGATAGAAGACTCGCTCATGCAAGCAAGAATGATAAGGTACGACGTCATCGGCCTGGCCGAGACGAGACGACGCCACCCATTCAACGCTGTCTATGACACTGGAGAAGAACCGTTCCTCGGAACATGCAACAGTAGAGGGGTAGGCGGTTGAGATTTCAATGCCAAGAGCGGACTAAGAAGATCGTCTGAGGAACGACACATTGGGACCCACGGATTAGAATGGAACGAACAGGGTGAGCGGCGAAGATGCCGTTGTCGACAACATCGACGAGGAATACGATCGGCTCATTCAACATCTTCTCGTTAGCGTTATGAATGCTGAGAGTTCGAAGGTCACCAAGAGACGTCTATCTCCAGAAACTCTCGAGCTAATACGCCAGCGTGTACTCGGACGAGCTGCAGGCAACCACGAACTAACGTCCGAGCTTGCGAAACAATGCAGACAGGCGATGAAAGAAGATCTTAAAGAGAGAAGAGCAGCAGTAATAGTCGAAGCTGCAGAGGCTGGAAAAGCATTCGCAAAGCCTGCCGAAGCTTCGGCAATTACAAGACCAAGATGATTGCACTCCGACGCCCAGACGGAACAATAACAGCGTCCAGAAAGGCAATGGAGAAAATCAACCATGGTTACTACTCAGATCTCTTCGATAGCCACGTCCATCTTCCGTCTTATGAAATAAAAGAAAATGGATATGCTCTTCCACCGGTTTTCCCTTCCGAAATCCGACATGCCATTTCGTCGGTGAAAAAACGAACAGCACCAGTTACGGAGAGGATAAGATCAGAACATCTGAAGAACCTTCCGCCAGTCCTCGTAAGCACACTTGCTCGGCTCTTTACACGTTACCTGTCTGAATACAAGGTCCCTACTCAATGGAAAACCAGCAGGACCGTGTTGTTGTTCTAGAAGGGCGACCTACACGATATAGGCAACGGTGTGTCATTGTATGGCAGTAAATCCATGCTGTTTAACAACCTCGCGATTGCTGAGAGAGAAAACGACGAATTCATAATCCAATGCCGAGGTTAATAGAAAGTCGATCTTGGGAGCTACTAACAAGTATGTTTTTAATCACAATCTTAACCATTTTGTTTACTGCCTACTTTTTTAATGGCAGGGTACATTGCGAAATACAACTTTAATGAAGCTGAGATATTTGCAAAACTCCGGACCGTGGGTGTTTGCGGTGGGGAGCGAACGCGCTGAGAGACAGGCGAAACGAAGGACCCGCATGGTGTGGTGGTGAACGCGTTACTCCCCGGAAAGAACAATAGCACATATCTTTCGAGCACACAAATACCATTCCAGGTGGCGCACGTGTTGTCCACTGCTCCACCCAATGCAATTGCCTTGCTTTTCTCTCTCTCTCAGTCTTCGGCTTTTAAACTGGTTTCAATAACGAGTTGTGTTTCTGAGATCGTTTACTTTGATGGGTGATTGCTGACAATACTGTTAAAGTAAAAGCATGGTTTGTTCAATGAGCCGATCGTATCCCTCGTCGATGTTATCGACAACGGCATCTTTCCAACAACCGACTAGTGACTAGTTGAATAAGTGCCAGTCTGTGGTGGTCCTGGGAGTTCGGTTTTTGAATTTAGTTTTAGAATTTAAAATTTATTGAATTTTAGTTTGATTTAATTTAGAGCAGCTTTTTCTCCTTTGCATGAGAAATACAATCTTGCACGATGGAGACGGTAGTCTGATCCCATGTAGAATTTTGGGACAACAGCGACATCGGTTAGGCAAAACTTCCTACTTACTATGATGTGGTCTATTTCGTTATGGTGCTCTCCATTGGGAGATTCCCACGTCCATCGTTGACGGTGAGGCTTCTGGAATTGCGAGTTACCATGGATGGTTTTGGTCGCCATGGTAAACACAGATAGCCGCTCATCCTGTTCTTTCCATTCTAATCCGTGGATCCCAATGTGACGTTCCTCAGACGATCTTCTTGGTCCAATCTTGGCATTGAAATCTCCAGTGATGATCTTGAAGAATGTGTGGTCTTCTCTGTAGAACCTCTCCAAATCCATGTAGAACTCCTGTAGAGCTTGGACTTCTTCTTCGTCATAGTTTGATGTTCGCGCGTAAACAACGAATTTTGCCAAAGCCGGTGCTGATCCACATCTTTTTAATCGTAAACGTCCGATTCGAGTTGTAAGTTGTTCGAATGAATCGATATTCATAGACAAACTCGTGTTGTCGAGAACGCCGACACCGCCTACGCCTCTACTGTCGCATGTTCCGGGAACAGTTCTTCTCCAGTGTCATAGACGGTGTTGAACGGGTGGCGTTGTCTTGTCTCGGCCAGGCCGATGACGTCGTACCTTATCATTCTTGCTTGCATGAGCGAGTCTTCTATCGAGGACTCGGATGCAAGTGTACGTGTATTGCAGGTACAGATCGTCACCATAGTTCTTCGAGATGCAGGCAGCTTCCATTGGCCTTGAGATTTAGCAGCCCCTCTGTACTCGTCCTTCTCAACGCTGCGAAATTGGGGGTCCTTTCGGGGTCAGAGAAATAAGACTCGTTTTTTTACTGTGTTTATCATTTTTGATACCCACGTATAGATTGCTGGGCTCTGTACGTGGAGGCTGGTTATTCTCACGGTTAGCTTGCCAGCCTCTCCCAGAGTGGACATGGAGCTTATTTGTTGGAGGCGACTCCTAACCGCTTCCTATATACTTCCCTGTCACTTGATTGCAGGCTTTTGGCCGAATTGACTCGTAGAATACAATCCGCATTAAGCAAGAACGTATTTACACACGCATGCATGAATTCGCCTAACAAATACAACAGAAAGTGTGTGCTAAATCGGCGCAGCAGAAACATAGAGTCCATCCCCTGGATCCACCTGCGTCTCAGGCAGGCGAAGGTCGCGTTTGGTCCGCGATTAACCTCCTATCCGCCAGGGAACAACATATGCCTGAGTGATCTTTATCATATGTGGAGATAAGATCATGTCATGGGCTCTCTGTGGCGTGCGTGGACTTGGTTTCGCACATAACTGTTCTTAATTTATTCCACTCGTACGAGATTCTATTAGCTCTCTTGCATATTTTCCTCCTCAAAGTAAAGTCGTCGTCTTCAATTTCTGCGTCTGCTGTGCAACCTTTTAAAATAATGAAAGTAATTTAAACGTGTTGTGTAACAGATTGGACAAAATGACTTGTGACAAAATCTCCCGTATAAATTCGTCTCTCCTAACATTTAAAATTTTAGCGTCAGCCTTTAAAGACACGGGAAAGTGACTGTCAGAAAGGATTGAGAAATTTTGGATTAGAAGACCAATGAGAGAATACTAGGCTGCCTTATAGAATCCTTTTCTAAATGGTTTGATGAAACTAATTATTCATAGATTAATTGCATCCTTCGCAGAAACATGATATGGCGCTTTTTTAACATCGTCATACTGTCACTGATTTGTACAAAATCAAAAAACCAATCTTTTCTTGAGGAGATTTGATTCGGCCACCTATTGAAAAAAGTTATGAAAAAAACTTGGTGTAAAAAAAATCACAGACAGGAAGCTCTCATTGAAATCCTTTCCTCATATAACTGCAGATTGACAGTGGCCCAATGAAAAAGTACAAACTGCTTGCCTGAGGGCTTGTAATATCAAGTGAGAATTTCTCTTAAAGCTCTCGAAAAGGGTTCAGGTAGATTGCCTATGTCCACCAGCGAGTTGATTTAAAATGGAAGAAAACCTAGGCATAAAGCTAAACAAATACACCTAACACAAGAGCGAAGGCTAGCGTGAGATCTCCACAAAGAACCTTCAGCTTAACGGACAGAACAACTTTTGAAACGAGCACAAAGAGTCAGTGCAACGGAATTCCGTTTATACTTGTGTTTATAAACTATTAGCTATCACGAACGAAGAGTGGAACATAGTGAGAAAGAACAAACAGCAGCAATATTCCATCTTTGTAATAAATCCCACGACCGACTTTCTATTAACCTCGGCATTGATCAAATAATTCTTTACATTCTTTCTGATCAAACGCGAGATGTTATTCAATTCCTTATTCAGGAACAAGCTGACGCTTCATTTCGCCTTCCACAGGGCCTGGAAAGGTCAAGTTGACAGTAATCTACCTGGCCAATTGCTTCCATAACCAAACAGAGAAAACGCTAAACCAAGATTTCAATCACATTCTCAATAGAGAATAGCTTCTTTACACACTCATCGCTTTCTATGAATCTCCTATTGAGTATGTCGCGTGGAGGCCAAGAGCACAGGATTAACATGGAAGCGTAATGTGCCCATCTCATCAGAATAACAGACTTATAAGCTACTCTTCATCACGCGTGACACGCTGTGGAAGGCTCATAGAATGCAGTGGGTGCGCAAAGAAGCAACTCTGCGTTCAATGTGGTTGAAATCTTGGTTTAGCGTTTTCTCTGTTTGGCTATGGAAGTATTTGACCGGGTAGATTGCTGTCAACTTGTCGTCTTTCTAGGTTCTGACGAAAGCGAAATCTACCGAAACGTCAGCTTGTTCCTGAAAAAAGAATAAAATAACACCCTACGTTTGCTCAGCAAAAATGTAAAGAATTCCATCTTTGGATGAATAAGGCAAAGTCTCTTCCGTAACTTTATTATTTTCTCAGTTTCATATACTCTCTGGCAGTCCCGCACACATATTTTTTACTGTACAAAAATTACGAATTTCTTTAAATCACTGGCGAGTTCAACAGTTTTTAGCCTCCAAACATTCAACAGCGCTCACCAATGTGCTAAGAGGCTTCCAGATTACTCATTGGTTGAGAAATTATGAGAGAATTTTGAGGAGGAAAAAGCGTGGTGTTCAAAGTGTTCGTGTAGGCAGAAAAATCGTTAAGTCATAAAAGTGGGCATGACGCCAACTATGTTTTCTATTCTTCAGCTTATCTTTGATACTTTTGCACGTTTCTCTAGTCACTTGATCATAGGATATAACAAGATCGTTCATGATATTGACTCTATAACACGGGTACACATGTATGAAACTAGTGAATGCATTCGTTTTCGTGCGGTACTCGAATATAAAACGGACGTTGAGACCATTTTCAAGATAGTATAAAATCGGTGAATGATTACGCTGATTCAGTAGCAAATTGGAGAGGCTGGTCTTCTATGTCATACTTTCGCAAATGCAGAGAAGCCTAAGAAGCACTCAAAGGCAAATTTCCAATGGATGAGTACTGATCCAAAAAGCCCAACTTTCACTTTCGATGTCCATTCCATATGAGATTTATGTCACCTCGCCTGGCCACGAATGATTATTCGTCTCCAACCTTCCAGAAGAAAGTCAGTATTGTCAATTGCTATCCACTTTCTTGTACAGCTGATTAGATTGAACTGAACACATTCTACAAGCAGTTGAAGGAAGTAATTTATAACGGAAATTCCTTCTGTAAATTTGTCAGTGGAGGCATCACTGGCAGATTAGAAACGCCCAACAAAAGTGAACACAAGATATAAAAACCTAAAATAAAGGTAGAAATAAAAAGAAAAGCCGTCTTATAGGATAAATGGCTGTAGCACGTCTCCTCTATGGCTCCATGGGTATTTATTTTTCGTGAACAGAGGAAATCGCAGGTCATGAAAGTCTCCTAACGGCATAACTCCTGCAGGTATTGGTTATGGCCTCTGTAAGATAAAATGACCCTTTTTAACAATTTGGTAGTGCCTGGATTCTGTACTAAGTCTCCAATCTACTCCTTGTTCATGGAAAGATTTGATTTGCCAACAAGCTCGAGAAGAACACCTATCATCGCTCAAGAAAAGGATGACAAGTTGTATGTGATCAGTGTATTCTCAACGACATTCATCTCTCACATTACTTGAAAACAAAGAAAAACCCGACCAAAAACAACAAGTTGCTTTTCGAAGGACTTAGAACTTGTGCCGAAGCTGCATCAGCTTCTCTAACAACAATCTCGGACGGCATCTCCATTACCACTAAGGAGTTGTTCGGAAACAAAAAGACGCCCAAGCTTAATCCTCTTGCAACATACCTAATATTAATAGGTTTTTCACTGGTATAAGCAGGAAAGATTCTTGGAAAAACCTCAAAAACGATTCAATCTGCAGAAGTTATTTCAGGAACTTCGCGATTATAATGTTCCTTTCATCTGCTCTGTTGAAAGGTGGGCCGACATTCCGCTATGGTATGCGATCGACAAGGGAGGATTCTATACCAATCGTTTCCACTCCACAAAGACGGTTTCGTACCCAAAAATCCGTGCTTTAGAATAGCCTCCTGAGATGTCTACTCTCTAAAATTAGAGTCACACTATGAAGATAGGTATAGAATCACGACACGAAAATATTACATTTGACTCCCTTTAACTATGGAGCCAAAGATGACTAAATGTACTGTAGTGGTTAGCTAGTGGAATATGTTTCTTCAAGTTAGCTGTGCGACCATATAATTCCTAGCCCAAAATAAAACGCCCTACCTTTTACGAATTTTCGCTGGGAAAATCTTCGCAGATGCTAGAAGACAGATTCAAGACGTAGGTACGTACACCCTTGTATAAAACAGTAACAATAATTCAACAATAACGATTCAACAGTAAAAAACAGTATAAGGAAGAGAAGAACAACGAAATGAATAAGCAAAAATGATGAGTAAGAAGTTAGTTTAAGGTAAGGGAGTAGTCCGCAGTAGGTTGGTGAAGTAAAATGATGTGCAAGCGTCGCATTGAGCACAACAGTAACCATGCATTGAGATTAACGGGGTGAAATGCACACGTGACAGCTTAGATTTCTTTTATGATGGACAAAGTTGCACTATAGGGAGCTAAGAATTATTTTATCAAAAAGAGGTCCTAGAATTTTTCTTAAACAATTCGCTCTGATAAAGCTGATGTCATGCAAATAACTGTATCTACGACGGTTTAAACCAGATAAAACGCTATATAAAAAGGAAACCTGTACAGAAGGTTTATTTGATCGGCATGGGAAAGTGTGCAGAATACTTTGCCCTGGAATGGGTATTCGTTGCACGAATGGAGAATGTCCAGTGTTCTCGTGACTTACAACAGAGGACTTTTGCTCGGTTTTCAAACCTTGGCAAGTATACTTTCATGTACAGTTAAATAAGAATAACTAATTGCAAGATCGCAGGCTACGCAGTTAATTACTACAATAGAAGAATCATCAACAAGAAAGATGATGTGGAATGCACTGATTGAGAAAATATAGAGAACGGCGACATACAGTGAATGAATCCTCATGAAATGCTAAAACAGTGAACTGTTTGTGGTAAATGGACCATTTCATACTGCAGATGAGCAATTTTGAGCAATTCCAGAATGCGGCAAGACAGGATCCGCTCAAGAGGGGCCAATGGCACGTCACGATTAGAAGACAATCATGCTTTGTACGGATGCAAGAGCAATAGTGTTGGGCAGCACATCATAATATTATGCGGTTCAATGTAGGAATAACACAGGAAACATATGTTGGGTTGGAGAAACAAATTATTTTATATAAGTTTCTCGACAAAGGCTCTTGAAAACAAACAAATATTCTGGAAACAACCACATGTAGGCTCATGGTTACATTAAAATATGCAGCTAAGTGCACTGTTTCAGATCGAATCGCTTCAGTATGCACCAGATTCTGAACTGTTGTAGACCTTCCATGAAGACCTCAAATGAAAACGGAATACACAACATCAGATAACAGTTAAAGCCGGATTTTCTCCACAAACTTCTTTTCCGACCTTTGCCATTTTTCTAATCAATAGTGTCATTTTTAATAAGGTCTCGTTTCTCGTTTAAGGGTTCTGATAAGGTTCAATCCAAAACGAGAAATGTGACAGTGAATTTGTACATGACTAAAATAATTATCAAGGTAGCGTTTATCAGCCCTAGTCTTATGATAGTGAGGAGATATCAGAAAAATATCGAGTTGTTTTACAAGTTTAGTATGTAGCAGTTTCAAAAATGTACCGTCATAATTAGTATATTTTAAAAAGAAATAAAATTTTAAGCCTGAGCCAAATTCGTACAGGAACAAATCCTTGTGAATGACTTTGTCCCCCATACGTCTGTTGTCGTTACTATAGAATACAGCATCTTGATTTGGAATGAAGAATGCGAGCCACCAGCCAAACGTTGACGTTGGAGCGGTGATTAGCATAGCACCACACACTTTCGATGCCAAATAGAAATCAACTCCTTCAGCATCCAATGAAAACCGAATTTGCTGAAAACAACAGTGCTTCACTCACAGGGTTCTAGGTCTTTTCATGTGATTAGTTTCCAGCTAGCATACATGAAAGTTTTTCTTTCCTTTGCAACCACAGAGCTGGTGTGTTTCTTATCCCTATTAGGCGAACACCTTTGTTAAAAAGAAAACTTGTAGTCCACTAATAGAATACTTACTTTTCTACGGCAAAATATAAAGAAAATATAATTAAAGTGCAAGGTGAAATGCAAACTTCTTCTCAGGATAGGATAGAAGTCATATAGGAGGAAGTTGAGTTATAAAGTTCACGGACTAGAGTGGTTTTTTTCAAGATTGTTGGAACGAATAGGTTACTGAGTCGTACCGTTTTCCCAGTTTTGTCCATTCGAATGAGTGAGTCTCTTAACTGCTTCATAAAGTCCATTTCATCCCCAAATAGAAGTATATTCGGCAAGCCCTATATGAAGATTTATAGAAGTCTTGTCGTTTAGCACGTTTCCTTAATTTCTAAAGCGCTAAATATAACCTGTTGGTTAGCAATTTCGTGAATGTCACGAACACTTCTGTTAAAATCAGATGCAACATTCAAATCGATAAAATCTGTTCGACGTATGTGAGCGCACATAGAGTTTTTGCTTCTTAAAAACAATCATTCATCCAAGTAGTTTTAATAAAATCGTCTATTGTAGGAGGGAAATAGAACAAAAGCTTGAAATCAAACATGTTCATTCGTTGTAATGCTGCTTCTCCAATTCGTTGAATATCGGACGAAAACTCAAGAATTTGGCGAGTTTCTGATAGCATGTCCTCAAAATACTGCACATTTTGAGCGAAGTGAAGTTCAAGAACTAAGAATTGCTCTGTCCTTCCTCGTAATCTGAAACTCATTTACTCTTCTGAAACTAATTTTATGGAAGCTTGAAGGAGAATAACAGATAGCATGCCCCAGGACTGAATTTCTTTTAATCTCTGCATTGACCAATATCACTCGTAATCGCGCGGGACCTCGTTCCTGACCTCAGGCAATTTTTTAACCTCAGGCATGCACCTTCCTCGTTCACGTAAGACTCTACTGGTCTGATCTCTGCCAAGTAACTGGAAAGCTTACAAAGTACAAAACGGTGTGTATGATATAATTTTAAGGCACAAAAGCGGTGAGCGTTCATGAGGTGTTTATTATGCTAGGGAGAATTTATGTATTAAGCTTTATCTACTGAGACTATGAAAGTATGAATACGTTGCTTTCTTGTTCAGTAATCGCGGGGTTGTTGTACAGCATACATTTACTTCCATAGAAAAACACACAATACAATACAACAGTAGCTGACGTTTCGGCAGTATCACCTTCTTCAGAGCCTGGAAGGATACGCTGATATACAATTTATTACGCCAAACACTTCAGCAAAACACTTACCAAAAGACGAAAAACTCCATGGCATTTACATGATCAACAGCTTCTCGAAAAACTCAGAGCTTTTTTACATGACTTCCAACGAGGAAGGTTAGAACAGCTGATTATAGTTGCATATGGTTGATGACTGCACCACCCCACACCAGAAATTGATGCAAAGATACGGGACCAGGTCGCGTGTAACCTCTGGGTATTCCTCCCTGCTATCCTCTCTACTCCACGTGCGTGTCGCAGTGGCGGCTCCAACCACGCCACAGGCACCCTTGTATCTAATAGGACTGGTAAATGAGTTCATGGCAAATCAATACAAACTCTTATTCGTTGGTAACAATTGGTTAAACGCTCCCTTTCAATTCGCTTTGTGACATTCTTAGTTTTTCACAGGCGAGCAAAAGACATTGAGCAGCTCTGTCTGACACACGCCACCAAGAACGAATTAGAGACTTAGGATTTATTGGTAAAACTTGGAGTCACTCGATGTTTAAGAGGACTAGACGTGACACGAGAGATGGTTTTTGGGACTATGGATACCGAAGAAAAGCTCTAGAAAGAAACAACAAAAAATTTTGGATATCGTACTAGCTGCTCCTCAAGATCGACTTTCTATTAATCTCTATATTGATTAAATGATTCACCGTTCTCTTGCTTAACAATTGCTGATTCGCGTTTCGTTGCTTAGCAATTACTGCAAGATGTACTAAAGAGATGCTTCCGACATAACCGACTGTAAAAGAAGCGCTGCCACTAAAAATTTTCCGATGATGTCGATGACCAATACACATTCAACAAATCTTTCCAAGCTTCATTAAGCGAAGACGACTATTTGATGTATGTGATGTACGAGTGGACAGACACAGAACTCCGTACATCGAAATGCGATTACCGCAGAACTTTCTGCGATGCAAGGAGATTGAATACTCATTTGATTAACTTCGCGTCGTAGGAGAACTATATTGTTCATACTTGAAAGGTGACCTATAGGTAAAAACAACGAGTGAGTTAATATTGATTTGCAGTTTTACTAGATCGAATGTTAAAGTAAATTTGCGCAGCAAAACCGAGGACATTTTGAGCGAAATGTTTTCGAACAAAACTTTGCAAGGTCACTGAATTGTCGAGGAGGTTTGGCTGCAACATCAGAGAAACGCGAAAACGTGGTGTGCAACAGGTTCTAGAACCGATGAGGTTACAAAACACTAGATTAACTGTTAGTGATGAAAGTGAAGAACTTGTTATAATTAATCGCCAGTTAATGTTGATTTGACGAAAAAGTATCCTGGAGATGCTTCCTTTCATCGGCAATTATCTGAAGAAAAATTCAATTGGCAAGCCCAAAAATCAAACTCAGAATGGTAGCAAAGTAGCTGGTTTAAAATCATTTGTTGTCTCTCAACTCAGAGTTAAATTACGAATACATTCCTTCCAGCATTTACAAGTCAAGTCGTATGAGTTGGTATCCACTGATGGTCTTGCGCCCACCGACTCATCATTATTCAAAGTTAAACCCTCCATTATTTCCGTAGACGGACCAGCCGACGGAGCGACGAAGTTTTCAACCCTAATAGTTGAGCATTTGTTTAAAATCATTCCTTCTCATCTCAAGGACACTCATATGTTCCTGATCAGGTCATTTAATGAGTGTCCTGACAACGCCTGTCTTATGGAGTCATTCGAAATTAAAACTCTTTATAATAACGTGTAGAATGACTCTGTTACGCGAGGTATCTTCGAATTCCTTATAGAACACAAAGTAGCAACAACCATGTGTAGTTTGTCGATTCAGCAGTTAATTTTTGAACTTCTAAAGGAGCACCTAAAGTGCTCAATCTTTAGATGGCACGGAAAATACTACTCACAAATTAGAGAGTTGACAGTTGGACAGCGACTGGTATCACGGCTTGCCAGTGCATTTATGCCCAAGGTTGAAGCCTCGGTACTCTGTCGCCGGCCACTACTTATCTGTAGGTGCACAGATGATTTCTTATCTGTTCTGTACAAGAGCAAAAGCACAAATGTTTGAATGATTCAACGAAGAGTGAGAATGCACAACATCAACCGAAAAAAGCGAAGGAAAACTAGGTTTCACTTTTGAGCCTTTAGATTAACATGTTCGAAAATGGCAGCACCATCAATTGGTAAGAAAAACTTGCTTATGAGTCCTCATCTCTCCTCTCGTCATAATGAGCACACACATAATGAACGCTTATGAGAAATATGTTTTGGACAAGTACCAGTGAGTTTATGAGAAGATAGTGGAAGGAAGAACTCCTAAAATTAGCGCAGTAAATATCCATTTCTAATGTCTACGAAAAGATATCTTCTAGAGAGTGGCGTAATGGAAAATCCAAGCTCCCAAATAATAATTAATAGAGATAACAAAATCTCGTTTATCTCACCTTGGTTTTCCAACGAAATAGGTGCGACTGTAAATGTTGCTAAGAAGGGCCAGCATAGACAATTCAATAAAAGTGATGGAAATACCACCGGAGACTCTAAGATGCCAGTTAGTTTGTCTATACGACCGTCTAGTGCAACGAGAATTTGCACAATATGCGCTAACGGTAGACAGGATGATTGATGATGATGAAATCGGGTACGGTGTCTATCTCTTGTAAAGCATGTGGGGATGAATACAGTGGCGCAGTGGGTAGATCACTTTCCGTCCGTATAAAAAACATTTAGTCGATAAGCTTAAAAACAAGCGAAATACTCCACTAATCGCGCATAGAACACAGGGATTGACAACGAAGATTCTGAAGTTGTTACTATTCTCGCCCAGGAGTCGAAAAGTGCAGAGAACAAAACTCCCGAAACATTCTGGATAAATTGTAAGCCTCCGAAAATAAACCGTATTGAGCAGTGTCTCGTTATCACGCCTGATCTCACGCAATATACCACATTGGCATTTTAATGTTAGCAAGGCGTTTCACAGACCCATGTGAACTTTCCCAGATGTTTCCACGTCGAATACTCGCTTCAAGCCTGAAAGATAGCTCGATCAAAAACTAGATGTCACATCTTATCAGACGAGAATATGGAGGTGTTTGGCTTACTAGGTTAAGAACGACTTGATCAACAGAGGCTCTGAAGAAGGCAAAATCCGGCTAAGCTTTAGCATTCTGTGAATAAAGAGTAAAGTCACAAACACATGTTTGCTCATCTGGGTAGTGAATTACGATTAGAAACATTGTTCAGTATCATTTTACACTAAAACTTGGCAAATAAAAATTGAACCTTGTTGGATCTTCGTACTCGCAGCAGCTCATTACCCCATCTTTCTGTGCAAACGGTACACGATACTCGTTCCTGGCTTTCTGAAGGCATTTCTCTGTTTAATAATCTACTCTTAGTGATTTGAATGGTCGACAATTGCGCAATGTCCTACATAAAAGTTCTGAATATGGAACAAATTTACCTACGATTTTAATGTAATTGGCCTTAAGTTTCTCACTTTTACTTAATGTCTATTCTTTTTCATTGTAGGGAACGGTGTGGAAGTGGATGCACAAAGATGCTGAGAAATGATCAAATCATTGAACACCAGGTGATAGCATAGACAGGGTAAAAATATGTCTGAAAGGGAAGCAAAGAAAGGTTGGAGTGATGGAGAGCACGTGAGCTCTCGGTAAGGTTAATAAAGATTTCGGACCCCACCTGATGTTTCTAGCATTGCTCATGTCTCAGTACTCTTGTGGTTATGCAGCTTTACTTTAAAACAGAAACACATTATTTTATAATCCATTTACGATAATTATGAAAAGTTTTTACGGAGGTACCTCTTATAAGAAATCTCGAGCCGGTTAGTCGCGAGGCTACGTGGCCCATCCCTACGTGGCAGATAGGGGGTTAATCGCGGAACAAAAGCGACCGAATGATTTCCTGAGACGGGTTGGATCCAGAGGGTGGGCTACCTGTTTCTGCTCCACCGATTTGGCGCATACTTTGTGTACTTACTAAGCGTATTTATGCACGCATGTGTGGGTGCGTTCAAGTTGATGGGGATTGTATTCCACAAGTCAATTCGGCCAAAAGCCTGCAATCAAGTGAGAGGGAAGCATGAGTAACGCAGTTAGGAGTAGCCTCCAGCAAATAGGCTCCATGTCTGCACTGGGAGAGGCTGGTGAGCTACACATGAACATATCCGCGTCCTCGATAGAAGACATGTTTATGCAAGCTAGAAGGATAAGGTGCGACGTCAACCGCTTGGTCGAGAGGGAACGACGGCACCCATTGCGGTCTATGATAACGGAGAAGAACTGTTCCTTGAAACATGCGACAGTAGAAACGCCTGCGGGGTCGGCGATCTCGTCAGAACGAGTTTGCTCATGAACATCGATTCATTCGAACAACTTGGAACCAAAATTGGACGTTTACGATAACGAAGATGGTGACCAATACCGGCTTTGATAATAACCGTCGTTTACGCGCCGACACCAAACTATGACGAAGAAGAAGTCGAAGCAGTCTGTATGGAGAGAATTTCTACAGAGAAGACCATACATTTTTCACGGCTATCATTGTCCACTTCCCGTCATATGGAATAAAAGAGGATGTATATGTTGCACCACCGGTTCTCTCTTTCGAAATCCGACTTGCCATTTCGACGGCGAAAAATGGAACAGCACCAGATCTGGATAGGATAAGTTCAGAAAATCGGAAGAACCTTCCGCCAGTCCTTGTAAACACACAGATATTCGGTTCTTCACACGCTACATGTTCGAATGCAAGGTCCTCAATCAGTGGAAGACAAGCAGGACCGTGTTATTGATCAAGAAGGGTACACGATATAGGCGACTATCGTCCAATCTGCTTGCTGTCTGTCGTCTACAAACTTTTCACTCGAGTCATCCTAAACATGATTGACAGAATACTAGACGAAGTACAGCCATGTGAACAAGCAGGGTTTAGAAAAGGATTTAGTACGATGGACGATATTCACACAATAACAAGGCTCATCGAAGTATCGCGAGAGTACGAAAGACCGCTTTGGTTCACTTTCATCGATTTACAGAAGGCCTTTGATTCAATTGAGATAGAAGCAGTCATGGAATCCCTTGGTAGTCAATGACTCCCTACTCAGTACGTAAAGATTCTTCGTGAGCTATGCAAAAATTTCACAACCAAGATTTCACCATTCTACAACGATATTAACGTTGACGTCAGAAGAGGAGTTAGGCAAGGCGATACAATCCCACCAAAATTATTTACCGCCACCCTCTAGAACGTCATGCCAACATTGGAATGGGTTAATATGGAAGTGAAAATTGACGGTCAGCAGATACATCACCTTCGCTTTGCTGATGATATCGTTCTTATAACACCAGACATTAGCCAAGCGGAACGTATGCTTGCTTACTTTGACAAAGCGTGTGGAAAGTTTGGTTTTCGACTAAATCTCAAAAAAACGATATTTATGAAGAACGGATTGGTTTCGTTCCCGCCTTCATGCTCAACGGAACGAATATCTCTGAATGCTCCAGTTATGTCTATGTAGGTTGGAAAATCAATGTCACGAACGACTTAGCTCCAGTGCTGAGCAGAACCTAACGAGCAGCTTGGGGATCTTTCATGAGCATTAAGGATGTAGTGAAAAGAACAAAGAACACTCGACACCGTGCCCACATTTTCAACTCAACGGTTCTCCCTTCCCTAATGTAGGCATAAGAAACTTGGTCGCCGCATAAGCAGGATGAAAGATCACTCAGCGTTATCGAACGCGCTGTCGAAAGGACGATGCTAGTGGTATTCCGTTTCACACAAGTAAAGGATGGGATCCGAAGCTCTGACCTGCGTCAACGATCGAAAATCAAAGATGCCGTTCTATACGCCAAACAGTCGAAGATAAGGTGGGCCGGACACGTAATGCGTATGGATGATAACCGATGGACAAGGGCTGTCAGTGACTGGATTCCTCGGGATGTCAACCGCACTGCAGGAAGTCCACCGACCCAATGGTCAGAGTTTTTCACGAAAAGCCTCGAAGAAGGAAATGATGCTCGACGAGTCCCTAAAGCGAGCAGAACCCACTGGGCTACTCTTGCACGCGACAGGGAATAATGGAGGATTTACTCTGGCGCCCGTTCGTGTCACTCGACGATCAACGGGACCACAGGTGACATAGGTGATATATATATATATATATTCGCACATTTCAATATCAAATTATAATACTACATGACGCGCATAGCTCAGTGGTCGGAAGCGTCCTGAAATACACCTGAGGACAGTCCCTGCACTCCAGGCTGGCCAAGCCTTCTATCCGTTCAATATCGGAAATTTGCTACGAGGCCTGTCTAGGAGGACAGCAGCACCACCTAATACATCGCTAGGGCACCGTCTACAATTGCATAGACATATAGAGAACTTCCCTTTGGAAAAGTTCTCTATCTTTCTGAACAATGGTATTTGATGACCGTGTGGCCGCCTCGTAGTCACACATCAAACACAGCAACGTAACTTTAATACTCTCCTCGGTTAATTATGTTCAATATTTCAGGCACAATAGCGGTTCAAGTTCGACTTTAGTAGCACACCAACGATGACTTATGCGAAGGAGGAGGCGTAACAGTGATAACTACTTCCTTCTGAAAGAACGAAGCCAATGACGTTTGATGTTCCAGGCACGATAGCGGTTCAGGCACTCAGGTACAGTCTACTGCAGTCCAGGATCAACAATCCAGATCAACCGCGGCTGCATATGCACGCGGCTCCCGCAGTCAAAATAAGCCAGGTGCCTTCGACGGCGGAGACATGCCACCACTCACCTCACCCCCGATCGGTAGTGCGGATAATTCGCTCCTCACAACTTCATTCCCAATCACCGCAACTCATCCCCAGTCATACTCAATTACCTCAATGCATTCTCATTCATCCTCATTCATTCTTAGTAGTCCGCAGATTAATGTATCTGGACTCTTAGTTTGTCTACGGTGTGCTGTCAGAACTGGCGGGTGTTTCCAAATACGTTCTGCTTGCAACGCCATCGGTAGCATATAGTATTCCTCCCACAATGTAGTACAAGGCCGCGGAGCGGCCAACTTATACAATGCATTCTGTTAAGCTGCAATAGGCTTATCAGTTTCAGCCATTGTCATAGTGGCCCATGATTCTTAGGTAATGGTGGCACCCATCGATGTTCAAACTTCACGTTGCTGACATAGTGTTATCCGCGACCAGCCGCCTGACTGTGTTCCGTAGATGACTCATCATTCACTGTTCATAGCACCGTTAACGCTCATGTAGCTTACTGTCCTCATCGATTATGCTGAGATGCACCTCATCGCTATAATATTGAAATCTTAGCTCAGCCGAAAACACGGCTTCTCAATATCACTCTCCGCCCTCCGCATACTGTCTCCCTCTCCACCCCAACATACAGTCAACGTTACTGTATTAATGATGTAATAATGTTCTAATGCCATTATCTCGTTATTCGCCTCACTTCACTACTAGCGATCGCAGCTCATCACTTTAAGTTGCATGATTCTCATGCCAATGCATTTCTATCGCTATTATTATTGTTATATAAAGTGTATTTATGTATATAAAGGTTTAATTTCCCAAGTTCGAGGCTGGTGCGACACTTACAACAGCTAAAACACCCGTGTCGCTAATACTCAACACAAACTTCAACGCTCCAACTCGCCAGCAAAGCTCTCTGTTACAAGACAAGGTAAGCACTCAGTAGCTTCCAACGATGTATAATGAACTCTAGGGCAGAGCGCACCCTTCAAGGATTGGTCAACGCCGAGAGTTTTACCTTATCTTTAATATTAATATTGGCGAAATAAATTGGTCTGTAGCATGATCACCCATTTCATCACCGTGTCTTTCACAAATCCATACGCTCCATGGGTTTATATCCACACACTAAACGTGTTTGCATATAAAAAATTTCGCGACTTAGGTCAGAAATTAAAATATTATAAATTATGAGGAATATAAATAAAAATTCAACATGGCGTAAAGCATTACGATTAAACTAAACAAACCGTTTTAAGCAGATGATCAGCATACCACTAAGGCCATAATAAACATATAATAAAACAATAGTGTAGCTGCACTCACCAATACTGTAAATGTGTCGGATAGTCTCGGAAATATTGCTTCGAGTTTGTCCAGATATCCCCTAATATCTATACTGCCTACATTCAGTGTACGAATGTAGTGCTTTCGACCCAGTTTTCGAGCAATCGCATGGCCAGAACAAAGGTGGAACAACTGCAATCATTGCAAAATGTGAATAAGTAATGGGTGATGACTTGAGGCACGCTGTACTCCAGAGTGCACAGTATAGTACTAAACAATGGAACATGACGCATTGGTAACTAAATTCTTCGAGTAACGTAACAAAAGCCAACTATGCTCTATTCCTTTGTTTCATATTTTTGTATATTTGGATAGCCGCGTTCCTACCGCTTTCACTGTATTTCTACATCACATTCCATAATTAGGGTTTGTTAACGAAGTAGTTTGAGGTGCACTGCAATACATGCGGGACTGATCCCGCGTCCGAAGCTCAACAAAGACTCCATCCGTCCAGCGTCAGCAAATTGGTACCATGCTTGTCTGAGAGGTTAGCATCACGAGTTCAATACATCCATCGGTAGGCCAACGCTAATTACTGTGATGGCCATATATGCATTTAATCATCTTTAACGCTGCTTGATGAAGTCGAAAGCACGGCACAACCCTCAAAGATTATTAACGCTGAGTTGCATGACTTTTAACGTTTATTATACAATTAAAAAAGGTGCAGTGAAATTGTTAGAGGTGCCCTGCAATGAACACATGATCGCTGGTTCAATCCTGTGATCAGAGCTCGCCAAATCTTCTTTACCTCCAGTGCCGGCAAATTGCAGCCAGATTCTTCTAGATGAATAGCAGCACTGATGTGGTACATCTGTAGGCCGCCGCGAGCAATGTTTTAAATCACATATGCATGAAACCACATTTGATTTTGAAGGGTTAATTCAGCGCAGCGATAAGCAGTGTTCCACCCATAAAATCATTGGTTTAGTCTTGGCTCTAGACATGAGGCTCATGACGCCAAACATTTTTTACCCTTTATCTTTATCTCACATTTAAAAGTGGTCGACAAAACTAATGGAAACGAGAGAACAAATTATCTATAATATTATCTCGTTAGTTACTATTTCGAAATACTAGGTAAAGTGACACTTTATAAATGAGGATTAGCGACCATCACCAATACCACCTGTATCACCCGTAATCCCGTTGATCGTCGAGTGACTCTAGCGGGACCCAGTAAATTTTCCAGCAGGAAATACCGTTGAATCGAAAATGTGGGCACGGTGTCGAGTGTTCTTTGTTTTCTGCACTACATCCTCGATGCTCTTGAAAGCTTCCCAAGCCGCTCGTTTCCTTCTGCTCAGCGCTGGAGCTAAGTCGTTCATCATATCGATTTCCCGAACTAGATAGACATAACTGTAGCATTCGGAGACATTCGTTCTGCTGAGCGTGAATGCGGCATAGGAAACCAATCCGTTCTTCATGAACACCGTTTTTGTGAGATTAGTTTAAGACCAGTCTTTCCACAGGCTTTATCAAAGTCGGCAAGCATTCGTTCCGCTTGGCTGATATTTGGTGTTATAGGGACGATGTCATCAGCAAAGCGAAGATGATGTAACTGCCGACCATCGATTTTCACTCCCACAGCAGCTGATGGCACACTTAAAAGAGTGCCTAAACTGCTCATTTTTCAGATGGTCCGGGAGGTATTACGCACAAATGAGAGGGTTGGCAATGGGACAACGACTGGCACCAAGTCTTGCCATTGCATATATGTCTAAGGTGGAAGCACCAGTGATCGACCTCGGGCCGTTACTCTACTGTAGGTATATAGATGGCTGCTTGATCATTTGTTCAACACAAGAAGAAGTTGACAAATGTTTCGAGTTGCTGAACGGACAGTCAGAGTATATTAAATTCACCTGAGAGAAACCACGAGAAAATTGGCTTCCATTTCTGAACGTGCAAATTAACCTATCAGAAAACGGCTACGTAACGAAATGGTACCGAAAGCCAAGTAGAAAAAACATCTTAGTTCATTACCTCTCCTCTCACCCCTCACACACGAAAAGGGCGCTTGTGAGAAACATGTTTCGAACAGCTACCAACGTGTGTACAGGAATGGAGCAAAGAGAGGAGTCACGGAACTTGGCGCGGCAAATAGCAATTTTTAATGGCTACGAAACTGTAGCTCGGGATAGGTGTAGAGGAAATCACAGGCCCTGCAGCGATAACTCTAGCAGCAATAAGGTCCCGTTTATCCTACCATTTATTTCAAATGAAGTAAGTACAGCTATAAAACGCTGTTTAAGAAAGGTCCGTCTAGAGAATTCGGTAACGATGATTGAAATGCCACCGAGTAATCTAAGACGCCAGCTAATTCGTAACCGCTTATACGACCGTCTATGTGCAACACAAAATTGCATAATTTGCCCCAATGGTAGAGACGGTGACTGCATGAGTTCGGGTACAGTCTATCTGATCTCTTGTAAAGTGTGCGAGACGAATACGTTGGCGTAGACCACTCTGCATCGGTATAAAAGAACACCTAGTAAGCAAACGTAAACCAAATACCCCACTAAGCACGCATAGGATACAGAGACATAACGGAGAAGGTTTTGAAGTAGAGGTTACGATCCTCGCGCAAGAATGGAGAACACAAGCGCGCAAAATTCTCTAGGCATTCTGGATTAATTCCAAGAATCCGAAAATGAACCGCAGGGAAGAATGCCTCATTATCACGCGTGATATTGGGCAGTATATAAGACTGCTATTTTGATGGGACGGGCACATTACGTTTCCATGTGAACACTGCGCGGTTGATCTCCACATAACATATTAAGTGGAAGGCTCATAGAAAGCGGTGAGTGTGCAAAGACTCTGTGTTCAATGTGATTGAAATTTTGCTTTAGCATTTTCTCTATTTGGTTATGGAAGTGTTTGGCCATGTAGATTGCTGTCAACTTGACCTTTCCAGGCCCTGAGGAAGGCGAAATCCGCCGAAACGTCAGCTTGTGCGTAAATAATGAATAAAATAACACCTCGTGTTTGCTCAACAAGGATATAAAAAATTGTTATTTTGTATTCCATTAATGTGCATTCACTCATCATAAAGATTTCAGCTAGAGGTGCTGTGCAATACACCTGTGGTCGTTGGTGTAACCCTGAACACATCAGTAAAGACGAACATCTCTACATGTTTGACATAATCTCAACAGATCTCAATAACTCAAGAGATCGACTTTCTGTAAACATCGGCATAAATAGTTGATGTATTTATGTGATACTACTCATATACTCAACGAGAGTCCCACTCGTAACAGCACTGTTCACAGGAAGGCGAAGTCACCGAGACATCAACCATTAACCAACAACACCAACAGCAACGACAGCAATAACAACAACGACAACGAAGACCTGTACCAACCTCGCATGAGCTGAAGAAGATCAGTTAATGAGATCATATTAATAAATATTTTACCAGATTTGTTTTAGAAAAGCCCTATCTGATTCACACACACACACACACACACACACACACACACACACACACACACACACACA
>MQTX01000077.1:2123990-2165536 GCA_009735665.1 Angiostrongylus cantonensis
CACTGAACGTTTGTCGTAAAGACAGTCTAGGAAGACACCGAGCAACTTCACCAACGATCAATTCGACGACAATTTGATGCCGTTTATAACGAATAGAAAATCCTGCTGGGTAAACGAACCCCAAATCCGTAGACTCTTTTGAATGACGGACCCAAGACAACAAACTAAGATAAGCATGTGGTATCGTGTGATAGAAACTTTACAAAACCTTTCAATTTGTGAAAGCGTTGGCACAATATGGGATGGCCGAAGAAATGGTTCAGGATTCTGCTGGATCATTAGACCACATGATTAGAAAGAGACGGCTATATAAAGACCAGTATGCAACAATGACCATGTCGAATACAAGGTAAGAACATTAAAACGACGAGTTAAAGAAAGAAGGACTGCTAATCGGAAAGAACCTGTATCTTACATCACACAGCATAAGTTTATTTGTGAATGGTACTCTGAAGATGAGAGAGCCTCCATAACCGAGAACACAAGCGACGAAGATCTTCAAATGTCACTTCATGTGTAGTGGTAGAAGATAAGGGATGAAACCACATTTTTTTTTAAGAAACGGGTAATGCAAAAGATTGTACCGTTCCTCTTCCGCACCAAAAACTACGTGACGAGTTTATCGGCTGCGAAAAAAGCCCAGTCGACGACAACTAACTTTCGAATTAAGCCGTAGCTGCCAGATTCTAGAAGATTATATCAGCTCGCCAAAGATCTATGAAGGTCAGATTTGTAGCTGTGTAACACATTAATATTGGAGATGCTTATCATGCCAACAATCGCAACCTTTTTAGAAAAGTTGGTAAAAATATTAACAGCAAAAACAAATTCTTCCTGCTCCATCCCTGAGCACAAGGTGCTGGTTTCCTAACGGCAAAGCAATAATCCCGCTGCTTTTGATATCCGACGACCTTTCAAAACTTGCACTTTTCTAAGGTGAAAAATTTCATCAGGGCACCGTCTCAAACATCTTGCATCCGTAAAACCTCCAAATGTATTCAAGTTTACAGCACATAAGATTTTGAAAAATAATCAAGTGTTTTTAAGTCGCATATAGATATAACATTGATATTTAACGATTGATACTCGCAATAGATCACAATTGTTCCAGTCATCTAGCTGCAAAACCTTATAATGGCTTGCACCGAGCGGAATAATTCGGTAGAAGTAAGTGGTCTATCTCACTATGATTAGGTATTGGATGAAAAAATGAAGTGGTGGGATGAGAAATATCTCTGAAGATGGTATTCGCTGACACACGGCAGAAAATCAGAGCCATCGGGCGTGTCGTTTATAACATGTGGATGAGATGCACGATAAGCATCGCTTATCGAGACATTGCAACACCGTTAAAGGTTTCACATAATAAAGGAAATATCCAGGAATGAAATAGCTATCCATATCGGAGGACTAGCGTACCGTGCAGGTACCAGCCACTCATTGCGTCCACCCGATGTTAACGGATAAAAGGATAAAGGATAAAGCTCTCGGCGTTGATCAATCCTTGAGGGGTGCGCCATGCATTCGACTTCATTAAGTACCGTTGGAGGTGATTGAATGCATATCTGGCCTTTACAATGACAGGGGCCGGCCGATGTTTCGAGCCAGTGCTGCTATCCTCTCAGACAAGTCTGGTACAAATTTTCCGACCCCGAAGGGATGGAGGCTTGGTGGGCCATGGGCGCAGAAATCGATTCCACGTGCGTGTAGCAGTGGCGCCTCCAACCACTACGCCACACAGGTTCTCTGTTAACGGATGAAAACTGGAAAACCGAAACAATTTTAACCACAATGACGCTAAGATATTTGCAAAGATCCGAATCCCAGGTGTCTCCGGTGGGGATCGAAAGTGCTGTGACCTCTTCCAGGGGCTAACGCATTCTTCACAACACCATGCTCTTCCTTCGTGTAACTTTTCTTTCAGCCATGTTTTATAGGTGCGTATATGAAACGCTCATATAAGCACCCGAACACGTGAGAGAAATGCGAAACGAATTATCTTCATGGTGTGGTTGTGAACAAGTTAGCCCCCAGAAGTGGTAATGGTGTGTTCGATATCCACCGCAGGCACCTGCAGTCCGGAGTTTTGCAAATATCTGGGCATCATAGTAGTTATATTTCACATCATGGTCTGCCATGAAAAAAATCATTATCCATTATGGTGCGGATTTTGTTACTTTTCATACAAGAGGAAAAACCTTCAAAATCAATAACATTTTCATCCGTTTCACTCTGGGTTGGGTCATTTTCTCATCAACTTCATCAGAGTAGAGGATAAGTTCAACATTATCCCTCGAACGCAAGGTAAGAGTAGACATAAGACGAGGCAGAAATCGACTACATTATTTTGGAATCCTTATCATCGAAAAGAGTTAAAAAAAAAGAGCGTATCATGCCACATTTGTGATGCTCTTCGTCTCTGTTGAATGAACTGAGCTTTCTAATCGAATTCGGTCCCCAGAGAACGGACATCACTCTGGTTAAATCAACGTTACATTTTACCTTCCGAGATAATGCTTAATGCACTCGCATATTCACACTTGTTTCATTGATGCGGCGGAATATGATGTGATCTATAAATCAAAACTGAAGGAATGGAATCGAGCCAATTACTCAAAAATGTAAGTCCCTTTGACCAGTTGCAACCTTTACCCTCGAGCAAAAGCAGACATTTTTCCTCTAAACCGTTTCTCTTATCTGCGGCCTTAAAAAACATGCAGTGGAATATTTCCATGAAAGTGAACGCATTACCTACTATATGGTTAACAACGGGCGCTTGTGGCGCAGTGGTTGGAGGCGCCACTGCGGCGAACGTGAAATACGCCCGTGGCCCACCAAGCCTTCCATCCCTCCGGGATAGGCAAATTGGTACCAGACTTGCCTGGGAGGATAGCAGCACTGGCTCGCTACATCGGCATGCCACCGCGAGTCATTGAAAAGGCCAGATATGCATTCAATCACCTCCAACGGTACTTAATGAAGTCGAATGCATGGCGCATCCCTCAGGGATTGATCAACGCCGAGAGCTTTATCCTTTATCCTTTATGGTTAACAACGAAGACAATAAACTTAATTTTTAGAATTACACTAAAATCAACCGTTGTGTGCAGCAATCAAGAATGTCAGTTAAAATGGTAATGTCAATAAATCCTTGTTTCAAGAGAGCATGACTGTCACCCAATTTGTCCATTTACGAAACTTTGCTCGTGAATTGTTTTATATTTGGATAATCTTTCTTCGTTCTTAGTGGGAAACTAGAGCATATTATACAAGTTTTGTTAATATTTATTCATTCTACATGGCTGGTCATCACACTTGCTGTGCTGTTGCTGTGCAGATTCCAGCACCTCCTGCCTTCAATTCCTTTTCCTCACATTCATGCCCACAATTTTCTTCCAATATTTCGCGTACTGCTTAGTCTGGCGCTTGAGGATTTCCTCCTCATGAATATCGTAAAATGTTAGCTGAGTTGATTCCTCTTGCAACCTTGGAGATAGCAGAGATAAGGCGTAGACATATGAATTGGAAGAGAGTTGTGGGGTGGGGGGTGTCGCACTGGCGCCTTTCTTTCCTGATTGACGGCATCACTAATCATTTCGCTATCCTCATCCTCAATTACGGAAGATACCAAAGAGAATGAAGGCAATCTTTGTAGACAAAAAGAATGCGCTTGAATGAACTACTATTAATGTTCATTTATAGTCATGTAAATCGATCTTGTTGAGCTTGAGGTCGGTGTAAGTTTCCGTTGTCCTTATTGCTGTTGTTGGTCGATGGCTGACGTTCCGGCGATTTCCGCTTTCTCAGAGCCGTGATATTAGAAGTTTATTATCATTTTTATTATTATTAATATTGGCACTACTCCCAACGGTTCACCACCTCATCGTGGCTAGGAGGTGTTCCTGGGTGTCGGGCTGCGATGTACAGTGGAGGGATTCATTTCGCCGGCAGGGCCTCCCGAGCTGAGAAGGAGTCCGGCCTTTCCATTAGGAAGCGAAAGATGTAAGGTTCTACATGAAGAATTTTAGTAACGCGTAAATATTACAACTTGTGTATAAACCCTTTTATTTGTGCGAAGGATTTATAAATTACAAGGCTGTATGCACATGTTATAAACTGTATGTTCTACCCTAAATGTTTTTGAGAACTGTTTTCAACACATCAATTATGGTTGAGGACATAAGACTCGGTAAATTTCCACAAAGGCAAAATGTGTGGAATCACATTAGAGAACGTATACTATGTGTACACCTTGCTTTTCTGAAGACGTTCCCTCAACGATTTATAATCATATCACAGCAAAAATCATCTCTAAGTGCTGAACTTTAATGTTAAGTTATAAAACAGACATCTCTGCCTCCGGAAAACAATATTTCCTCTGCTGGCTGCTCTTTTTGTCAGCAGCGGCTCCTTGACTGCGAAATGAACTCTACCAAAAAGAGGGTTTTTTGTTAAATTGTTATATGAGAAGTTATTAAAACCCTTGCTTCCATGGTCGACGTCCGCTACAAAATTTACGTTTGATAAGCTATTGTCCGACTACAAGAAATGTAGATAAGAGCTTCTACGTAACAGTGTAAACTAGCGAAGACAAGATGACTCCTGTAGAGGTCACACCGGTCACCGTGTTCTTTAGTGAAAGACTCATACAGAGGTCACGTCGTCGCGAAACTGTTAACCAAGTCGTTATGAACTGATCATATTGAGTTGGTGCGAGGTTGGTATAAGTTGTCGTTATTGTTGTTGCTGTTTTTGCCGTTGTTGTTGTTGCTGTTGCTGGTCGATGGCTGACGTTTCAGCGACTTCGCCTTCCTCACAGCCGTGCTATTACAAGTGGGACTACGAAAGAGAACTCGATCGTAACAGCATGGCTCTGATTTAGGTGAAATCACCGAAACATCAGCTATCGTGCAACATCAATAACAACAACAACAACTTATACCAACCTCTCATCAGCTCAACAAAATCAGTTCATAAGAATTTGTAAATAGCTATATCGATTATTTATGCCGAGGTTTACAGAAAGTCGTCCTTTTGAGTTGCTAACCAGGTATTATGTTAGCGATGGGAACATGGGCACAGGAAAAGTCTGTCTACTAGGAAATTAACCATTTGGGCTGCATGTCTACGGTTACCCGTTGATTAATGCATTCCAACGTACGCAGAGTGCAAACGTTGTTGCACATTTTCTCTTAGTGTGTTCATGTGCTTCGCTGGATAGTCAGTTATTGAGAACTCTCCAAATTCCTCAACATCTGAGAGCCAGCGCTCTTTCCAGTTACCGCGATGAACATCTCGGTAATGCCTGAATGAGTATTTCAATAAGCTGAGTACAACTTTCTTGTTACTGTTGTAGCATTTCTTAAAACGAAACACTCTAGGTTATTGCTTAAGTACATTATTGTATTGGATTCCTAGGTATTTTACTGCTAAAAAGCAAAAAAGTGCTAAATAAATAAGTTAAATTTTTAGCTATGGCTTAGCTAGTATTATTGGAGAAGGTGTTTTAATTTCAAGAAACCATTTGCTAAGAGAGCAAGTAATCGAGAGCAAATTTTCCGCGTGTAATCAAGGCCTAGCAAATTGTTCGCTCTTTTGATGATTCCGTTTTACTACTTTCAGATGACCAGTTGTAATCGGTTGATAATAAAATGAGCGAATTTAAGGGATCACCTAACAACAGCCTCCTCCGGCTTCATATAATATCTCCCATAGCCGTTCAAGAACAAGTCGACGGCGTGTACATTTGCAATTATGACCTAAAAGGTAACACAAGAAATCGCTTTAGAAAGTTTCTATAAAACAATTCTTAGAAAGGGCAAGTTTAGGAGAATCGGTTACGATAGTGGAAATACCACCCGATACTCTTCATCGTCAATTAGTTCATAACTGCCTGTGTGACCGCCTGTGTGAAACAGAAAATTGCCTGATTTGCCCTTTTGGCTAGGACGGTGACTGCATGAGTTCAGGTACGACATACCTGATCTCTTGTAATGATTGCGAAAACGCATATATTGGCGAAACAGGCAGACCTTTATGTATCCGCATAAAAGAACACCGAGATGGCAAACAAAAAGCAAGACAAGGCACGTCACTAGGGGCGCATAGGATACAAAACATAGCGGAGACGACTTTGATATAAAAGTCGCTATCCTCGCACGGGATACTAAAACACCAACGCACAAACTTCTCGAGGCTTTTTGGATAAATGCCAAAAATCCTACAACGAATAGCGGGGAGGAATGCCTCGAGATTACGCGGGATCTCGCCCCTTACCTTCGTATCGATCGTTGACGGGGAGTGCTGCAGTCATCAGCCATATGCGACTCTAGGCGGCTGTTCTTCCTTGGTGGAAGACAGGTGAAACTGCGGTGGGTTTTTTCGAGGAACCGTTACCTTGTAATTATTCATATTCAGATTTTCATCTTTCTCTTTGTGCTGTTGAAGCGTTTGACCTAGTATGTTGCGTGTTGGTGTACCCTTCCAGGCTCTGAAGAAGGCGATTCTACCGAAACGTCAGCTGCTGTTGCATTGTACTGTGTCTTTCTATGGAAGTAAATATATGCTCTTTAACAACCTCGTTATTACTTAGAGAAAAAACGACGAATTTTTTAATCCAATGCCGGGGTTAAGAGAAAGTCGATGCTGGGAAATGTTATTTCATTTACTTATATGTGCGAGATATCCGAAAGTTTTTGGATGCTTACGGACGAAATTTCGAATTCCTTAATCAGATTCGTGGGAAGAGAATTCGCCCAACCCTCACGGAATTGCAAAAATCTGATATGTGGGAATGTAGTGTAGGCAGGAAAGCTGATAAGGTTAAAAAACATACGACTATCCGCCTGAATGTTGAGATAACGAGGAAGCATCGGAAGCATCTTGAAGATGCTTTCCTTTATTGCCCATCATCTTAAAAGGAATTCAGGAGTCAGTACCGAAAATTCAGCAACTAATAGCTTGAGTTGGCAAAAGTGGCAGATTTAGAATCATCAGCTATCTCCTGACTTGAAGTTGAATTACCAATATGACCTGCTTTATACTTATTAAAACTCACACGATAGTATCTACTGATGAATTAGATGTGTGGAAGGAGTAACGGATAGAATAGTGTTGTTTTTAACCCTCATTCTCATTTAGTTGTTAAAGCACATTCCAGCCCATCGTACGCACATGCAAATGTTCCTAGATCTCAATTTTAGCTTATTATTTACTGCCTACTCTTTTTAACGGCAGGGTGTATAAGAAACAGTAGGGTATATAAAAAGGAGTAGTAGGCAGTAAATGATAAGCTAAAATTGTGATTATAACTGCAGCCTCAGTTTAACTGGGTTCGTTGCCAATTTGGGCTCCCAGATCAATCCCGCTGACGGGTGATTGCTAACGGCAAAAGATGGATAGATCTAGTTGAGGGACAGGTGAAATGAAGGACCAGCTTTGTGTTGTGGTGAACTCCTCGGAAAGCACAGTAGCGCGTTCGTTCCCCACCGCAGACACCTGCCAACCGGAGTTTTGCAAATATCTCAGCATCATTGAAGTTATGTTCCTAGATCGTCTACATAATTTGCATCCTAACAACATGCACTTCATGAAGTCCTTCGCCGTTATCGTCTTTTGAAAAACATATGGTAAGAGTCTGCTACGCAAGCCATCCTCGAACTCCGTATACAGCACGAAGCAGCAATAAGTGTCTACGTCACCTCGATTCAGCAGATAGTAGCCCTCATAAAAGATTGACTAAATAGCTCAATATTGAGACGTTCTAGAAAGTGCTACGCACAACTGTAACGGCTAGCAGTGGGACATCGAATGGTACCAAACGTTGTCGTTGTATTTATGTCCATGATGGAAACACCGGTAACTGATCTTCGACCATTATCCTATTGTAGATATATGGATTATTGTCTCATAATCGGTTCCAGACAAGAGCTGATAAAAAATTCCTTGAGCTATTGAACGAACAGTTAGAGTACGTTAAGTTTACCCGAAAGAAAACTGGCTGTCACTTCCAAAGTTCAAGTAGACCTATCCAAAAATGGCTGCATTAAAAAATGATAGCGAATAGCGAGAAAAACAATAAGCTGCTTATGTATAGGACGAAGACCGGTTCATGAAGAACCCTTTGTGCAGTGGCTAAGTGGCGAACGAATAGATCTCATTGGTTCCCAGATTATGGAATCCACTTCGTACGTGTACCTTACGGTTCACGTGAACATCGAGAACAATGTGAAGGGAAAACTGGACAGAAGAAGGAGAGCAGCATGGCCACAATTAGGTCTTTTAAAAAGCCACCCGCCAACTAACAGACCCAATATTTCCCGCTCACCTTTTCTGCTCAACAATCCTTAATTCCTATTATGCTGCAGAAACGTGAGCTATACTTCAAACACGATAGGAATCCTCATACTGCTCGAAAATCGATTAAACGGTGTCTTATAAAACTTAGCCGGTTCTCGCAACGTCTAGTCGGGAGACGCAGTTCAGATCTTCGAAACCTATCCTATCTTCGGTATCTGGGAGAATATACATCGATAGCGTAACACAGATGGGGTGGTCGTATAATGGGTCGAGATGGAAGTAGACGACAGATGGAAGAAGAGAACTGTAATGTGGACTTCATACTGATGTAGGCTTCTAGTTGGATGCTCATCTGCAGGTTGGGCGCAACTGTTACTAACCAAAGTCAACCGGCTGTTTTCGTAGCCTCCAATGTTTTTAAATCACGGTAGGAGACTAGCCAGAATGCTCTAAAAGGCTCATGAAGACCGGCCGCTCAAGTATCCAGATAAGTAAGCAGGATTTCTGTAAAAATGTTCTAGATACCTTTTTCGGGTCAACAATGTACTTCGAAATGTTTCCGGGTGGCAAAACTTGCGATGTGTTGTGATATCTCCAGGTCGGCATCAATTTAGCAACCTTAAACGCCATATTTATGTTTTTATAAATGTGTAAGTATATCATATATATTATATACAATATGCGTAGGCAAATTTGCTCTCATTGCTTGAAATCCATAAATTCTAGGAGGAAGAACTGGCATGAAATGTACTCTATGCTGGGTTAAACACACACAAGTACTCGGCAACACGTAGGCAAGGTAGATTGAGGGGTTAGGAGGTTCACGGTTTTCGTCCAAAAGATGTCGGGAAAGGATTAGTCAATGTCCGAGCAAGCCAAAAGTATCCATCAAATCATGCTATCAAAACATGCGTTCTTCAAGCAGAAAGATTTTCGCCTACCTGACTTTTACTAATGTATTTTTGTGGTAGTGTTTCATTCCTGAGAATAAATTGCTGTCGAAATGACAATTCTGCTATTGTTTGATTAAAAATAGTCCTAAAAAGAATGCAAATGTAAACAAGAAAAAGTTCTCTTGATATTCACAAACTGAAGGAAATCAGAGAGAGTTCCGCGATATTCAGTTGGAGTGAGCCGTTCGTCGAGATCAACCATTGCCACCCATTGAGAATGGCCGCGTGAGCGTGTGAGGCATTCCTACAAAAGCGTAACTATTCGAATTTGAACAGTTCCGGGTGAGTTGATTACTAGATGGAGTGTAGCGATTCTGTTCAACACGCATAATGCCCACTCCCCTATATCTAGGCGAACAAAACGTTTGGGTATCGGTACCACTTCGGGAACTTCTGTCCTATCCACGAAACTTAGAAAAACCTTAGTACCGCTACTAAAGAGGATCAAAATAGTTTGCATTAAGCCGCTGTCATATGGACGATCAAAAACACTTCAGCACGAAGCGAACATACAGGAAAATCCGAAAACGTTCATAGACGGTGAGGAGAGACAATACTGGTATAGGCACAACATATGATGCAATGCTACGTTACGTTAAAAGATAATTACCTAGTTTAAGAGCTTTCAACTGCAGTGTGGATCTCTGAAATTTTTTTAAAAATATAAAAGGAAACAGAAAATAACCTATCTTTAAACTCTCTTCGAAAAATATTAGCAAGAAAAATCTGCCCTGTCTTGAGAAGCCCTTCTCATGGCAAGAAATCATCGTGATAATACGAAAATTGTAGTCGAAAGCGTTGCGCAGCAAAACAATTCAGCGGAGAGACAATGGTTGATGCGTGACTCACGCCAGCTGAAGGGTCCCGAAAGTATCAAGACATCTATGCTCACATAGCGCTTCGATCTCAGAAAGAAATGAAACCACACATCCATAGTTGCAGTGAAGAACAGCTTGCTAATTTTTATCACTAGTAACTTATGACTACATCAGTAGTATTCTGTATCCTGATTAGTGTGTAAAATTGGGCCGCCACGATGCGCTCTCAGAGTGCATTCGATTCTTTTTTTTTTGAAAATATACTTCTACAGAGTATATTGAGTCTCGATATCTCATAAATACAGCATCATATTTCAAAAAATCGGTTCGAAATTGTCGCATGACTAAGAGATGAAACTAAGAAATCTAAGAATGCAGCGATGCTGACCTGTAATTGAAGTAATTGCGATAGCCTGTCATCTCTTGAAAAATAATCGAGAAAAGCAATGACTTCAGCCTCTCCAGATCGAACATAATTGTCTAGTAGTATCCAACTATACTCATCTAATTCGTTTACGTAAATATAAAAGTGCGTCACACCCTAAACACCAAAGTGCCAAACTTCAGAATGTGGATTTTAAAAAAATGAATGAAACCATGCTCTCGATAAAACTATTCAGACTTCGACTAGTCGAGAAAATTACTGTTTGCCGCAAAAATTAGTGCAATAGAAATTCGATAAACAGAGCATTCTTTTATCCCGTTATGTTGATACTGGTACATAAATTTTGTAGTGGTTAATACAGCTTTTTATCCCGCTTGAATTCTCACCGTTTTAAGTTAATTCGCTACCCAACTGTAAAAATTACCGAAAGCGATCGTCACACAGTTGGTGCAGTTGGTCTTTTAAAGTGACGATAAGTCCAAAGTTAAGAAAAAGCAGGCATAAACCTACGTGCCATATTCTGCTCACTACCACATAAAAACACAGGAAAGAAAAAAAACCATACCTGAATCTTATGATGCTCGATAAACTCGGCTAACAATAACCATTTCGGCTCCATCCCGTATAAAGGAGCAAGGCAAGCCGAAAAGTAGTGGGTTGTGACTGGAATATTCCTAGATGTACAACTAATTTAGAATTGGGGCAAAAAAAAAAGACGGCTCGAAATTCCTCTGCAACAGCGTAGCCACATAACCAAAACCAAAAGACTCAACCATTTTGAGTCCGATCGGTTATCGACACAGGATACTCGTAGTAGCCGGTGGGCGCATCTGAGAGCGAAATGTGCTTCACACCTTCACGCCGAAGGCAGAGTGCAGTAAACTCGGGAAATACGACTGTTTTGAAAGGCGGAACGATTTCACTTCGTTGTTGATCGAAATAACGACAATAGATAGTGTTTCTGTTAAAAGATTTCATACGGAATTAGAATTTTTGCATCATAAAAAACATGTAAAAACGCAATACGTCTTTCACATATGTAAGAAAGAAGAAGTATTTGTTAAAAGGAGTAACTGAGTTTGATAAGATCAGTACCCGAAGTCCATCAAATCACCATTAACAAGTACTCTGGCACTCCTTGACTAGCAGCTGACCCCAAGCAACTATTAGTACACTCGTCGACTAGGAGCAGATAAAACTCGAGATATGTATGTTAAGTCTTGGCCTGTGAGCGGCATTTCTTTATATGAGGTAATATAAAAAGGGCTTTTCTTGACGGGTTAAATGAATGACGGTTTGGCTACTAATTAACTGTTATTTCATTCGGTTTCATTCAGGGGTAGAATCGATCCCAGCGCCCATGGCCCATCAAGCCTTCCATCCTTCCGGAGTCAGAAAATTGGTACATAGCAGCACAGGCTCGATACATCGGCAGGTTACCGCGAGTCATTGTAAAGGCCAGATATGCATTAAATCACCTCCAAACGATGCTTAGTGAAGTCGAATGCGTAGCGCATCTCTCAGGGATTGATCAACGCCGAGAGCTTTATCCTTTATCTTTTACCATTCAGTTTGCTTTGAGAGAGCCACATTATCGTAGCTACCATAATAAAAAATTATTTAAATGGAAACATATTTGGCCTGCCAAACACTTCTAAACGGTTAATTAAAGAGATTTGCTCGTATTGTAGGCCATACTGACACAAAAGCCTTAAACAGCATACGAACCACACGCACTCTTGGAATGATACACAAGCTTTTTTCTATAATTCCCTTATGTTTCCAATTTCTCAAGTACCGTATTTGTAAAAAAATAATTTTCATTGCCTAAAAGCCAACACTCCCGTGATTCAGTCGTTGGATGTTGTGTTAAGCCTAAACGAGCAGAAAAAAATTTCTTCTACGAAAGATCTCATCAACAGTTAATTTTCATTTTCGCAATGGTTTTGTTCGAACGCCGAAATTTCTACGGAATACGTTGCTTAAACAGACCCATATTTATTAAATGATGCCATCATAACGTAAATGTGGTCCGGGTGCTCAAAGGCCGACATCAGGAAAATGTTCATCTTTGGTCCGCCCTGAAAAAAAGCAACCTAGGGTTTTTTTCTAAATAGAACCGATATTTAGCTATTGTTTTGCATTCACCATTCGACCGATTCCTTTTCGTATTGCTTGATCGTAAAACCTTCGCAGGAGGGTGTAATTTATCGTCTCAGTTCCTTCACCTGAAAATTGTAATTAAAATAAGCATTTTCGGCGAAAGTATGGAACTTATTAATACAAAAAAGGCCAATACAAGTTAACTTATTTTGGATTTTGAATGATATTTCAATGATTTTGTTGAGAAACGACAAACACTGGACACCTCCGAATTCTGGTTACAAGGTTGAAAAAATGATTATAAAAAATAAAATTAACGTCGTAACCAAATGTTTATCAGAAATATAAAACGAAAAAAAAAACGAAACGAAGGACCCGCATGGTGTGGTGATGCACGCGTTACTCCCCGGAAAGGACAATAGCACGTTCGTTCCCCACCGCAGACACCTGCGGTCCGGAGTTTTGCAAATATCTCAACGTCATTAAAAGTTATATATCAGAAATATAGAAGAAATGTTCTAAGCACTTTGAAATATTTTGGAAAATGGTAAGGGTGAAAAAATGCGCAGATGCATTTATGGATTGGACGACATGCAGAAGAACCAATATTATTGACTTTTTTTACATCACTGGGCGTACATTATTTCGTGAATCGCACACTTCTTGTACACAATATCCTAGGAAGGTACTAGAACTTCTTGTATCCGGATTCAGCTGTTGCCTGAGGATTTTCGGCTTCTTTACGAATGCCTTTGAATGCCGATTGATTCGATTCCTCATCGAGCCTGGAATAGTTGTGGCAGTGTGTTTCCACGTGGAGGGAGTGAGTTAATCGCAGAGAAATCAGGCACCTACTTTCCCGCCTTGAAGGGATGGATTAATGGTGGACATAAAACGTGGTCGAACCAATGCATTGATTATTACAGACTGTCGCTACTACAACGCCGAGCACCCTCCCCATCTCTGATCCAATTTGTTTTGCTACGAAACCAATTTCGAAGGTTTAATCCTAACCTCAAACGTTTTCAAGTAACTACTATACATTTAGTTTTGACCAAAACTATTCGTGAAAACCAAATTCTACCAGAAAACCTCTCACCTGCAGAGATTTCTTTGGAATTCAGGGAATTCCAGCCCAGAAACTGTAGACTTTGCGTTGCAGCAATTTCGTATGCAGTTTCATATGTACTGATGAGCAATACCGTGATTAGAAAGACGAGCAACCACAGCCAGGTCATTGTCGGCGGTTTGCGTTCGTTTGAAGTCATGGATTTTGAGTGGTGACGAAGAAAACGAGTCAATTCTAGTTCTCGCTGGAATTTTGCCATATCTTCTTCACAAACGAAATGCCGATCGATATCGCAGGGAACGGACACATAAGTGTCAAAGTTTCTAAAAAAGCAACAAAACAAATTCAAATGCAGATTGAAATTTCTCAAATTCTAAAAAACATTTAAATTTCATATGTATTCTTTCTTTGATGAGCTTACACGAGGTTGATAACAATATTTATAAAAATATTGAAAGAATACAGAATTGAAAAGAAAAGAAAAAGAAAAAAAAGTGAAAAGATTTGAAAGAATACATATTGATTAAGCACACCGAGGTTCAAGGAAAGTCGGTTTCGAAGTATTTAAATTTTACCACACTAGCTTTTCTAAGCAACAAAGGTCTGAGGAATTTTTCCATCCTTATACCAATGCTTTTCTGGACAATGAGGTTTTATTTCTGTAAGAAAGGTCTTTATGGGAAGAACTAGTCGTTGATGAACACACATTCTAGAAGACAAGCACAATGCCAAAGATTCTGATATAAAAGTTGCGGTTCTGGTTAAGCTACTAAAAGCCACCAGATTTTATTGTTTTTACGAATTTTTTCGGTAAAATTTCTGGAAATAGAAGCCAGGAATCAATGTATCGCTTATCTGAGCTCGTTTATATCTCATGTGAATCTTCAGATCTGCGATCTGCATTCATTTCCCGATAGCACAGTGACGAATTTGAGATTTTCCTTATTATGCGAATTCCGGTCAAGTTATCTTACCTGTTGATCTCCAGCGCTAACAAAACTCAGTGCAGCGCTTTGTTACCGAAAAGGTCACCCTTCATGTTTGTGGTTATAACTTTTATAAAGTTTTGAGTTTTTCACCCAGAGAAGTTAGTGATTCATTATACAAATGACGTTCTAGTAAATGTCTAATAGTGTCATTTGTAATGACAATGTTTAACTTTTGGTTAATGCCTAATGTTTTTTTTTTATCGCGGTGGGGTGTTAAATTGATGGTGCAGTGTTCCCCTGAAAGAGTAACCGGGCGCTCTAGGCCCATGTGAGGCTCCTAGTCTTGCAAGCAACGCAGGATCATTGTGGTGCCGCTTATAATTGGGTGGTTCTTTGATCAAGTGCTGAACATGTTTGCTTAATCAGCAAGGTGTTCGCCTTTGGGCTGCTCACAATTTCGCAAACTAAGAAACGGATTTTTGAGCAAGATTAAACAGTTTCAGTCTGATTGGATTAATCTCTTTTCATCTTTCACTGGGAATTAGCTGACCGCTGCATTTTCATTGATTATCGGAGCAAATTAAATAGGCTAATCTGGAATAATCTGCTGTAAAGAATGTATTAAATGAAAGAAGTGAGCAGCTAACATTTCTATGAAGCGTTTTTGACCTGGAGGAAATCGCACAATTCCGCTTTCATCAAGCTCAAGAAATGTCTTCGCTTCAGTTAGATAGATTCTGTGGTCGAGGTAGTCAACAGGCAAGACCTTTGTGCAAAGTACGCGGAAATTCTTGACGAGGTTTTCAGACCGTAGATGTCACCAGTTTTTCACGATGCAATCAGGTAAATGAGATGAGTTGGGCGAAAAAATACCACTTGATCAAATTTATTCGCTGCCCCTCTCATGCGAAATAACGTGAGAAAATTGAGCTTAAAAATATAGAAATGGAAGGGATAAAATAAAAAACATAAAGCTCTGGTTGCTGAGCAATCAGCCCTAAGTAGTATTTCATGCATTTGAATATCATTAACCACAGTGAGAGGTGTTTAAATGAATATCTGGCCTATGCAATGAATCGCGGTGGCCCACCGACACATCGAGTTAGCGTTACTATCCACCAACAGAGATCTGGTACCAATTAGCCGAACCCGGAGAAATGGAAGGCTTTGTAAGGCTGTAGCATGAAATCGATCCCAAACTTTAATTTAACAAAGTACTCCTCTAGTTACATATAGAGCACAAAAGCACTAGGATGCTGATTTCGAAGTGACTGTGCGGATCTTAGAGCTATGTGCAAGACTCTTGAGGCGTTTGGGATAAATTTCGGGACTCCAACAATTAACCTAACCCAATGATATACGTGACTGTGAGGTGTTCCTGGGTGTTGGGCTGCGATGTACAACGAGGGATTCGTCCAGCACGGCCTACCAAGAAAGAGTCTGGCTTTACCTATACTAACTATTCCGTAAATAGTTTTTGTTTTTTATGTTAGCGTATGCTTCCTATAACAACTGTATACTTGCAACCATCTTAAATCTACTCTTGTTTTTTTATTTAATTTTATACGATTCGTCTTCACGTCTACTGTGCGGATTCTCAATTCTTACACTCGATTCGTGTTCTCGTATCCATTGTCTACGAAGATCTTCCAGCTTTTTACGTGCCGCGGATAGGGGGTTAATCGCGGACCAAATGCGACTTCACTTCCTTGAGAGGCAGGTGGATCCATGGGATGGACTCCCTGTTTCTGCTGCGCCAATTTGGCACATACCTTCTGTATTTGCAAGGCGTATTCACGCATGCGTGTGTGAGTGCGTTCTCGCTTTATGCGGATTGTATTCTGCGAGTCAATTCGGCCAAAAGCCTGCAATCAAGTGACAGGGAAGTATATGGGAGGCGGTTAGTAGTCGCCTCCAACAAATGAGCTCCATGTCCACTCTGGAAGAGCCTGGCAAGCTACCTGTGAGTATAACCAGCCCCACGTTCAGAGCCCAGCAAGCTATACGTGTGTATCAAAAATGTTAAACATAGCAAAAAACGGGCCTCATACTTAAAGATTATTATCAACCTCGTGTAAGCTCATCAAGAAAGAAAAAAAAATACGTATTGATTAAGCATACCGAGGTTCAAGGAAAGTCGGTTTCGAAGCATTAATACGCTTTGTGCTAGCTAATGATAACACCGACTTATGCACGATGTGCGCGATGACGTATGTCCGGAAGAAAAACAAATAGTTATCAACGGACATTATCATTATATTCACCATCAGCATCGTGTATAAAAGGGCACCACTGAATGAGTGTGCCTCATTCGAGGAGACGGACCGCTGAAGAAGACCTGACTCGACACGAAGGCGAAGCCGCCACATCGAGGCGAAAGACAAGCGTGGATCATCGACTCGGATCATCGGCTCTGATGAAGACGAAGACGTCGAAACGTTAGCCGATAATAAAGATTATTATCAACCTCGTGTAAGCTCATCAAGAAAAAAAAAATACATGAACATTGATTCATTCGAACAACTTACAACCGGAATCGGCCGTTTGCGATTAAAAAGATGTGGATGAATATCGGCTTTGACAATCTTCGTCGTTTACGCGCCAACATCAAACTATGGCGAAGAAGTCGAAGCGTTCTACATGGACTTGGAGAGGTTCTACAGAGAAGACCATACATTGTTCAAGATCATCATTGGAGATTTCAATGCCAAGATCGGACCAAGACGATCGTTTGAGGAATGTCACATTGGGACCCACGGATTAGAATGGAACGAATAGCGTGAGCGGCTGAGTTTATCATGGCGACCAAGACCATCCGTGATATTTCGCAATTTCAAAAGCCTCGCCGTCAGCGCTTGATGTGGGAATCTCCCAATGGAGAGTACCACAACGAAATAGACCACATCATAGTAAATAGAAAGTTTTGCCGATGTCGCTGTTGTCTCAAAATTTTACACGGGATCAGAGCACCGTCTCCTTCGCGCAATATTTTATTTTTCGCGGAAAGGAGAAAAAGCGGCTAAATTGAAAAACCGAAATCGCAGAACCACCACAAACTGGTTCATATTCAACTCATTACTCGGCTGTTCGAAAGATGCTGTTGTCGACAACATCGAAGAGGATCGGCTCATTGAACATCTTCACGTTAGCGCCATGAAAGCTGAAAGTTCGAAAGTCACCAAGAGACGTTTGTCTCCAGAAACTTTCGAGTTAATACGCCAGCGCGGAATCGCTCGAACTGCGGGCAAAGAGCCTGGCAAGCTACCTGTGAGTATAACCAGCCCCACGTTCAGAGCCCAGCAAGCTATACGTGTGTATCAAAAATGTTAAACATAGCAAAAAACGGGCCTCATACTTAAAGATTATTATCAACCTCGTGTAAGCTCATCAAGAAAGAAAAAAAAATACGTATTGATTAAGCATACCGAGGTTCAAGGAAAGTCGGTTTCGAAGCATTAATACGCTTTGTGCTAGCTAATGATAACACCGACTTATGCACGATGTGCGCGATGACGTATGTCCGGAAGAAAAACAAATAGTTATCAACGGACATTATCATTATATTCACCATCAGCATCGTGTATAAAAGGGCACCACTGAATGAGTGTGCCTCATTCGAGGAGACGGAACGCTGAAGAAGACCTGACTCGACACGAAGGCGAAGCCGCCACATCGAGGCGAAAGACAAGCGTGGACCATCGACTCGGATCATCGGCTCTGATGAAGACGAAGACGTCGAAACGTTAGCCGATAATAAAGATTATTATCAACCTCGTGTAAGCTCATCAAGAAGATCGGACCAAGACGATCGTTTGAGGAATGTCACATTGGGACCCACGGATTAGAATGGAACGAATAGCGTGAGCGGCTGAGTTTATCATGGCGACCAAGACCATCCGTGATATTTCGCAATTTCAAAAGCCTCGCCGTCAGCGCTTGATGTGGGAATCTCCCAATGGAGAGTACCACAACGAAATAGACCACATCATAGTAAATAGAAAGTTTTGCCTAACCGATGTCGCTGTTGTCTCAAAATTTTACACGGGATCAGAACACCGTCTCCTTCGCGCAATATTTTATTTTTCGCGGAAAGGAGAAAAAGCGGCTAAATTGAAAAACCGAAATCGCAGAACCACCACAAACTGGTTCATATTCAACTCATTACTCGGCTGTTCGAAAGATGCTGTTGTCGACAACATCGAAGAGGATCGGCTCATTGAACATCTTCACGTTAGCGCCATGAAAGCTGAAAGTTCGAAAGTCACCAAGAGACGTTTGTCTCCAGAAACTTTCGAGTTAATACGCCAGCGCGGAATCGCTCGAACTGCGGGCAACCGCAAACTAATGTCCGAGCTTACGAAGCAATGCAGACAGGCGATTAAAGAAAATCTTAAAGAGGGAAAAGCAGCAGTAATGCTCGAAGCTGCGGAGGCTAGCAAAAGCATTCGCAAAGCCGGCCGAAGCTTCTCCAATTACAAGGCCAAGATGATTGCACTCCGAAGCCCAGACGGAACAATAACAGCGTCCAGAAAGCAATGGAGAAAATCATCTACGATTACTACTCAGATCTCTTCGATAGCCACGTCCATCTCCCGTCTTATGAAATAAAAGAGGATGGATATGTTGTACCACCGGTTCTCCCTTCCGAAACCCGACATGCCATTTCGTCGGTGAAAAATCGAACAGCACCAAGTCCGTACAGGATAAGATCAGAACATCTGAAGAACCTTCCGCCAGTCCTCGGAAGCACACTGGCTCGGCTCTTCATACGTTACCTGTCTGAATGCAAGGTCCCCACTCAGTTGAAGACCAGCAAGACCGTGTTGTTGTTCAAGAAGGGCGCCCTACACGATATAGGCAACTATCGCCCAATCTGCTTGTTGTCCGTCGTCTACAAACTTTTCACTCGAGTCATCCTAAACAGGATTGACAGAACACTGGACGAAGGACAGCCGTGCGAGCAAGCAGCTTTTCGAAAAGGATTTAGCACGATGGACCACATTCACACGTTGGCAAGGCTCATTGAAGTATCGCGAGAGTACAAAAGACCGCTCTGTCTCACTTTCATCGACTTAGAGAAGGTCTTTGATTCAATTGAGATAGAAGCAGTTATGAAAGCCCTTGGTAGTCAAGGAGTCCCTACTCAGTACGTAAAGACTCTTCGTAAGCTGTACAAGAATTTCACAACCAAAATCTCATCATTCTGCAACGATATTAACGCTGACGTCAAAAGAGGAGTTAGGCAAGGGGATACAATCTCGCCAAAATTATTTACCGCCACCCTCCAGAATGTCATGCGAACACTGGAACGGGATAATATGAGTGAAAATAGATGGTCGGCAGTTCCATCATCTTCGCTTTGCTGATGACATCGTCCTGATAACACCAAACATTAGCCAAGCGAAACGAATGCTTGCCGACTTTGATAAAGCATGTGGAAAGATTGGCCTTCGACTAAATCTCAAGAAAACGATGTTCATGAAGAACGGATTAGTTTCCTATGCCGCATTCACGCTCAACGGAACGAATATCTCTGAATGCTCCAGTTATGTCTATCTGGGTCGGAAAATCAATGTGACGAACTACTTAGCTCCAGTGCTGAACAGAAGGAAACGAGCGGCTTGAGAAGCTTTCAAGAGCATCGAGGTTGTAGTGAAGAGAACAAAGAACACCCGACTCCGTGCCCACCTTTTCGACTCAACTTTTCTTCCTGCTCTAACGTATGCATTAGAAACCTGGTGGCTACGTAAGCAGGATAAAAGACGACCACTCAACGTTATCGCACGCGTAGTCCAAAGGGGGATGCTAGGAGTATCCCGTTTCACACAAGTTAGGGATGTGATCCGAAGCTCCGACCTGCGTCAACGATCAAAAATCAAAAATGCCGTTCTATACGCCAAATAGTCGAAGATAAGGTGGGTTGGACACCTAATGGGTATGAATGATAACCGATGGACAAGAGCTGTTAGTGACTGGATTCCACGGGATGTCAAACGTACTGGAGGAAGACAACCGACTCGATGGTCAGAGTTCTTTACGAAAAGCCTAGAAAAAAGATATGATGCTCGACGAGTCCCTAAAGCGAGCAGAACCCACTTGGCTACTCTTGCACGCGACAAAGAAAAATTGAGGATTTACTGGCGCCCGCTTGAGTCACTCGACGATCAATGGGACTACAGGTGATACATTTTATACAAGTGATCTTCTCTAAATTGTCTCTTAGCGACCATCTCACGCGCTTCCTTCGTAGTTGGCTGCAAAATGATCCTGTAACTTGTTTGTATAATGTTTGTATGTCTGCTCTTTCGCTCTAGAAAGGTGTGGTACGAATTTGCGGAACGCGGAAGAATGGAATGATTGATGAGGTTTTAGCACGGGATAGATTCCAAACTTGAAATTTGACAAAGTCTACCACTCGGCACGCACAAGGCACAAAAGCATAATGATGATGATTTTGAAGGAATTGTCCGGATTCTAGTGCAGAAATCAAAAACATAAACGCGCAAAGCTTTTGAAACGCGTAGTTTTCTTGTTCAGCAGTCGCGAGGTTGTTGTACAGCATTCATTTACTTCCGTAGAAAAACACACAATACAATACAACACAACAGCAGCTGAAGTTTCGGCAGTATCGCCTTCTTCAGAGCCGCTTTTTTACATGACTTCCAATGAGGAAGGTTAGAACAGCTGATTATAGTCGCATATGGTTGACGCATTATCACTAAGAGAAAAGACTGTCTTAGCTAGACAGCAAATCAACTTTCTCCGCCGCTGTATTCAACATTAAGAGATCAACCATATGCGACTATAATCAGCTGTTCTAATCTTCCTCATTGGAAGTCATGTAAAAAAGCGGCTCTGAAGAAGGCGATACTGCCGAAACGTCAGCTACTGTTGTGTTGTATTGCATTGTGTGTTTTTCTATGGAAGTAAATGTATGCTGTATAACAACCTCGCGATTGCTGAACAAGAAAACTACGCATTCATATTCCAATGCCGAGGTTAATAGAAATTGGAACCTGGGAGCTTTTGAAACGTTTTGGATAAATTTCAGGAGTCCAGAGATGAACCGAACAGACGAATGTTTCACTACCACACTGATGTGTCATCCCGTCTCAGAAAGAATTTTTGACATACATTCCCGTTAGTTGGTCTAACTCATCATTCTCCGTGAACAACAGCGTACGGATAGTCCCACCTGTAACAGTATGGTGAATTGTTTTTGAAAAGCCATCGCTTATTTATGTTTTGAATCTTCATTAATACTATTGACTCTACCCTATTGTGGTGCTACATATAATACGTCCAAGCGCTAAGAAAGGCGAAGTGGCCGAAGCGTCAGCGATCGACCAACAGTGACCACAATAGCAATAACAGCAATGACAACAACAGCAGCAATGACAACTACAACAATAACAACAGCAACAATAACGACAGCTATAACAAAAACCAACCCTTGCATCAGCTCAACACGGGCAGTCCGTAAGGATATACAAATTAATAAATGTTTTGATAAAGGAAATTTTACACATCGGAAGTCTATGATGAAGGAGAATTTCACTCGTTTTTAACTTTTCAGGCAAACTGTTTACTCCGTCGTTTTCTCTCTCAGCAATCGCGAGGTTGTTAAACAGCATACGTTTACTTCCATGCAATAACACACATACAACACAATCGCAGCTGACGTTTCCGCAGAATCCCCTTCTTCAGAGCCTGTAAGGGTATACTGATATACGCAACTTGCTAGGTCAAACACTTCAACAGCACCAACAGAAATATGAAAATCTGAGCGATAATTTTAAGATCTACGGCTTCGCGAAAAAAACCCATCGCTTCTTTCATCTGTCTTCCACCGAGGAAGAACAGCCGCTCAGAGTCGCATATGGCTGACGACTGCAGCACCCCCCATCAACGATCGATACGAAGGTAAGGGGAGAGATCACGTGTGATCTCGGGACATTCCTCCTTGCTGTTTATTGTAGGATTTTTGGCATTTATCCAAAAAGCCTCGAGGATTTTTCGCGTTGGTGTTTTAGTGTGCCTTGCTAGGATAGCGACTTTTATATCAAAATCGTCTCCGTTATGCCTTTGTATCCTATGCGTCCCTAGTGGCGTGCCTTGTTTTGCTTTTCATTTGCCAACTAGGTGTTCTTTTATGCGGATACATAGAGGTCTGCCCATTTCGCCAATATATTCGTTTCCGCAAATACCACAGGAGATCAGGTATATCGCACCTGAACTCATGCAGTCACCGTCTCTGCCATAAGGGCAGATTACGCAATTTTGTGTTTCACATAGCAGGTCATACAAGCGGTTACGAACTAACTGGCGGCGAAGAATATTTGGTGGTATTTCAATTATCGCTACCGGTTCCTCTAGATCTGCCCTTCTTAAGCATCGCTTCATCGCTCTACTTATTTCGTCGCTAATTAGCTGCGAGATAAACGGTACTTTGTTTTATTTGCCAACTAGGTGTTCTTTTATGCGGATACATAGAGGTCTGCCCATTTCGCCAATATATTCGTTTCCGCAAATACCACAGGAGATCAGGTATATCGCACCTGAACTCATGCAGTCACCGTCTCTGCCATAAGGGCAGATTACGCAATTTTGTGTTTCACATAGCAGGTCATACAAGCGGTTACGAACTAACTGGCGGCGAAGAATATTTGGTGGTATTTCAATTATCGCTACCGGTTCCTCTAGATCTGCCCTTCTTAAGCATCGCTTCATCGCTCTACTTATTTCGTCGCTAATTAGCTGCGAGATAAACGGTACTTTGTTTTGGCTAAACCGTTCTTTTTGGAGCGTCGCTCTCCCTCGAAACTTATCTCGTGGAGTTACAATTTCACAGTCATTGGAGATGGCTATTTACCAGCCAAGTCGCGCGATTCTTCCTTTAGTTCCCTATTTGTGCACACAGGGGTGGCTGTTTGAAGAATGTTTCTCACAAGCTCCCTCTTTGTGTGTGTAGGGTGACAAGTAAGGAAGTGGATCAGGATGTTTTTGTTACTTGGTTTTTGGTACCAATTTGTCATGTAACCGCTACCTGACAAGTTAATTTGAACGTTTAAAAACGGGAGCCAGTCGTCCTTCGGTTACTCCCGGGTGAACTTGATAGGCAGCTGGAGACCGAGAACGGAGGTTCCACTCCCCCGTACTCGGTCTCCGGCCGCTACTGTTTAATCCATGGTGAAAAATGTTTCGGTGAAAATGGCGCTATTTAAGTACTTGTAATTAATCTTTTATATTTTTTTAATTAATTGACATTATAGACGACCATTCGGTTTCTTAAATTCCTGTGATTCCAAGAAGAATTCTTTAAATGTGTTATAGCTATAGCTAGTACGCACAGCGCCTTTTTCGACTCCACACCAAGCCGACTAAGCTCCACCAAGTGTCTACGGTCGGTAAACTGTAATCAGAATTCTCTAAAAAGAATTTACTCCACTCTATGATGTTTGGCCACTGTAACTAAGACCTTGAAGCGCTGTATCAAGGCTACGAAAAATCAGGTCGACGAGCACTCTACGACATTGAGAAGAGCAAAAATTTTCAAGCAGGAAGTGAAATCCTTCGAAGTCCTAAGACCTTTGCTGTTGATTGCTGCGAGAATACGAAACTACGGAAAGGACGAAGGAAATGGTGTGATCTTCACTACATGTGATGTCGAATGATACAAAAATATTAATGAAACTAAAAATTAAAAAAATTGCAACTGTTTTGACCATTCTGTGGGAAAAAAATCATATTGCTGGTGTAAAACGCTTCTTCATTTGCGTCATCGATCGAGCTGTGGTTGAATGAACTGTACTCAGTTTTTTTGTTTACATCAAGAACTTGCTTTGATTTGCTTCATTTACTGAGTAATATATGTCATCAAAGATATCTCTCGATATCAACCTCATCTCTCGCTCTGTTTTCCCACTCTCTTTTTCTCTCTCGGGCAGACCTAAAATCTTTGCAGTTATTTTCCATGCGAAAACTTTTTTATTGACAAATGATGCAGATTTTTTATATAGAGAAATACTCAAAATCTTGAACTCTGTGACACCACAAAGATCCACATCGTGAGGAAGACACTGGCATCCACCTACTCGGACCCCTGCTAAGGCGATGGGACGTTAACAGAATAATTTTTTTTTTACAGCAATCTCGTGTTAGCTTGTCAATTGAAGGAATTGAGTGTTTAAAATGAGGTTAAATAAAAGTGTTTTCGCAAGCATAAAAGTCATTTCTTTGAATTTCTTACCCACAAAAGATAATTTTTGGTAAATCTATTTAATCGGTTTGTGTTCTCTTCTGCTTCCGTCCATTCAAACTGTTTCACTTTGGTCACATCCTTGCATTGACGTGTGTGCAGATTTCGCACGGTTTTTTTTTAGGATTGGTCACTAATTTGCTGATGTGTAAAAGAAACAGCTTGTTGCAAAAGTGACTGCATTTCAAACCGTAAATTTTAAGTCGTTGTGCCAGACAAAATCACGGATTCATCAATGAACTGATTTAGACATCTTCAACGGTGAGATAAAAGTTAATTTATTTCGGTGACTTAAAATTTCGAAGGTCTGGAAATGAGTTCTCCTCGAAAGGCATTCTTAACCTCAGAACCATTTACAAACATTGTCTCGATATAACTACTGTACCGTACACGATTGTCCATGATGCATGACCTATTTTTCGTGTCCAATAGCAATCCGATGAGAAAGTGGTAACCTTTTCCGCGTATTAGAAATGATGAAAAAGCTTCAAAACGAAAGCTTTTTCACTTTCGACCCATTGATAAGTAGCCCAGTTATCAAGTCTTTTCTTCATTCTCCTAAATTGCTGTAAAGGCTATCACCTGTATCACCTGTAGTGTATAGCTCACGAAGAATCTTTATGTACTGAGTAGGGACTCCTTGATTACCAAGGGCTTCCATGACTGCTTCTATCTCAATTGAATCAAAAGCCTTCTCTAAGTCGATGAAAGTGAGACAGAGCGGTCTTTTGTACTCTCGCGATACTTCAATGAGCCTTGTTAACGTGTGAATGTGGTCCATCGTACTAAATCCATTTCGAAACCCTGCTTGCTCGCACGGCTTCAATCACCTCCAACGATGTAAAGGCTATAAACTGTAGAATAGTTTTGAGGACTTCTCATGCAGATGCAGTGAGAAAAGCTTTGATGATTGTGCATAATTGCCCATTATTTACTTTTCGTGGTGTGCCACTACTCCATTCATCTTCAAGTCTTCCACTGCCTTTCCAAAATTTCTTGACCAGCGACCGGACTGTGGTTTCGTCAGCAATTCCGTAAGCATTTTCCTTGGTCATTCCTAATCTGCACAATGTAATGCACAACAACGAATTTATAGAAGGACTTTTCATTTCGGATTATTTTCCTCAACTGGTTGTCGAAAGCTCCCAATTTTCTCTCAGCGGCTGCACAAGTTGATGGCAGTTGGTGATAACGGATTTCTCTTAAGATTGAGGTTGGGGTCAAAGAATGACCAATCGCGGTAATAAGATTTTGTATGAGATGGTTCGTTGAGAAATACATGGGTGTACTACAAAGCCAAGGCATCCGTCATTTCTTAGTGAGAATTTCCCACTATGAATGTTGAGTGTTCCGCCGCCTATCTGGCGCATGTCGCCTTTCTACTCCTATTGGGCGACCGCATGGAATTTGATGCAATTAGTATCCTCAAGAATAGCGTAAGTGTACGCGTCTGGAAGAACCGTTCTAGTGTTATAGGTGTAGAGCAAGAAAGCAAGAAACAGTAAACACGAGGTGTTATTTTATTTCCTTATTTACGTACAAGCTGACGTTTCGGCGGATTTCGCCTTCCTTAAAGCCTGGGAAGGTCACGTTGACTGCAATCTACATGGCGAAACACCTCCATAACTGAGCAGAGAAAACGCTAAACCAAGATTTCAATCACATTGAGCGCAGAGCCTTTGCACACTGCAGGCTCTGAGGAAGGCAAAATCCGCCAAAACGTCAGCTTGTGCGTAAATATAGAATAAAATAACACCTCGCGTTTGCTCAACAAGAATATAAGGAATTACTTGAACAATGCCAAGTTTAATAGAAAGTCGGAAGTGGGGATTGTAGTGGAGAGGGAATCACATTGAACACAGAGTCTTTGCACACTCACCGCTTTCTATGAGCCTTCCACTTAATATGTTATGTGGAGACCAACCGCGCAGTGTTCACATGGAAACGTAATGTGCCCGTCCCATCAAAATAGCAGTCTTATATACTGCCCAATATCACGCGTGATAATGAGGCATTCCTCCCTGCGGTTCATTTTCGGATTCTTGGAATTAATCCAGAATGCCTCGAGAATTTTACGCGCTTGTGTTCTCGATTCTTGCGCGAGGATCGTAACCTCTACTTCAAAATCTTCTCCGTTATGTCTCTGCGCCCTATGCGTGCCTAGTGGGGCATTTGGTTTACGTTTGCCGACTAGGTGTTCTTTTATACGGATGCAGAGTGGTCTACCTGTTTCGCCAACGTATTCGTCTCCGCACACTTTACAAGAGATCAGATAGACTGTACCCGAACTCATGCAGTCACCGTCTCTACCATTGGGGCAAATTATGCAATTTTGTGTTGCACATAGACGGTCGTATAAACGGTTACGAATTAGCTGGCGTCTTAGATTACTCGGTGGCATTTCAATCATCGTTACCGAATTCTCTAGACGGACCTTTCTTAAACAGCGTTTTATAGCTGTACTTACTTCATTTGAAATAAAGGGTAGGATAAACGGAACCTTATTGTTGCTAGAGTTATCACTGGAGGGCCTGTGATTTCCTCTACACCTATCCCGAGCTACAGTTTCGTAGCCATTAAATATGGCTAATCGCCGCGCCAAGTTTCGCGACTCCTCTCTCTGCTCCCATCCTGTGCACACGTTGGTAGACGCTCGAAACATGTTTCTCACAAACGCCCTTTTCGTGTGAGAGGGATGAGAGTTGAGTTCAGGTGTTTCAACCATTAAAGTAGGTGTTACTGCTTCTAACTCACATGACTCGAACGATTTTTAAATCGAGAAGGTCATCCTTTCTAAATAAGAGCACCTTTGCCTTGTCTTTTACTAAACAAAAACCGTGTACTCTCGTGTGTGAAAAACGCTTGAAAAACTGGGCTAGTGTCTTTATGAGGACTGACGAAAGATCTTTCCAATGTTAAGATTTTACCTCATCCAGACATTGTGTCTTTCGAATCTTCACCGACGAAATGACACATCGGGTTTTGAGATTGAAGAAGCGGTGCGGCAACATAATCTATCCTCCTTTGTCTCGTATGAGAGCAGAAAGACGTGGCTACTAAAGAGATCAGAGTAGTAATCGTGGATGGTTTTCTCCATTGTCTTTCTGGAAGGTGTAACTGCTTCGCATGGGCGTCGTAAAGCAGTCATCTTGGTTTTGTAATTGGCGAAGCTTCAGTGGGCTTTATAAATGCTTTCCCAGCCTCTGCACCTTCTAACATAACTGTTACTCTTTTCTTCTTAAGTCCTTTTATCGCCGCTCTGCATGGCAGTTGCTTACAGCTCGTACGATTCTACGCTGGCATTTCAGCTCCAGTGCTTCTGAAAACAGAAGTTTTTTGGCGAATTTCGAACACTCAGCTTTCGCAGCGTTAACAAGAAGAAATGAACTTATCGTATTCCTCGTCGATGCTATCAGGAACAGCATTTTTTACACCGTCGGACTTAAAAATTAAATAAATGCCAGTTGATTCGCCCTTCTGAAACTCCTTTTTTTGAACTTAACGGCTGTTCCGTTCTTGAAATTAAATCTTGTAAAAAGAAGGCGATGTTCCTATCTCGTTTAGAATAGTGAGGGAGCAGTGACATCGGCTAGGGAAAACATTCCATGAAGTATAATGTGATCTTCTTCGTTATGGTACTCTCCATTGGAGAACTCTCAAGTCCCGCGAGGAGAATGGTACTTCACGAATTCCGAGTAACCAAGAATTCTCCTGGTCGTGACGATAAACTCACTCAGCCGCTTGCCCTGCTCAATCTATCATATTCCGTGAATCCAATGTAGAGTTCCTCCAAACGTTCTTTCGGATAAAATGTTGAAGTTTGGATTTCCAATGATGTATTATCCCTACCCTTACCTTAAAGAATGTATTATCTTTTTTGTTGAACTTCTCTCTGTAAATATAGAAGGGTTCGACTTCGTCTTTGTCATAGTGCGTATGCAACGAAGATTGTCAAAGCCAGTATTGATCCACTCTTCTTAAAAGGCTCAATTAGGGTTACTAGCTGTTCGAATAAATCTATATTCATAGCCAAACTCGTTGACAAAGCCGCTAAAGTGCCAGCTCTTCTATCATCGCATGTTCTGAGCAGCAGTTTTTGCTCGATATTATAGATGTTGGTGAATGCGCTCCTCTTCTCATCTCATCATCTCATCCAGTCCGATAACGCCGCACCTTGTCGTTCTGGATGCATGACCATGCCCGCTATAAAGGTCTTAGAAGCAGATTCCGGCAACTTAGAATGAAATTTTAGCACCTTTCCCTTACTCGTTACAGGCTACGCTACCCTATTTGAAGGTCTTTATGGATCATTGGAATAATGTCCATTTATTTTACTGTGTTTATTAGTTGGTACTCAGGTGAAGCTTGCTGAGCTCTAAACATGGTGAGTGGTTAAATTCACACGTAACTTGCCAAGCCCTGCCAGAATATGTGAGATATTTGTTCCTTTCAGGGGCGATTTCTAACCCCACCAATATACTTCCCATTCACTCGATGGCAGAATTTTGGCCAAATTACTGATAGAATAAAACCCCCTAAGCGAGAACACATTCATGCACGCACGTATGAAATTGTCTTGGTAAACACAGAAGATATGTCCCATTGAGCACATCAGAAACAGGAACTCAATCTGCTAGATTCACCTGCTTCTCAACAAAGAATTCCAAAAATTTGCTCGGCGAATAACCAGTTCCAATGTCTGTGAAACTGCAGCTGCTGCAGATTGGTGTAGAGGAAGGACCATGCTTGCAAACGATAATCGACGCTAGAATATGGTGTCCGTTTTCTTGCCGCTCATTTGCAACGCGGTAAGTGCTGCTATAAACGTTGGCCAAGAAAGACCGGTTTCGAGAATTCGGAAATAGTGGTTGAAGTGCCCGAAGACACTATCAAATGGGGGCTAGTTCGTAACAGCCTGTATGACCGTTTATACAAAAATGTAAAGCTGTATTGTATGAGTTTGCGGTAGAGAAGATAATTGCGTCAGTTTGGATCCGCTGTACCTAAACTTTTGTAAAGCGTGCGGGAAAGAATACATAGGCAAAATGAGAAGGGCAATGTGCACCCATGTAAAAGAAGTTCCAATCGGCAAATTTAGAGTTAGAGCAAATACTCCAATAGGAGCGCATAGGACACAGAGACACAACGGAGATGATTTTGAAATAAAAGTCACCATTCTCGCATTATTAGCGTGCAAAACTCTTGAAGCATTTTAGGTAGATTGCAATTATCCAAAAATGAACGGAAAGTGGGAATGCTTTATGATCACGCGTTACCTCATTGGGATTTCTTGACCTGAGCCATGAAATTTCTCACCCAAGTAAGATTCTTTTCGGCTTTCCGCCAATAATAGCATAAAGTTTTATTAAGAACAAAACGGTGAGCATTCTTTCACTGATAAGTTACCACGAAGTTGATAAAAAACTTTATTCGGCTAATATTACTGCGCCTCGGCTTTCTTAAGACCCGGGTTGGTCTGAATCGATTGTTCACAGTTGTAGCTCTAAAGATTGCTTATGCCTAAACGTTATCCGGACAATGTTTTTGTGCAAAAAGCATTATATCCGATCTTTACGTATCAGTACTACGTACCGTGGCAATTAGACCTTAATGGATCGAAACACGACACCTTTACCTCTTTTTCTTACCAACCTTCTCTTAGCTTATCAATAAAAGAATTGTGCTGACTAGTCAATCCGTGACTAAAAACAACCGGCTTTGAAAACGGTGCCTACGAGAAGCTGTATACCACGCGATTGGAATTTAGGTATTGGGTTTTCAGTTGAAGCTGCGGTTGTGCTTAGCTGAGTAGATTGTGCATAAATTTAAATTTTGCATTCTTTCTTTGATGAGCTTACACGAGGTTGATAAGTATATTTACTTTCGGCCAACGTTTCAACGTCTTCGTCTTCATCAGAGTCGATGATCCGAGTCAATGGTCCACGCTTGTTATTCGTCTCGTTGTCGCGGCCTCGCCTTTGTGTCGAGTCAGGCCTTCCTCAGCGGTCCATCTTCTCGAATGAGCCACACTCATTCGGTGATGGCCTTTTATACACGATGCTGATGACGGATGTATTGATAATGTCCGTTGATAACAACTTGTTTTTCTTCCGGACATACATCATTACATTATCAACGGTGGGGAACGCACGTGCTATTGTTCTGCGGTCAATCCTCAACCAGTTGCTTAAACACATACCACCCAACACAACCAAACACCGAACTCCTCACCTTGAGAGACCCTTCCGGGGAAACGAATTCCTTGCTGTACATTCCAGCCTGACAGTTAGGAACACATCCCAGCCACGACGAGGGTGCAAATCCTTGAGAAGGATTCAGTGTAAGAGTGTAAAAGCAAGCAGTGCGTGTAGCTTTGTCATCTAGAGCAGAGATTATTTCCTTCCTTCACGCCAATATTCATGGGCATTACAATGTTGTTGGAAATTCTCTTCCATTGATAAAGAATGTTCCACATTTTGCTTCAATGATGAACAATTTCGTTCTCAATGGAAATCTGTCCACGGATCTCCCTCATATGAGGTTAGTGGCGAGGCTACGTGGCGCGTCCCCAGGTGGCGGATAGGGGGTTAATCGCAGACCAAAAGCGACCTTTGCTTCCCTGAGACGCAGGTGGATCCAGGGGATGGACTCCCTGTTTCTGCTGCGCCGATTCGTCACATACTTTCTGTATATGCTAGGCGTATTCATGCATGCGTGTGTGGGTGCGTTCTCGCTTTATGCGGATTGTATTCTACGAGTCAACTCGGCCAAAAGCCTGCAATCAAGTGACAGGGAAGTATATGGGAGGCGGTTATGAGTCGCCTCCAACCAATAAGCTCCATGTCCACTCTGGGAGAGCCTGGCAAGCTACCCGTGAGTATAACCAGCTCCCACGTTCAGAGCCCAGCAAGCTATACGTGGGTATTAAATATGCTAAACACAGTAAAAAAAAACGGGCCTCATTCCCCTGACCCCGAAAGAGCCCCAATTTCGCAGCGTTGGGTAGGACGAGTACGGAGAGGCTGCTAAAATCTCAGGGCCAATGGAAGCTGCGTGGATCAAGAACTATGGTGACGATCTGTACCTACAACGCACCTACACTTGCATCCGAGTCCTGGATAGAGGACTTGCTCAGGAAAGCAAGAATGATAAGGTACGACGTCCTCGGCCTGGCTGAGACGAGACGACGCCACCTATTCAACGCTGTCTATGACACTGGAGAAGAACTGTTCCTCGGAACATGCGACAGCAGAGGCGTAGGCGGTGTCGGCGTTCTCGTCAACACGAGTTTGTCCATGAACATCGATTCATTCGAACAGCTTACAAACCGAATCGGACGTTTACGATTAAGAAGATGTGGATCAACACCGGCTTTGACAATCTTCGTCGTTTACGCGCCAACATCAAACTATGGCGAAGAAGTCGAAGTGTTCTACATGGACTTGGAGAGGTTCTACAGAGAAGACCATACATTGTTCAAGATCATCATTGGAGATTTCAATCCCAAGATCGGACCAAGAAGATCGTTTGAGGAATGTCACATTGAGACCCACGAATTAGAATGGAACGAATAGGGTGAGCGGCTGAGTTTATCATGGCGACCAAGACCATCCATGGTATTTCGCAATTTCAAAAGCCTCGCCGTCAACGATGGACGTGGGAATCTCCCAATGGAGAGCACCATAACGAAATAGACCACATCATAGTAAATAGGACGTTTTGCCTAACCGATGTCGCTGTTGTACCAAAGTTTTACACGAGATCAGACCACCGTCTCCTACGTGCAAGATTTTATTTCTCGCGGAAACGAGAAAAGCCGCTAAATTCAAAAACCGAAGTCCTAGAACCACCACAAACTGGGATTCATTTAACACATTAGTCGGCTGTTGGAAAGATGCCGTTGTCGATAAGAACGACGAGGAACACGATTAGCTCATTCGACATCTTCTCGTTAGCGTTATGAATGCTGAAAGTTCGAAGGTCACAAAGAGACGTCTGTCTCCAGAAATTCTAGAGCTAATACGCCAGCGTGGACTCGCACGAGCTGCAGGCAACCGCGAACTAACGTCCGAGCTTGCGAAACAAGGCAGACAGGCGACAAAAGAAGATCTTAAAGAGAGAAGAGCAGCAGTAATGGTCGAAGCTGTAGAGGCTGGAAAAAGCATTCGCAAAGCCCGCCGAAGCTTCGCCAATTACAAGACCAAGATGATTGCACTCCGACGCCCAGACGGAACAATAACAGCGTCCAGAAAGGCAATGGAGAAAATCATCCACCATTACTACTCAGATCTCTTCGATAGCCACGTCCATCTCCCGTCTTATGAAATAAAAGAGGATGGATATGCGGTTCCGCCAGCTCTCCCTTCAGAAATCCGACATGCCATTTCATCGGTGAAAAATCGAACAGCACCAGGTCCGGACAGTATAAGATCAGAACATCTTGAGAGCCTGCGCCAGTCCTCGTAAGCACACTGGCTCGGCTCTTTACACGTTACCTGTCTGGATGCAAGGTTCCTACTTAGTGGAAGACCAGGAAGACCGTGTTGTTGTTCAAGAAGGGCGACCTACACGATATAGGCAACTATCGCCCAATCTGCTTGCTGTCAGTCGTCTACAATTATGTCTATCTAGGTCGGGAAATCAATATGATGAACGACTTAGCTCCAGAGCTGAGCAGAAGGAAACAAGCGGCTTGGGGGCTTTTAAGAGCATCGAGGATGTAGTGAAGAGAACAAAGAACACCCTACTCCGTGCCCACCTTTTCGACTGAACGGTTCTTCCCGCCCTAACGTATGCGTCGGAAACCTGGCCGCTACGTAAGCAGGATGAAAGATCACTCAGCGTTATCGAACGCGCAGTCGAAAGGACGATGCTAGGAGTATCCCGTTTCACACAAGTAAGGGATGGGATCCGATGCTCCGATCTACGTCAACGATCGAAAATCAAAGATGCCGTTCTATACGCCAAACAGTCGAAGATAATGTGGGCAGGAGACGTAATGCGTATGAATGATAACCGATGGACAAGGGCTGTTAGTGACTGGATTCCTCGGGATGTCAAACGTACTGCAGGAAGACCACCGACCCGATGGTCAGAGTTCTTCACGAAAAGCCTAGAAGAAAGATATGATGCTCAACGAGTCCCTAAAGTGAACGGAACCCACTGGGCTACTCTTGCACGCGATAGGGAAAAATGGAGGATTTACTGGCGCCCGCTCGAGTCACTCGACGATCAACGGGACTACAGGTGATAGAGGTGATACATGTGATGGAATTATGTAGCGACCGTATACAAAATTTATTGGACGCGCTGTAGTCTACTTTTTCAGATCACGGTTTTTTGAGCGTGATGTGGACGTGGGTATAAGCTAATCTCGCAACTACTGATTACTTGAGCGTTCACTTTTGGGTTTCTGAAGTTCTGTATATTATGTGAGTTTTGTGTGGAGGCACAGTCGTTGCATTTTGATGTTTCGATCGCCTACATTTGCCCATTTTATTGCTTAGCAAGGCTAACTTGGTGCTTTTTTTCGTGCTAAGAATATCATGAAGGAATATTCATGTTCTGCGTTTGCCATCGGATTCTATAATGGCGGCCAATTTCATCAACGACTATGTGGTTTCATAAAGTTTCTATTCCAACCTTACGTTTCTGTTTTTAATGTACAGTTTTAGTAATTTTATCTGTGCTTTAAATAAAGCGATATCTAAGCAATCTTTGAATTGACTATGGAGGATATGAAGTACCGTCATGCATAATTTGTTGGGTAGAAGAGAGTCATTCGTTATTTATCTTCTTTATAGCCGTCCTTTCCACAGATTTCTTCGTTGCACGTGCTATTAATAAGGTTCAAAAATTCACATCGTTTTGCTTTGCGGTGGATGCGGGCTACATTCGATGTGGCGTGGATGTTCAAACCGTAAACTAATGATTTGAAATCCATAGTACTAATGAAGATCCAGCATATAAATAGGCATCATTTTTCCAAAACTACCCACTGCACTGTTGAACTACCCACATCTTGCTAAGACATCAAAAAATACATCAAAAAATCATTCTGAGGTTAGGCGCTGCATCACGTGTGATAGCGAGGCATTCGTCTTTTCGCTTCATCGTTGGACTTTTGGAGTTTATCCAAAACGCCTGAAGAGTCTTATGCGCTTTAGATTACTGCGTTAGGGTTCGTACATTCACTTCAAAACTATCACCATCGCACTTTTGTGCCCTATGTACATCTACCTTTTTTAATCTCAAAGCTCATCAAACACAGGTTTTATGAAAGGATTTCGACAGAAAAAGCATTATTTTACACTTGGAAATTTATCTGCGGCAGTTCTTTCAGCCGAATTCACTTGCGGGTAATTTGACTGGTAGTTGCATGTTGCTTCATTTTATAATAACAAAAGTGATTAATCACAGCTGTAGCACGGAATTGAAGAGTTTAAAAACTGCAGAATGTTTAGAATTATCTGCTAAACGCATCCATCTGCTTAAAGAGTGTGAGTACAGGGCAGTCTTTATTGAAATTTAGTAAAACATTTTATCAACACTACAAAAGCGTGAGAACAGGCTGTTTTGAAATTCTATCACGTTTTCAACCCAACAGGATTTGCGACTTCTTAAAAACTACAATGTGCTCTCCCGAAACCAGTAAGTTCATTGGAGACATCAAATCAGCTGTCTCGTTCTATGCGCCCATCACACAAAATTAGGCCTCGACAGTAATAGTTTAAACCTTAACCTAAGACATGTTTTCGTGTGTGACCGTATGGTAAGTCGCATAGTTCCGAGCTAGCTGCGTAAAAGTTGAATTTTGGGTTGAAACAACTGCACCCAAATTAGTGATTTTTTTGACAAATATACGATTGTTTTTCGATAATTAAGGGCTTGGAGGAATTGGAAACTACATATGAGTGGTATGGGGAAACTACGACTGGGTGGAAACAACTACATCATGTTCAGAGTTGATCACGCTCGAATAACCGTATAATTGACAAGATTACATATATTGGAAGATCTGTAGTTACAATCTTTTCTTGACTACCTTGCTGTATTGGCAAGCCTTAACTCATAATATGTAATATATTGATATCAACAAGCGTTCTGTATAAAAAGGCACTGCAATATCTGTCTGCCTGTATCTGCAGTCCCGTTGATGGTCGAGTGACTTGAGCGGGCGCCAATAAATCTTCCTTCTTTCCCTGTCGCATGTAAGAGTAGCAAAGTGGGTTTTGCTCGCTCAATGGACCCATCGAGCATCATATTTTATTCTAGGCTCTTCGTAAAGAATTCTGACCATCGGGTCGGTGGTCTTCTTGCGGCACGTTTGAGATCCCGAGGAATTCAGTTACTAACGGCTCTTGTCCATCGGTTGTCATTCATACGCATTATGTGTTCGTTCGAAAACATATGAAAATTGACATCAATATCACCGTAAAGTTTATACCATCTATAGAACGTTAGGGAAAAAGAATATGCTGGCGATTTCACCTCTTCTAACTTCTGTTTTTTCTCTATTCCTTCTTTATCCATAGCAGTGTATCATGTATAGCAACTATTCTCAGAATAGTTTCTATTTCTTTCTATATCTATTTCTATCTATCTAGTACTGTATGTTCTGTAGTAGGGATCATATCCACTATTTCTCGAGTTGCCTTGCAAATGTCGTAGTACGTAAATATTTTGATCTTATCCTAAGGAACTTCGACCGCTATAAACAGTCTTGTTATGCAAACCTATTTTTACGATTTGAACTTCTTGTTTGTTATTACTGTCCAAAAGTCATTATACGTACAATAATAAAAATGGCACGAGGATGCTTGCGAGAGCAACCTTCCGCCACCTGATCTTTGGGTTTGAGAGGATTTCGAAACAGTAGCCGACGAATGTTTTCGGTAAAGTTGCTGGACCTGTGCCAAATACCACCTTCTCCAAAAGTATATAAATAGCCTCGTGAATTGCTATTCGGACTCGCCCCTGTCAGGGTTCGTCCGCTTTTAGATCCGTACCGTATTGATCTCGTATGTCATCAATGTAGATTATCGTTAAGTCATCCTGCACGTAGTCATTATTGTACATTAACTTTGTCACATCATTATTAAATGACAGTTGCGAATTTAGCATCACCGTCACTACGCCACGCATCCCATCAGCCCAGTATACCCTCATCATTATCCTGATCCTTGTCCAGCTTTCAATGTTCATTGTTTATCAGATGGTCTGCGGTGCATTGTCAGAAACGGCGGTTATCTTCAAATGCGTTCTGTCTGCAGCGCCATCGGTGGCATGGACCATTCCTCCCATACGGTGCGCCATGCGTACAAGGCCGCCAGCCGGTCTTCTTACGCTGTGTATTTGTTAAGCCGCTATAGGCTTATCATTTCTCAGTCGTTATCTTTCTCGCCCACGATGTCTTAGACAATGGTTGCACCCATCGATGCTCAAACTTCACGTTGCAGACATATCGTTATCCAAGACCGGCCGCCTTACCGTGTCCCGCAGATGACTCATCTCGTTCGTAGTCACTTCCACCATCGAAGCTAAGGTAACTTGCTATCATCGATTAATGTGAAAGTGCACCCAACCGCTGTAGATATGATACCAAGCACACACTAATGCACGGATCGTCCGCATTTCACTCCTCTGTGGTTCTAGCCATCGGTATCTTAGCCACTGTACGCGCCACTGCGGGAGCCATTGTCCGCATCCCTGTTATCCACTTCAGTAGTAGGTACAGCACCTCATACCCTTCAACTTGCCCTATCTGTGTACCAGTAGTTCTCCGTCGATACTGGTGTTGTATTGATGTTGCATATATGTATAAATGTATATGTATAAACTTAATTACCCAAGCTTGAGGTATTGCCCTGTGACAACTACGAAGAGTCCCGTGTGGCGTCTTCTCACGAAGTCGAGCATTCTGCTTAAAGCTGGTGGCTATTCGGTGCCGATAACTGACTCAAAGGTTTATTTTCCACTAGCAACTGCAATATCATGTGAATTACAAACACGGGATGCAGAGATATGAAAACAGCCCGGAACTTGATGGGCTTTAAACCTGCGAGTACCTGGCATTCAAGGTTGAAGCAAACGGACATCGAAACCAGTTTAAGAACGGGTGCAAAAGTGTGATGAAAATTTAACCACAAATTGGCGAGCATCAACAAGATTAATCCCAAGAGGCAGCAAGTGCTTCCTAGGAAAAACATTTGCGAGATAGGAAAAAGTGTTTGAATTAACGCTCAACTACCACTATTTATACGTTTAAAACATTTTTGGATAAAGGAATAACATTCATAAATATTGTCATACTCGAAAGACACCGCCACTATTGGCGATGAGAAAGAGAGAGGTAGCGAATGGAAACGAGTCGTCTCAAACAACGGATCATTCGAGTATCACACAACGTTACAAATCGATCCAATTCAGAACACGAACAAATTATGCAGGAAAATAATCTTGGAATATTCGCTTTGAACCTGACAAACGAATTGCTTGCTACGACTGTGAAATCTAATGAAATGGCTTTATTTGTGCAACTTCACTGTGCTATGTTAGTTTCAGCCGATCAACTGTAGGCAATTGTAAGCAAAAACTACTTAAAAGCTATTATACGAAAAATATACGAAAAAACTGGTTTATGATTCTAGCAAGGTATGGCGACGCAAGCCTGTACATAAAACATTGCCTGTTGCTTGTTAGTTTATTTCATAGTTATTTGTTTTTAAGGAATATATCACATTTACATTGTCTTGTGTTATTGTCAGAAACCAGAGGACGATATCAACCATGAAACTTACTGAACATTCTGCTTGTCCATGTGTAGATGTCACCAAGACTAACTAATGCCTTCTACCGTACACGTACTGCAGACGCCGTTGTACATTTTCTCTTAACGTCTTCATGTATTTTTCAGGGTAGTCAGTCATCGTGAACTCTCCAAATCCCTCAAAATAGGGTAGCCAAACCTTTTCCCAGTTATCAGAATGAATATCTCGGTAATGCCTAAATAAAAATTTCAGTGAGCATAGCAAAATAATAATCTTGGAAAGTGCACAATATTGTAACAGTTCATAGGATCGACTTTCTATTAACCTCGGCATTTGAGTATGAATACGTTGTTTTCTCGTTCAGCAATTGCGAGGTTGTTATACAGCATACATTTATTTCCGTAGAAAAACACACAATACAATACAACACAACAGTAGATGACGTTTCGGCAGTATCGCCTTCTTCAGAGCCGCTTTTCTAAATGACTTCCAATGAGGAAGGATAGAACAGCTGACTATAGAGATCGACTATGCGACTATAATCAGCGGTTCTAACCTTCCTCACTGGAAATCATGTAAAAAAGCGGTGAGGTTTTCGAGAAGCTGTTGATCATGTAATTGCCATAGAGTTTTTCGTCTTTTCGTAAGCGTTACTGAAGTGTTTGGCGTAATAAATTGTATATCAGCGTATCCTTCCAGGCTCTGAAGAAGGCGACACTGCCGAAACGTCAGCTACTGTTGTGTTGTATTGTATTGTGTGTTTTTCTGTGGAAGTAAATGTATGTTGTATAACAACCTCGCGATTGCTGAACAAGATAACAAAGTACACAATATGTCTAACAAGGTCATATTTCAAGTTATTACGAAGAAATTCTGTCACTAAAATTCGTTAATAGAGTAGTGGTAAGAAGTAAAAGCGAAAATTCTCGTGTAATCAATCGTATCCGAGTGAATTGTTAACCTATTCGATGAATCTGTTTTACTATTGTATGGTGGTCAGTTTATAACAAAATACATTATTCTGAACTCCCACCTAACAACCGCCTCATGTGGTTTCATGTAATACTTCCTATATCCGTCGAAAAACAAGTCAACACTGTGTACATTAACTATGGCGACCTGAAACGGAGTGACCACTTTATAGGTTTTGAAGCCGAATAATCCTCATAAACTCCACATAAGTGTTTCTTTCTCTCACTTGAGTAGCTAACGCTATATACTCTTTCCTCCTCGCAGTTTAACAAAATTACTATTCAGATTACTTCAGCACATTTGGGATACCTTTTTTGGGTCAACGATGTACTTCGCAGTGTGTCCACGCGGCAAAATATGAGATGTGTTGTGATATCGCCACGTTGGCATCATTTCAGCAACCTTAATTATGAACCTAGAAATTAGGTATATATATTTGTTTCTTAGTTATACACGCATGAATTGTGTTATATATATATATCAAAATTGTTGCACCCACTACCTCAAAACTACTAATTATTGATAAGAATCAATGTTACATCCAACTTTTTCCAATAAAGCATCCAAAAATACTCGTTCGAAATAAATGTAAGCAATAAAAAAGTTATTTAAAATATTACATGGTTCATCAAAGGAGTTTTATGCTCTGGTTTGGCCTAACCCTTGGCCCACCATGCCTCTTATCCCCTCGAAGTCGAGAAATTGGTGGCAGATTTGTACACGATCAACGCACTCCCTCCAACTCATTTGGGAACGGTCCTGCATAGTTATCCTAGGATTTTGGCTGTGATCGACTTTCCCATAATTGAGCAGTGTTCTTAAAGAAAATCATCAAGCGTCAGTTAAAACCACGCGCCAAATGCGGAGATTTTGGTGGTCGATTGGCGCGAGGAAATGAATCAAATCAAGGTAGGGTTGGAATCCACATAACAAGTGAAGATGGTTTGAGTGAAAAAAAGTATAAAAGTGCGAGAAAAAAAACTGCGGAACGTTTTACACTGTTTAGAATTGAAGTCATACAAGTCACTGGCAACATTTATCCTATACGTATTCGTTTTCTTGCAGGTTATAAACAAGAAGTATCCACGTTTTTCGACTAAGAACTATAGATAACGCCTTAGTTTTTGTACAAAGATAAGACAATGTTATCTATGCGATTTGCCTCCAAAAACTTGTGTTGATATCGCAGAAAAGTTTTTGCTGACCTGTCTTTCATTGGCGTATTTTTCTGGCGCTTTCTCATACCTAAGAATCCACTGCTGTCGAAATGAAAGTTCTGCTATTGTTGGGTCGGAGATATTCCTAAACGAGAAATGTAAACACATCGAAAGTTTCCTAGGTATTTACGGACTGGAGGTAATCTAGAAGAGTTCCGCTGAACTCGGTTGGAGTAAGCCTTTCATCGAGGTCAATCATTGCCACCCATTGAGAATGTCCACGTGCACGTGTGAGGCACTCCTACAAAAACGTGAGTAAACAAGTGTAAATCAATTTCTGTGGGTTAATTGATTAAATAGTCCGTTTTCACCTAATATCTGCTTGTGAAAAGTTTTTCAAGATGTGAACGAAGACAGTGAATAAAAATTCTTTACGACCGGTACTCTGTGAAAACCATTTCTATTCCTCCCAAAATGTTTGAACTCGTTTCGTGATGTTGTTTTATCTTAACTGGACGACGTGTGAAACGACGCTCAATTTTATGAATGCTGGGCAGTATGCTGCCCTAGGACCGATATATTAAGTCCTCCTATTCATTTTGTCCAACAGCCTTTCGCGTTACTCCGACCATAAGGCATGTAAGGTGGTAATCGCGAGACTCAGTAAGAGGAAGGAGTTCGTTCAGCCATCGGTAACACAGTTTTCGCAAATGATGCGCAGAATGAAGCTTGTATCACCCGAATCCTAGTGTAACATCTATGGTAATAAATTATTAACTGCCTACAAAAACTATCTCAGCAAAGCACATAGTGGATAAGAATATATATATATATA
>MQTX01000078.1:40766-50928 GCA_009735665.1 Angiostrongylus cantonensis
AAAAAAAATCAGCATTCTTCAAGACTTGGAAGCATCAGCTGCAAGATGAACAATGATCAATTGTTACTAGACCGACTAACCTTCTGCAACAGGCAGCTTACTGTGGCGTATGTACAGTAACGCCGCTACGGTAACTGCCTTCTGTGCCCACATTACAAATGTGACGTAGTTTATCAGAGTCTCAATATCGATGAAAGACACAACAAACGCACATATCATCTACAAATCCGATTAAATTCGAGCAATCTTACGATTGCAGCTAACAAACGACCATCAACGAAGCAGTCTGATCTACTACCTGGCCAAGAACGGCAGCTCGTGGGCTGTTCGATTTATCGCTCACACAACTCAAAAATGTCGGCAAATGGCCTTCGCGAGCTGCGGCGTACATAAACCTAAAAGGAACATGAAAAAATATTCAATTTGATATGAATTTTTACAGTTTACCTTGATCCACAGAAGATATTACTATTAAGCGTGCCAATTAGGAGTAAACCAACCATGAAAGGAATAGCATAAGAGAAGTTGCCCAACGTTTTTTGAGCAAAGTCCTAAAGACAAAGCATGCAAAATTTTCTGTAGCTAAGAACGATTTGACAACAGACTTTTATCTACTAATTATGCCCTGATTCGCCAATAGCGCAGATATGCAACCATAAAACCGCGAACAGGGAAAAAGTTCTTCATCAAAACAATGACTAGAACAGTTTACAGAATGAAAGTGTCGTCAATTTTTTAGAAGCCTGAAGCTCGTCCTCTCCAGACATCAGTTTCCGTATTTCTTAATGATTTATTTTGAAAAATTTGGCAACATTATCGAATATTGATAATACAATGTGGGCAACTTTCTGAAAACCATCAGCACATGTAGCTAAAGGAAAAAAACTAAACAGCGCTGAAGTGACCAAAACCGGTGTACACCTATGATACACAAAAAAAAACCAGGCACCGATTCTGTTGCATGATTATATATCTTGTAAGCAAAAGTGTGGAGATTTCAACTATTTTTACCGCCTTTCGTCCTTACTACGTAGGGTCTTAATTGTCCCATCGAATGGAATCCGATGGAATGAGCGTCGCTCGAAAGAAGTTTCCCCACGCATTGGGACCCTTTTATAATTCTTTGGCAGTCGGCCGGTGTTACATTACGTAATTGATGGGACAGGCACATTGCGTTTCCATGTTAACACTGCGCGGTTGGCCTCCACCTAACATATTAAGAGGAAGGCTCATAGAAAGCGGTGAGTGTGCAGGGACTCTGTGATCAATGTGATTGAAATTTTGGTTTAGCATTTTCTCTGTTTGGTTATGGAGGTGTTTGGCCATGTAGATTACAGTCAACATGACCTTTCAAAGCTCTGAAGAAGGCGAAATCTGCCGAAACGTCAGCTTGTACGTAAATAAAGAAATAAAATAACACCTCGTGTTTGCAAAACAGAAGTAAAATAACTACGGTTGTAATTAGACAAAACCACAAATGCTAAACCATCTTTCTACCGCGCGAACGAATACGAGCAATGCTTAACAGAAGGTCAGTTTCGTACCTCTAGACTACTTGCGCACCTGACATTTAAAGAGTTGATAATAGAATCATCAGAAACGTTTTCCTGGCGAATTTCTCTCAAACTCTGGCGCATGCGTCGTTTTGCTGACAACACTATGGAGACAAAGGCCTGGGCCAAGCCGGTGATCGAAGCCGGGACCTCTCGCACCCAAAGCGAGAATCATACCATTAGACCACTTGGCCGTCATTACTGGTTTGAGTTGTGATCGAAATTCTCTGGTAGTATTGCAGTTCATAATTCCATATGCTTTGCGCACCATGGCTTTTACTTGGACAAAACCACAAATGCTAAACCATCTTTCTGCAGCGTGAACGAACACGACCTATCCTAAACAGAAGGTTAGTTTTGTACCACTAGACCACTTGCGCACCCGACATTTGAAAAGTTGATAATAGAATCATCAAGAACGTTTTCCTGTCGAATTTCTCATAAACTCCAGCAATTGCGTCGTTTTGCTGACAACACTATGGAGACAAAAGTCTGGGCCAAGAGTGTGATCGAAACCGGGACCTCTCGCACCCTAAGCGAGAATCATACCACTAAACCACTTTGCCGTGCTTACTGGTTTGAGTTGTGATCGAAATCCTCTGGTAGTATTGCAATTCATAATTCCATATGCTTCCATATGAGAATCATACCACTAGACCACTTTGCCGTGCTTACTGGTTTGAGTTGTGGAACATCTGCCTACCATGTGAACGAAAACGACCAATCCTAAACAGAAGGCCAGTTTCGTAACCCTTCACCACTTGCGCACCCGACCTTTGAAGAGTTGATAATAGAATCATTAGGAACGTTTTCCTGTCGAATTTCTCATAAACTCCAGCAATTGCGTCGTTTTGCTGACAACACTATGGAGACAAAAGTCTGGGCCAAGAGTGTGATCGAAACCGGGACCTCTCGCACCCTAAGCGAGAATCATACCACTAAACCACTTTGCCGTGCTTACTGGTTTGAGTTGTGATCGAAATCCTCTGGTAGTATTGCAATTCATAATTCCATATGCTTCCATATGAGAATCATACCACTAGACCACTTTGCCGTGCTTACTGGTTTGAGTTGTGATCGAAATCCTCTGGTAGTATTGCGATTCATAATTCATATGCTTTACGCACTATGGTTTTAATTGGACAAAACCACAAATGCTAAACCATCTGCCTACCGTGTGAACGAACACGACCTATCCTGAATAACCTGAACAGAAGTCCTGTTTCGTACCACTCGACCACTTGCGCACCCGACATTTGAAAAGTTGATAGTAGAATCATCAGGAACGTTTTCCTGTCGAATTTCTCATAAACTCCAGCAATTGCGTCGTTTTGCTGACAACACTATGGAGACAAAAGTCTGGGCCATTCCGGTGATCGAAACCGGGACTCTAGAGTTTCTAGACTTTCTAGTTTTCTAAACTCTAGAGTTTTGCAAATATTTCAGCAACGTCGTGGATGTATTTCGCTTGTAACCTGCCGTGAAAATTGTAGTAGGCAGGAAATAAAAAAAGGCTATATCCAAGTATTTTTCACATGACATCTCAGCAGTTTTTTTCAACTCTCATTACTTTTGTACTTCTCACTTCATGTACCCAGGTAGACTCCATTTTCATTTTTCTAAATAAAGCATACTTGATACTTGACACTTGAACGGAACGTCCTCACTGGGTGTGCGGCCCCCAGCATAATCATCATTTTTTGGAGATCTGCTAGTAAAGCCTATAGACCTATACCAACCTCGCATCAACTTAAAAAGATCAGTTTATCACCTGTATCACGTGTACCACGGAGGTCCCTTATATGAGGGATCTTGAGACGGTTCATAAAATCGTATAAACAGATAAATTCCATGTTTCTGAAATCCTCATCCACGGATCTCCCTCATACGAGAGAGCTCGAGCCGGTTAGTCTCAAACTACGTGGCACGTTCCCAAGTGGCGGATAGGGGGTTAATCACGGACCAAAATCGACCTTTCCTTCCCTGAGACGAAGGTGGATCCAGAGGATGAACTCCCTGTTCCTGCTGCGCCAATTTGGCACATACTTTCTGTATTTGCTAGGCAAGCATGTGTTGGTGCGTTCTTGCTTTATGCGGATTGTATTCTACGAGCCAAATGGGCCAAAAGTCTGCAATCAAGTGACAGAGGCGGTTAGGAGGCGCCTCCAACAAATAAGCTCCATGTCCACTCTGGGAGAGCATGGTAAGCTACCCGTGAGTATACCCAGCCACTACTTTCAGAGCCCAGTAAGCTATACGTGGGTATCAAAATGCTAAACACAGTAAAAAAAAAAACGGGCCTCATTCCCCTGACAACGAAAGAGCCCCCAATTTCGTTCGCAGCGTTGGGTGCGACGAATACGGAAAGGCAACTAAAATCTCAGGGCCAATGGGAGCTGCCTGGATTACAAAGCACTATGGTGACGATCTGTACCAACATTTGACGTACACGTGCGTCCGAGTCCCAGAGAGAAGACTTGCTCATGCAAACAAGAAAGATAAGGTACGACGTCATCATCACATATCTTTCTTCTAAGCTTTTCGTGAAGACCTCTGACCATTGGATTGGATTGGATTGATGGTATTCCTGCAAAGCGTATAAAACTCCGAGGAGTCCATTCACTGACGGCTCTTGTCCATCGGTTATCATTCATACGCATTAAGTGTCCGGCCCACCATATCATCATCTGTTTGGCGTACAAAACGGCATCTTTGATTTTTGGTCCTTTATGTAAGTCGGAGCTTCGGATCCCTTCCATTAGTTGCGGGAAACGGGATACTCCTAACATCGTTCTTCCGACTGCACGTACAATGACGCTAAGCTCGAGAGTTTCTGGAGACAGACGTCTCTTGATGACTTTCGAACTCTCAGCTTTCATAGCGCTAACGTGAAGATGTTGTATGAGCCGATCGTATTATTACGAACTATTAAATTATTACGTATTATTGCGCGCTATTATTACAAATACGGAGGACAGCCGTGTGACCAAGCAGGGTTTCGAAAAGGATTTAGTACGATGGACCACATTCACACAATAACAAGGCTCAACGAAATATTGCGAGAGTGCAAAAGACCGCTCTGTCTCACTTTCGTCGGTGTAAAGAAAGCCCTTGACTCAACTGAGATAAAAACAGTCATGGAAACCCTTAATTGATGAAAATCTCACAATCAAGACATCACCATACAACAACGATATTAAAATTGACTTCAAAACATTGACGGGTTTAGACAAGGTGATACCACCTCGCCAAAATTATTTACCACCAACCTCAACAACGATATGTTAACATTGGAATGGGATATTATGGGTGATCCACAGTTACACCATCGTCGCTTTGCTGATGACATCGCCCTTGCAACACCAAACATTAGCCAAGCGAAACGCATGCATGCCGACTTTGATAACGCCTGTGGAAAGATTGTCTTCGACTAAATCTCACAAAAACGATTTTCATGAGAAAAGGATTGGTTTCGTAGACATCACTTACGGTCAACGGTACGAATATCTCCAAAAGCTCTAGTTGTCTATCTAGGTCGGGAAATCAATATGATGAACGACTTAGCTCCAGAGCTGAGCAGAAGGAAACGAGCGGCTCAAGAGCATCGAGGATGTAGTAAAGAGAACAAAGAACACCCGACTCCGTGCCCACCTTTTCGACTCAACGGTTCTTCCTGCCCTAACGTATGCGTCAGAAACTTGCTCGCTACGTAAGCAGGATGAAAGATCATTCAGCGTTATCGAACGCGCAGTCGAAAGGACGATGCTAGGAGTATCCCGTTTCACACAAGTAAGGGACGGGATCCGAAGCTCCGACCTGCGTCAACGATCAAAAATCAAAGATGCCATTCTACACGCAAACCGTCGAAGATGAGGTAGGCCGGACACGTAATGCGTATGAATGATAACCGATGGACAAGAGCCGTGACTGGATTCCTCGGGATGTCAAACGTACTGCAGGAAGACCACCGACCCGATGGTCAGAGTTCTTCACGAAAAGCCTAGAAGAAAGATATGATACTCAACGAATCCGCAAAGCCAGCAGAACCCACTGGGCTACTCTTGCACGCGACAAGGAAAAATGGAGGATTTACTGGCGCCCGCTCGAGTCACTCGACGATCAACGGGATGACGGGTGTCACAGGTGACGCACTTCCTGATGGAAACGCCGGACTACTTCTCAGCCCGGGAGACCCCGCCGGCAGGACGAATACCCCCGTTGTACATCACAGTCCGACACCCAGGAACACCCTCAACCACGATGAGGCGGTAAACCGTTGAGAGTAAATCAGGTATACCAGAAACAAAACTCCAAATGTAATCGAAATCTGAATATTAAAAAGCGTGAAGAAGCGGGATGATAGTACGGATAGCAACGACCATTTATTACATACATAACACATTTCTAGCATGTCTTCGAACATTTCCACAAAACAGCACAGCAAAGCTTTGAAAGAACGCATTGGCAGTAGTTTAACTTCCAAGCATTTGAGAAAAAGAGTAATTGACAGTGAAAAAAAGAACTACTTGTTGAACATGGACAGGAAACTCAAATGGTATAACGAACGATAACTGAAAAACTCAATGGGGGAAAACAGTGCGCACTGCATCGCCCTGAAAACATTCACCTTGCAGCAATTTATTCAATCTTAATCGTACCATAATGGTGAAACCGAAAATATTAAGCACTGGTGTTATGCACTCGGAACTAGAACTCTACGTAAACTGACTTAAAGAAAACCTGAGCTATGATAACAATAGGTAAAGCGCCTGGGCATAGGTTTCATAAGAAACACAAAAAACGATGGAAGTATACCAAACGTCTACCACAACAACTTTACAATGACAACGCTATAAAATGCAAAAATTCCAAAGAATCGACTTTAACAACCAATTTTTTATGACACAGGTCCAGTCCTGCTCCGATACTGGTTCGACGCCTAATCACATTACAACACTAACAGAAATTTACAATCGTGAGGGAGAGTCGAGACCTTGAAGTTCATCACTGTCCTTGTCGATCTTTTGCACACCTTTTTTCACATCTGGTCGACAGTATAGCAAACGGCACGTCACCCTTGTTAATTTATCTGAGAAATATCATAGCAATGAATAGAAACAAAACCCGAGGGTGCATTATCGATAGCTTCTGATAATTTGTCGATAAGTAAAGCATACGAGGACTCGTGAAAATCATTGTTCAAGGACGGTGTTTCACTGTCAAATTTGTTTAGGATGAAACTTTGTCTTGTTCAGCAATCGCGAGGTTGTTATACAGCATACATTTACTTCCATAGAAAAACACACAATGCAATACAACAGTTGCTGACGTTTCGGCAATATCGCCTTCTTCAGACTCATTGGAAGTCATGTAAAAAAGCGGTGAGGTTTTCAAGAATCTATTGATCATGTAATTGCCATAGAGTTTTTCGTCTTTTGGTAAGTGTTACTGAAGTGTTTGCCGTAATAAATTATATATCAGTATACCCTTCCAGGCTCTGAAGAAGGCGATACTGCCGAAACGTCAGCTCTGTTGTGTTGTATTGTATTGTGTGTTTTTCTATGGAAGTAAATGTATGCTGTATAACAACTTCGCGATTGCTGAACAAGAAAACAACGCATTAATACTCCAATGCCGAGGTTAATAGAAAGTCGATCCTGTAAACTGTTTAGGACGAAAGTTCGAAGAAATTTTGAAAACAAAATTGGAATTTTCACAATTCCTAAAGCGAACGACAGAGTCCTAAATAGAACAGGAACGCAACATGCGACCACCTGCACATCTTCACCACATCTATTTCATGTAGTTCGTTCTACTGGCAAAACTGCTACAAGTCATGGTGAACTTGAAATACTAGAATATTAAACGTTCAGATAAAGTTCTCGATTGAGCTCATAGGAACAATCGACTATCAAACGAAATTTAACACTTACGTGATGATATTACCTATCCAGCAAGCATTTGTTAAGAGACGCAATTACGATTTCTGTGAAGCTCATTTTGTTTTCGGCTTTCAATTCTGTCCCACAGAACTGCTTCCCTACACTTCTTGCAATCAATCAACAAATCGATTGCTTCGGGTAAATCGACAAAGTCGATTAATCGAATTGTCCAACTTAAATGAGGTGGCGGGCGACTAGAGTAATTTCGCTTCTGTACTTAAAATTACGCGGAAAGCTGTTTTCGATACGAGTTCATAGCCCCATCGTTTGAATGGCAATTGACTGCTACTTCAATTCTATTCACTATAAAAAACCACAGTTATTGTGTGCATTGAACGGGTTCAAAAGATACAGAAATCAACTGAACATAAGCGGCAAGAAACTTAAAAATTTGACAGCATCGTGTCAATATGACACGTTATAATAGCACACAATAAATAATAGCGCAAAGGCTACTTATACCTAAACAGCGATAGGGAAATTCTCTTCTGTAATTCTGTGATGGTCTGAACACGAAAACCTTCTAGTTATCGAAATATTACCGTCTGATTTCGAAAGAACGATAGTTCCGTAACGACACAAAATTACGAGTCGTTCATTGCAGTAGTCGAGCAAAATTAGGCGTCGTCGCGTGTGTTAAAGAAGTGTCGAATTTATTAGTTGATATTGTACTCACCATTGATCACTTGTAACAATCTTGGAGTCTCGTCTGGGTTTACTAACGCATAAAAGAATGTTAATCCACTGAACACTACAACAACACCAGTAAATGTCACCTGAAACACAAACATTCTCACAGACTTTTCCCTCTTCCATAATATAATAAGCCCAATAATAATAAGCAGCAGATAGAAGGTTATACATTATACAAACACTGGTAAAAGCTGTATCCTCTAACGTATTGATTATCGATGGTCCTGACAAACTCGTAGAAAAAAGTCAAAGGGCGATTGAAACTACACAAAACAATCGGCAACGCAAAAGTGCTCAGTGAAGACTTTTCGCACCTACTTTCAAGTCCATCGAAATTTTTTGAATGACTTTTTTTCAATGTCTCACAATTTTTATCGTAGATGAGAGCACGTGTATTGAAAAATGTGAAATGTGCTTTTTTCATGGCCTTCTGCTAGATTTTCTTCAATCCAGTACATAAAAACAAAACAAACAATCAACTATAAGATTTCCGCTAATTTTTTACAGGCTATAATTAAAAGGAGCACTTGTCCAAGAGCCTTTTTTGAAAGTTGTTTAGTAGCGTTTTCGCATGTGTAAAGCTCTAATGGAAAATAAACATAAAGGACGACAGTTAAATGTGATGAGTCACAAGATGAGGTATAATATTTCCGCCGTGTTTCAATAACATAAATAAATCGACAACTTACTACCGGTTCTTCAACAAATGGAACAAGAACAAGTAGAAGACTAATAACCATAAAGAAAACCGTAAGGCCAATAGGGACCTTTATGGCATCTGCAAACTCATATATTACTGCACAGTATCATTCTAATTTCTCCAATATTTGGTCACTTGGGCGAGCAGCGCAGTGGTAACGATGTAGTTCATTAAGAGCACGATGCTGGTTCAACTACGCACAGGACTCACGAAGTTTTTAACCCTCTGCGGTCGATGTCTTTGTATCGAGTTGATTCTTCATTAGCGAAGCATATGAGGAAATGAGGCAACCTCAATAGGCAGAGGTCCTTTATACCAAACGGTTGTTGTTGATAATAGTTCGCCGGCGATAATAATTTGTTTTTCAACAAACAATCCATGCTGCAGGAGACGGTATTACGTCAGCCAGCACATAGCGAATAGCAAAACAACGCTATTAAGGGATAGTCATACTAACAACAACCGCCCTGTATAAAAGGGCGCAGGCTAATGAGGCTTCCTCATTCGAACGGTGCTCTATTGAAGAAGAATCGCCTATACGAATACGAAGATGAAGACACCACATCCAAAAGGCAAACCACAATAGACCAACGACTCCGATCATCGTCTCTGATGGAGACGAAAACGAAACGCTAGCCGAATAAACAACTTTACCAACACTGCGCTAGCTCAATAATCCATGGAGGTATTAGTTATTAAACCATGGCAAAATAAAGGTCGGTTTGAAAAATATTGGTACCAGACTTGACTGGGAACAGATCAATTTCTGCAACCCAAGTGGGCATGCTCTTGTTGACCTGTTCCAGGACTTCAGAGAAAATCGACTCGACCATCATTGGGACAATCACAAAAACGAAAATCTCGAGTAGCAGCGGAAACCACATGCCAAAAGTTCGAAAACTTTGTTGCATGATGGATTCAACGATACGAACTGAATGCACGAAGTGCTGGGATGTACACAATACATGCGAAGACGGGTCGTGCAAAATAAAAAAAATCAGCATTCTTCAAGACTTGGAAGCATCAGCTGCAAGATGAACAATGATCAATTGTTACTAGACCGACTAACCTTCTGCAACAGGCAGCTTACTGTGGCGTATGTACAGTAACGCCGCTACGGTAACTGCCTTCTGTGCCCACATTACAAATGTGACGTAGTTTATCAGAGTCCCTCCTCATTGGAAGTCATGTAAAAATGCGGTGAGTTTTTCGAGAAGTTGTTGATCATGTAATTGCCATGAAGTTTTTCGTCTTACTGTAAGTGTTATTGAAGT
>MQTX01000078.1:51221-73555 GCA_009735665.1 Angiostrongylus cantonensis
GGTACCGAAAGCCAAGTAGCAAAAACATCTTGGTTCATTACCTCTCCTCTCAGCGCTCTCACACGAAAAGGGCGCTTGTAAGAAACATGTTTCGAATAGTAACCAACGTGTGCACGGGAAAAGAACAGAGAGAGGAGTCGCGAAACTTGGCACGGCGAATAGCCATTTTTAATGGCTACGAAACTATAGCTCGGGATAGGTGTAGAGGAAATCACAGGCCCTGCAGCGATAACTCTAGCAGCAATAAGGTCCCGTTTATCCTACCCTTTATTTCAAATGGAGTAAGTGCAGCTATAAAACGCTGTTTAAAAAGGTTGGTCTAGAGAACTCGGTAACGATAGTTGAAATGCCACCGAGTAATCTGAGGCGCCAGCTAGTTCGTAACCGCCTATATGACCGTCTATGTGCAACGCAAAATTGCATAATTTGCTCTAATGGAAGAGACGGTGATTGCATGACATCAGGTACAGTTTATCTGATCTCATGTAAGGCGTGCGGAGACGAATACATTGGCGAAACGGGTAGATCCCTCTGTGTCCGCATAAAAGAACACCTAGTCGGCAAAAGAAAAACACGCTATGCATCCTTTATTTGGCCTCGATCTGAATGTTTGTACAATTTACATCGATTATGGCGTCACGTAAAGTTTACATGACGTATTACTGTTGGTAAGAAGATGGCTGACATCCTCACAATTCAAAAAGTCATCGAAAGAACACTGCCTTCTGAAGGTAACGTTGCTACGCTAGCATGAAGATGAACCGATGAACACAGAACTACAAAATTATGGGTATTTGACTGTTTTCGAGTCCATTCTCCTCCATAATAATATACATCCGTCTACATACAGGGCTCCGCAGAATTACTCCATGATAAATAGTGCCAAGGGTGATATACGTACTGTTCTGATAAGGAAAACAGACAATTCAGCAGAGTAAGATGCTAACTGCATTTAGTTAGACACTGCTCTAAATGATTTCGTTGTCATTTGATAATTGGCAATAGCAATGATGCAGGGATACAAAACTAAGAATCATAGAAGAGTTCCGAACCTTCGTTTACCCATTCCGTGGGCTAAGATGTTACTCAATACACCATCGACGCCCTTGCTCTGCCTTTCTCTCAGCCAGTTTTTCACCCTAACGGTTCTATCAGCTACCACTCGCCAATGGGAGTGATCTGTAGACAAATCAGCATTGAAGCCAGTTAAGTCGAAGCTCCCCATGCCTCAAAACGGTGGCTCTAGTGAAAATGGTACCGAAAGGCAAGTAACAAAAACATACGGGTTCACTACCTCTCCTCTCACCTTTCACACTCCAAAAGGGCATTTGTGAGAAACATGTTTGTACAGCCGCCAGTGTGTGTGTTGTGTGTGTGTGTTGTGTGTGTGTGTATAGAAAGTCGGTCGTGGATGTTATTGAAGCGTTTTGCCTAATAAGTTGTATATTAGCAGCATACCCTTCCAGGCTCTGAAGAAGGCGATACTGCCGAAACGTCAGCTACTGTTGGGTTCATTGCCGATTTGTGCTCCCCAGATCAATCCCGCTGTTGGGTGATTGCTGATGGCTTCTGGGGAAACAAATTAACTCACAAATTACAACCGACAGATTTTCGGCTGGGAAGATCGGAGCAAAGATAGGAAGAGGAGCCTCGCTAGGTTAAAAGTAGGGAAACAAGTGGACGACACCTTGCTAACGTGTTCAGGTTCGAATACTTGAATACGACCCCCAAATAGAATGGAAGTTTAAAAAAATCTTATTGATTTCCTAAAAATCACAAGTTTCTGTGTAATAAATCTCAAGGCCGACTTCCTATTAACCTCGGCAATTTTCTGGGGAAACAAATTAACTCCCAATTACAACCGACAGATTTTCGGCTGGGAAGATCGGAGCAAAGATAGGAAGAGGAGCCTCGCTAGGTTAAAAGTAGGGAAACAAGTGGACGACACCTTGCTAACGTGTTCAGGTTCGAATACTTGAATACGACCCCCAAATAGAATGGAAGTTTAAAAAAATCTTATTGATTTCCTAAAAATTTTCAAGTTTCTGTGTAATAAATCTCAAGGCCGACTTCCTATTAACCTCGGCAATGATAGATAATTCACCTTTTTTCTTGATAAGCAAACATGAATTTGGATTGCAGCATTTACCAACACGCAACAGCTGAATCTCGGCAGTTTTGTCTTCTTCAGAGCCTGGAAAGGCCAAACTGAGACTATAGATTGCATGTCAATTTTACCTTTCCAGGTTCTGAAGAATGCGAAACCGCCGAAACGTTAGCAATTGTGCATTATTAAGCGCTTTTAATACTCTTTTTTGTTTCGAAACCGACTTTCCTTGAACCTCGGTGTGCTTAATCAATACGTATTTTTTCTTGATGAGCTTACACGAGGTTGATAATAAGATTTATTATCGGCTAACGTTTCGACGTCTTCGTCTTCATCAGAGCCGATGATCCGAGTCGATGGTCCACGCTTGTCTTTCGCCTCGATGTGGCGGCTTCGCCTTCGTGTCGAGTCAGGTCTTCTTCAGCGTTCCGTCTCCTCGAATGAGGCACACTCATTCAGTGGTGCCCTTTTATACGCGATGCTGATGGTGAATATAATGATAATGTCCGTTGATAACTATTTGTTTTTCTTCCGGACATATATCATCGCGCACATCGTGCAGAAGTCGGTGTTATCATTAGCTAGCACAAAGCGTATTAATGTACGTATTGATTAAGCACACCGAGGTTCAAGGAAAGTCGGTTTCGAAGCATTAATTCGCTTTGTGCTAGCTAATGATAACACCGACTTCTGCACGATGTGCGCGATGATATATGTCCGGAAGAAAAACAAATAGTTATCAACGGACATTATCATTATATTCACCATCAGCATCGCGTATAAAAGGGCACCACTGAATGAGTGTGCCTCATTCGAGGAGACGGAACGCTGAAGAAGACCTGACTCGACACGAAGGCGAAGCCGCCACATCGAGGCGAAAGACAAGCGTGGACCATCGACTCGGATCATCGGCTCTGATGAAGACGAAGACGTCGAAACGTTAGCCGATAATAAATCTTATTATCAACCTCGTGTAAGCTCATCAAGAAAAAATACTCTTTTTTGTTCATCAAGAAAAACAGTGAATTACTTCAAAAAGTCAACTTAAAACTTCGCTCAGTACTCACTGAAGCAACGGCAGAGCTATTCTTGACTTCGTCTGGAGACAGAGCCACAAAATATGAAAGGTTAATAGCAACGTAAGTAAAACAGACGATCAGAATACCGGATATTAACGATAGTGGCATTGTTCTGAAAAGAATTGAACACGTATGCGATACCTAAAAAACGACAGTGAATCTGGGCCACTACTTCTTTCATAGCTTTTTGAACTTTTAATCATTTACGAGCACTCCGAAAGGCCAGCACAACGAATGGAGAAAGCAAACTATCCCACCCATCACTAAAGCACAAATGAAACTCTCTCAAAACCAAACCAATTAAAAAACAAATAGGTATCTCGATAAAATCCAATTTGAGGTTAACTTTTCTGGAATTTTAGTCATAAAAACAAACCGTGTAGGCTTGTGAATTTCTGGTGTTCCGTAATTCAATATATCCCATCCAGCGTAACTCCACAGCCCTCCATAGAACGCCAATGCCAGCTTGCCTGGCGCCCAAACACTGCCCTCCATAGGGTGTTCCAGATTATGTGTCCAGTCTAGCAGAAACATCACACTACATTCCATTATATATATATATATATATATATAAATAATGTATGCACTATGGACAAACATTTATAATTCAAAAAAGTGTACTCACTTTCAAAGAAAAAGTAGTAGAACCCTGTAAACATTATTATAGCCATAGCCAACATTTTAGCACTGGTCATAAGTACTTGAAACGGCGCAGCAAATCGATCCAAAGAATAAAAGTTCAAGATCGTTAGAACGACTAAAAATAACAAATGATTTCGAATAAAAATGGATACGAAATTTTGTTAATCTCCTCACCGAGAAGTGCATATCCTATACTTCGCTGACCGAAATCATGCCATGCTAAGTCAATTGGTAACAACGGTGCAATGCCGTTAACTGGAAAAAAAAGAACTAACATTTTACGAAAACGAGACAGAAAACGTGGAAACTTACTAATGTAGTGCCCAAACGTTTGTGCCTGCACAGCAGCCGATGCAGGAAATGTTATAAATACTGATACCCACATAAAAGAAAATGCAATAGCGTGCCATCCCACGAAAACTGTGTACGCAAAGTCACAACCAGGCTCTTTGATAGAAGTTCCAAGTTCGATGAAGCAAATGGCGCCTGACAGTCAAGTTAGCTTCAGAATTCGAGAGTGAAAAAACACAACAGCGCGCGCGCGCGTGTGTGTGTATGTGTGTGTGTGTATGAGAGGGAAAGAGAGCACAGGGAGGAATGCCAGGAATTGGTGCGAAAAATAGCCATATCCTATGGCTTCGAAATGGTAGCTACTCCGAATAGGTTTATAGGAAAAACAAAAACGACCCAAAACGATAACTTCAGTGAAAGTAGGATCCCGTCTATTCTGTCCTTCATTTAAAACGAAACAATGCAGATATAAAACGTTGCTTAGAAGAGCCAGTTTAGACAAGTCGGTAGTATCGATTGAAATGCCACCGAAAACTCTAAGACGACAGCTAGTTCGTCACCGTTTGCTTGACCGCCCATGCTAAAACACGCAGTTGCATAATTTGCCCTAGCAGGAGAGACAGTGAATACATGAGTTCGGGTACGGTGCACCATATCTCTTGTAAAGCGCGTAAGAAGTCACAATCGTCTCACGGGAATCTAAAATTTCAGCGCGTAAAAGCCTTGAAGCGTTCTAAATAAACTTCAAAGATCCAAAAATGAAACACAGGAGGAGTGCCTCGTGAATAAATGTCATCTCGCACCATACCTGAGATCGATTTTTTTTATCCAAATCACCCACATTTTTCACCCGTGAGAGACTTTGTGCGCTGGTCCTGAATAACAACTAGAGGACTTAAGAGCAACAAAACGGTTAGTATTTAGGAGAAACTGTTTACTATGCGAATAAACATTTATGCATTAAGCCTGGTCTGTTGAGATGATAAATAGCGTTTAACTTGGTGAATTGAGTGTCAGTTTCACTCCTACAGGCTCTGAAGAAAGCCAAACCGTCGAAACACCAGCCAGTATTTTAATGAGTAAATCCCGCTGTTAACAACCTCGTGTTTACTCATCAAGAAAACAGTGTACCGTCCGATATGCTTTTTGGTATACTCTAAAAGCTGTTTACGAAGACTATCCTATTGCGATTATCAGAAACTTTGGATGAGGAAGAGTCAGATGGGCAAGCAGGATTCCAACACGGATTCTGTTGCACGGACATGCAAACCGTCTCACGGGCCATAAAAGTCTGCCAAGAGTACCACCTGCCTTTTGTTATAACCTTTATCGACTATGAGAAAGTGTTTGACAGCGTTGAAACGAATGCAAACCTATCAGCGCTCGTCGACTAAGGAGTGCAGACCCTTTCTACATACGAACACTAGCAGACTGTTATCAGAAATGTAGCACAGCTTTTGTTCTTTTATCAGTTCTTCTCCATACTCAGAGAAAAAAAAGTTCGAAAAGGCATTGCAGTATCATCGAAGCTGTTTACTTCCGCTTTGGAATGGATAATCATTTCCATTAGGACGAGAACGGGATACGTATTGGTGGAAAATCCCTATCAAATCTTCATTTTGCAAACGACATGGTATCTTTTCAAGGAGTACCAATGAAGCAGATACGATGCTTAGTGAACTCAACAAAATGGGGAAAAAGATTTGACTGCGCACAAATAGCACGAAGACCAGTTCATGAAGAACTTATGTAGAGAAGTGAACAAATCCAACTGGATGGTTCACTGATTCCAAAAATCGCTCCGTAAATGCGCCTTGTGGACGGTCGAAAAAGACGGAAAACAACGTAAAGGAGGAATTAGACAAAAGAAAGGAAGCACCACGACGAACAATAGAGCCGCTCAAAGAAGTCACCGACCAATGAACGGACCCGAAGCTCCGTCCTCATTTCTTCGATTCAACAGTCATTCACTGTTGTGCAGCATCGACTTGATTTAATACTTCGACCATGCCAAAAACTCTAAGCACCGCGCACAAAGCGCTTAAACGATGCCTTCTGAAATTTAACAGGTACTCATAACGCCAGATCAGAATGCGCAGCTCAGATCTCCGGAACGTATCCTACCTCTGAGATCAAAGAGAATACACATCGATAACAAAACACGAATGCACCGTTCAGACTATAAAAGGAATAGATGACAGATGGACGAAAAGAACAGTGGAATGAACTCCAAGAGAATGTAGAGCTCGAAAGCCGAATATGTTCTTGGCTAACGTCAACCATTTGTATTGGCAAATGGACACGATTATATAAAGTTGGAATGTACCTCGCGAACCTCACCATGGTTGAACAAGATCAACATTAAGGATGACGCTAGCGCGAGAGAGAAATAAATGGAAATCGTGGTGAGGCGTGCACCACTAGTGAAGACGGACTATACAAGGATTCAAGTACATGCGAAGCAAAACTAGCTACAACTACAATGTTTTAACTTTCATTTACTGCCTACTCTCTTCTCAAGGAAGGGCATTACGTGAGTCACAACCACAATAATGCTGAGATGTGGGTAAAACTCAGAACCTCAGTTGAGGTTCATAACAGCAATTACACTATCTCCAACTAAATCTTACCTACAACATAACAAGTACAGGCTAAGAAGCCCATTTTATTGTCAGATGGATCATCCATGACATCAGGCAATCCTTACAGCCTAAAATAGGAAAAAAACTTAAGATGAACTTTATCCACCATTTAATATTCACCGAATACACCAAAGATACACGAAATTGCAACGAAAAACAAAGCTTTCCATCCCTCTGGGGTCGGCAAATTGGTAACAGACTTGTCTAGGAGGATAGCAGCACTGGCTCGATACATCAGTAGGCCACCGCGAGTCATTGTAAAGGCCAGATATGCATTCAATCACCTCCAACGATACTTAATGAAGTCGAATGCATGGCGCATCCCTAAGGGATTGATCAACGCCGAGAGCTTTTTTTTAGCTTTATCGGTGCCAACGGTTTATCGCCTCATCGTGGCTGAGAGGTGTATTTCGGTATCGGGCGGCGACGCACAGCGAGGGGATTCATCCCCTCGGAGGGGTCTCCTAGGCTGAGGAGTCCGACGTTTCCATAAGGAAGCCTAGCTAAGAGTAAACCAATTCCCGAATCTACCACCGTCCTAGTATCAAAGTCGTATGGTGGCAAATCTCCCTCTGATTCACAAAGGGTGTGATTGCGTGTCGTGGTGACGACCTGGAGCAGACTTTGGCCAGGCTGAACTCGGGATTCCAGGGAGTCACAATCGCTCAACCAGCAAATCTCCGAGGGGTGAATATTGTGATTAGTCGGCACAACAGGTGAGGAAGGGCCATTAAAGTATCGAGTATCAAGTAAGTATACACATGCTTGGGTACTTGGATACATAGATCGCCTGTTCTCACTAGTTGTGCGGACCCCAGCATACTCCCCATTTTTCAGAGTTTTACTGGTTTACAAATTGCGTTTCCCTGGAGTCCTGAAGTCAGCTTGGCCAAAGGTTTTCCCAGGAAGACTTCACCACAGGTAGTCGCCGCAGGTAGTCTCGTGGATAGAAGGAAGATTTGCCACCATACGATTAGTTTGATTTCAAAACGGTGGTCGATTGTGGCATTGTTTATTCTTAGCTGGGTTTCCTGACGGAAACGCCGAACTCCTCAGAATGACACACCCCTGCGGGGGGATGAATCCCCCGCTGTTCATCGCAGCCCGACACCTAGGAACACCTCCCAGCCACGATGAGGCAGTAAACGGCAGTCAGGTATATGCACATATATGCGCACATTATAAATATGCACACATGTTATATATATATATCTCACAAGCACAAGATGGTCCATTGATGAGAATTCCTCAGTAGCACCTTTCGATCACCGCCTCCTAATTGCAAAGATTGAATTCAGCAGAGGAAAAAAAGTTCTGCTTTCGTTCGAAAAGAAGGAAAAGCTATGGATTAAAGTAATATTTTAGTAAATTTCTCTTTGTACTGGATTTCCGTACCTTAGGTAGTCTGTTCTAAACCACAGAAAAATTTTGCCAGCAGATTCGCAGTTTTCTATGAAGAATATTGGATCCTATCCTCCAACGAAACTGAGCAAATCTCAGGAAAAAGATTGAGAATACCTCAGCGATTGATCAATGCCGACACCTTCTCTTATACTCTATACCTTCTTATGAAAAAGGTCTGATTCTTAGGCTTATTACACCAAATGTTTAATTACCACATTTACATGAGAGTAAAACAGAAACTTAATCATACATTGGCCGTTGTTCTCATAATACTCTACCAACAGATAACGACGGGCAACTCGTTCGCTAACAATATCGTTTTTGCGTCTTATTGGATTACGGATCGTTTTCGAAAAGGCACTGAAAACATCAGCGATGTTGATCGAAACTGGCTATTTCCCACTTTACTGGTAACTTCCTTCCCCATCGATAAGAAATTTCAAGTGGAAAAAAAAAAGAAATGAAAGATGGAAACAACTGAATGTGCAAAACTTTTTATAATAAAACACGTGTGGGATTTTCAAGAAAATCCCAACTTCTTTCCAGTGAATGTTTCGACAAAAACAAAACAGTCAGTATGTAGCAACTAACGTTACAGGAAATTTTCAATAACATTGATTCGGATGCACACGGCGCAGTGGTTTGAGGCGCCACTGCGATACACCCGTGGAATCGATCTCCGCGTCCACGGCCCACCAAGCCTTCCATCCCTCAGAGATCGGCAAATTGGTACCAACTTGTCTGGGAGGATAGCAGCACTGGCTCGATACATCGGCAGGTATAAAGGCCAGATATGCATTCAATCACCTCCAACGATATTCAATAAAGTCGAATGCACGGCACGTCCCTCAGGGATTGATCAACACCGAGAGCTTTATCCTTATTTATTTATTAATTTGGATGCCAAAACATGTACTAAACACAGTGTTATGAAAAACAAATCTTGTTAACGTTTCAGAAAATACTACCAAATAATGCTTCGAAATAAAAAAAATACTACCAAATAAGCACAAATTTTCTTTAAACCAAGTAAACATGGCACTACGGATGCCTCAACAGCTCAAATCAAACACAAAATTGCAAGTCGCTGACGTCATCAATAGATATTATGCCCGGTGACAGAAGTGCAACGAACAACCGAAGTGGCCCACATCGAACGAGAGCTTGTTCTTTATTAGATTAAAAAATACTGCCAGATTTTGAGACAGTGGCAGCGCTAACAATCGAGTCATCTGAGAAAGTACTAATAAACTTTATTCCTACCCGCCGTAACTCAGAACTGCTTACTAGGTTCAGCTTGCTTACAAGACACGAACAACATCATCGGTTTGTTGTCTTTTTCTTAACTAACTTTAGTGAGAAGATACTCGCTACTAGCTCAACGAGAATGAGATTCGGGTTCAGATTTACACAGTTTTAATCTTCGTCTGGATTCCGAACAGAAACATCAAATTCGTTAGCACTGGTGGTTCTGATAAGGAATAAACTCCAGCTGTCGATCACAGCACGACACAATGGACGCACAGTCACAATGAACTGATAAACTACTAGAAAAGACATAATGTTCAAAAGATAGAACACCTGCCGGCGCTATCGAAAGTGCAGCAAAGTGCCTTGATAAGAAAGGAATCTCATATCGTTTAAATGAAAAAAGAACAACAAACACCTCCCTCTTTCCACTTTACGTTTCTTCCTCCTCAAACCCCTGGAATCCTTTCTTCCTCAACGATAACAACATTAAAGCGTTTCAGACACTGCATATATCCCAGCTTCCAAAATCAGATGAGCTGCACATGGCATACGTCCTAACGAAAATGAATAGACAAGAACATTTAGTGGATGGATAAATAAAGTAGAGCTCACGCCATTGATATCTGACAGATGCGCCATGCATTCGACTTCATGAAGCGTCGTTAAAAGTGATTAGATGTATGTCTGACCTACACAATGAATTTCGGTAGCCTAGCGATGTACCGAGTCAATGTTGCTACCCTCCTAGACAAGTCCAGTACTAATTTACCAACTCCGAAGGGATGAAAGGCTTTGTGAGCCTGAGAGGCGGGGTCGAACCTATGCGTATTGCAGGGCACTTCTAACCACCGCGGTACAAGAGAGGCCAGGTGAAAAACAAGAAACTGGCAAAGCCGCACGTTGCAGTCCTTAGCACGATAGCAAAAACAGCTTTCTATATACTATAAGAGATCAGCTGAAGGCAACTGTTCAGTGTTACAGAGAGATTTATGCGAAACTCTGAAAGCAATAGTGTTCACAAGTCAGGAGTAATATGGCTGTGTTGACATAAGACTTTGGAATCTGACGAATCTTTGGGTTTTACACCTTCAGTTCCTTTAATGAATAACGAAAAGAAGAGTTTCGTTAATCTTAATCCATTGAGGCTCGCAGGCACAGAACCAACAATGCGCAGAAAACAACTAATTTAAGACAAAGAATAAAATAATAAAGCGTTCAATGTTGATCAATCACCATTGGATGCGCTACGTATTCCACTTCATTAAGCATTGCTAAATATGACTGGATGCATATCTGCCCTCTACATTGACTCGCGGTGACTTACCGATGTATCGAGTCAGTGCCGCTATCGTCCCAGTCAAATATGTCATTAATCTACGGACTCCGAAAGACGGAAGGGTCTTGGGGGCGGGATCGAACCTACGTGCATTGCAAGGCGCCTCTAACTACTGATCCACACGCGCCCTTCTAGCAAAATATGAACAGAAGTCGCAGGAAAAAAATGTATTTCCACACTCCAATGTTAAGACAATGACCACCCAATGTAACGGTAATGATTTGAAGTGTTCAGCAAAGTCTTATTGGTCAATGTGTTAACAGGATTACAATACAACAATACTGAGTCAGTCCATCTTTCATCGGAGATAGTGATGAAAACCTCTCAGCTGTTATCATCTAACAGAAATGACCAGCTTTAGGAACAAAAGGGCGGTCACATTCAAAATCCTTGGTACTGATACTAATCAGAGATTTTTCATTAGGCGAAGTGAACGGTCAAAGAACACGTTCGTTAACTATGCCATCCACAATGACAACAGTTAGTAGATTGGTGACAAAGAAACCGTTCAAATAAGAACGTACGGAAAAACAGATTTGATCGATATCGATGTGGCACATCATCACAGTAAGTACACATCAATAGCTAAATGAAAAATTTATTCCACGTCAACACACTCTGAAGGCGAATTCGATGTCGGCTCCGGATCTCTGATATTGCGTTGACCGTTCGACACTGTCTCTGCTAAACTGCGAAGCAAACTATCTCGAAAATATTAAAATAAAGATGAAAGCACTTCTGAAAATGAAAATAACTACAAACTCTTACTCACTGTCATAGAAAATGTATACCAACCATGTCCTCTTCTCACAATAGACCCAAAACATGAGTTCGGAAACACTAACTGATAGCCAGAAGAATATACAGATAGCGTTCTTTGCCGTATTTTTGCAAATTTCGTACAAGAATTGAGCTTTGCAACTTGTAACAAAGTACTTTATACGACATAGCGGTAATCAGTAGACATCAATATACATTTCTTCTGTAAGGTAAAAACCAAGTACATTCGATTCCGTTTTTGCATATTCTGAGATATTTTTAGTAACTGTTATGTGATAGCTGTAGGAGGACAAAGCAAAGTATGATGGTGAACGATGTGTTATACGCCATAATGAATTTCAGTGAACATCCAAATTCAGAAGGATAACGATGACTAAACCTGTCCACAGACTATCGTAGCAGGACGTGATACCCAACATAAACATTCTGGAGCCTAATCATGAGCACCGCTTTCTCACCATACGTGTCAATATTCACTTAATCTCATAGTAATTGTATCACATTTCCAAAGCTGTAACATCGAGCTAATATTGAACAATTTCGAAGTGAATTGGTAGTACTCGATTCACTACATAGAAACATTCCTGAAAACCTGTAATAGAAAACAGTACCATTGGGGAATTTTCTAACCATATTCAAGCGCTCGACGGTGATCCACGAAATATACAGCTGTCATCCAATGTTGAGGTGTTTTATGGATGCAAGAGCAACATAGATGCATTGGATTATGAACATGAATAGTACAGGGCACATTTCTAGGCAGCAATGAATTCAACTCTTAGCGGAATACACTAACGTATTGTATACAAACAATGAAAGGTTGTCATTTAAAAAGAATCATCACATTGTTGAAAATATCACAGAGCTGAAAAAAATTCGAATCCACGTGATGCGCAGGCCAATGAAGCCAATGCACGTTTATACAAAAAGTACACTACTAAAGTATTAAACTACCAATGTAACTACATTCCTAGAGTGATCAAGTGAACAGTTTACAAACAATTATTTTTTAAATTTCCAGAAGATTTCTTTCAAGTGCATTTACCTTCGAGCGCAATTACACCTTTCCTTTAGCAAATCCTACTCCATCACTATGGTTATTATTACTACTATTGTCATTATTATTAAAACAACACAACCTTCTAAATGTATATTTGGCTCTGGCCGAGTCATCACAATATAACAATTCTGCAAGCTTTATCTGTTCATTCCATAGCCTCTATCGCCCACATTCAGCTATTCATTTTAGCTCGAAAACATTCTTAAAATTGTTTCTTGGTGGTGAGTTGTCGTATGAATGATATTCTGCAAAAAATGCTTATTCCATCGCAGTACCTACAATGCTAAGGCTGAATTTCGACCCAGACCTACTGAGTTGCGACTTGAAGTGATAAAAGATTCTCGATTTAAAAAAAAAAACTATTCTCACTATGCCATAATCAGAACAAGCGACTTAATAGGTAGCGGTGCTATGGGATTACCACGATATAAATACGTATCAAATACGTAGGTATAGGGAAGTATTTTTATAAATGGTAAGTAATACCACGCTAAAACATCAATACTTACCAAAATTTTTACGCCAAACATAACATTCGCTTTCAAGTTAATCATCTTGTCTTCCAGAAAGGATCAATGGTATTCAACGGATCATTAGGATCCAGCTTTGGTAATGGAGTGTCCCCACCGCTACGGATATGTTCATGAAGCAGCCGTTTGTCCAGACGAGTTTTATCACACGGTCCAAGTTCGAACTTCGTAGGATCTGTTATGTCTGATAGCGGCAGTATACGAGAAGTCTGTAAGCAATCACCATTTAATAATTAACCAAAAAATATGACATGAGAAAAAAATTGCAACTTTCCGAAAAATTTTTGTACCAATCAAAGGTCAAACTATTTGTTTTCATTTTATTTTACACGACATCTTTCACATCTACTGTGTGAAGAATAGCATTTAATGTACCATGTTCGGCCCCACGTAACCACTATCCATGAAATTTTTCGAACTTTTAGGGTATGAGTTCGGCTGCTGCTCGAGGATTTTCATCTTTGTTATTAGCCTTGCTGAATGTAGGTCGAGTCAGATCTCCATGAAGTTTTGGGATCGCTGAGATACACCGTTCCTACGTGAGTTGTAGGCAGTAAGCTGATCGAAAACGAGTATGGTACCAATTCCGCGACCACAGTGAGATGAGAGGCTTGACGAGAACAAAGGATTTCGAACCTGTAGCGTGGTCATGATGAACACCATCACTATTACTGGGTAGCCATTCCAGTAATGTTAAATTATACCACTTATATGCAGGAAATAAAGGAATAAGAAAACGATATGTGTCACATTCGATACTCCATGGGAACTCACTTGTGGAGGAATGCATGAAACTGGTGTCGAAGACACCCTTTCGGTGAAAGAAAATAAGTGGCTAAGCAAAATTTCCGCACTTTTTTGAAACTTTTAAAGTATTTCATAAAAATTTCTACAAACTCACTGGTTGTTCAATTTTCGTACAAGTACTATGAGTGTCTTGGTATTGGATAGGCATTACAGCAGCGGCAGGGCGTGACACCTGAAATGTCGCATAAAATATAGCACTGATATAAACCAACTTTCATTTAGCTTCGTTACGCATGATCAATGTAACCTGCTACAGTGGTAACCTAACACGAGGTTCCTAGCCATGAGGAAGACAAAGATGAAGAAACTTCAGCCGAGTAAATATATGGTAATAACCTCGTATTAGCCTATCAATGAATTAAGGTGCATAAAATATATACTTAGTGCAATCCGTCAATGAAAAATTCCCTTATAATATTTGTTAGAAAAAGAACTTTTGTCTCCAACATTTATAAAAATGAGGCTGGAGACAAAAACTCTAAAAACGCCGAAAAACTCGATTTTTTGCTCGAACTGTAATTAATTGAGAACAAATTTCAAGATGAAAGACAAAAGTCAGATCACGTAACATGTCGCTTGGAGCAATTTTTAAGCCCGATGTTCCTAAAGCTGTTTAGTGCAGAATTCCACAAACAAATCGTTTTTCGAGAGGGTTTTGGTTGTGGATGGTAACACTGTGCTAACCAGAAATCATTCCAGTATTCAGAAAACATTACATGTTCTTACGACAACAGTGTAGTATTTGACAAACTCATAAAATATCTTCCCCAATCGACCATCGACTCGGATCATCGGCTCTGATGAAGACGAAGACGTCGAAACGTTAGCCGATAATAAATATTATTATCAACCTCGTGTAAGCTCATCAAACAAAGAATTCATAAAATAACGACCAATGTAAAGAGAGTACCATGTTTAAGCAAAAAAGAAAATTCCAATAAAGATTGTTGCCAAACACCGCAGTTTAACCTTTCACAATAAACCATGCAATTTCGGGAAAGCGTTTCACTGATTTTCAAAAGTAAAACATCTTGGTTTGCTCTGATATTAAAATCAGTATCTGTTAAAATTTGTCAGAAGTTAAAAATTTATCAGATGAAGCGCATATCTTTGCTAATGATAAATACTACTTATCGACCACTGATTGGTGCCTACAAGCACTTACGATCCGGTTCATTGCTCATTGCTAAGATAAGTCCTAACCTGAGTTGGTTGTGGTATAGAAATTCCTTGTGACGTGGTCTGCTGGGAATATTGACCTATTCCAAATTCCTGGACTAAGGCCACTTGACTTTGTTCATCTGGATTACCAACAGTGTCAGGTAGGCGATGAATAGCAGATAGTGTTGACGTCTCAGACGAAGATGATGACGATGGTGCACATGTTTGTAGTAAATCTTAAACGGTTGCGTTAACAACATTACAGAAAAGGAATAATACGAGTAATACACAAGTAGTCGCAACAGGAATGCCATGAAAGGAATAAAACACAGTACGCCACGATCTGCCGTCAAAGCTACACCACATTCAAGAGTAAACAATGCGAAAAACATGTTTGCTGTCATAAAATAGAAAGTTTACTCTGATTTTCCACGGATTTTGAAGATGGAATCATTGCAGGCAGCAGATTGCTGCTCTCAGGTAACCCATCGAGAAGATCCTAAAAACCCTACTGTTCTTATATTCGTAAATGAATTCTTTTATGAATAAGAAATTAGAGAGAGAACTGCTCCAGAAACTCACCACATTAAGGACATGTTTATGAGGTGTTTGCAAAGCCTTTGCATGGTCTTGAATCTAAAACATAGCACTAAAAACTAACTAACTGCAATTTTCTCAGTGAAATACCAACACAACTAAGTACTAAAACAGTTTCAAACACGAAATCGGTGATTGAAAAACCAACCACATTAGGTACATTTTTATCACTTGCTTGGAATGGCTGCGGATGGTCTTGGAGCTAAAAGAGAGCGTTGAAGTCAAAGGCTAAGATAGTAGGAGCTAGCACAATAGATATTTCAAACGTTTAGGATTCAACTAACCAATTGACTTTGCTGGAATTGTTGTAGTTGAACAGGAGAAACTGGTAAACTGCCTGACATTAGTGTATTGACGGAAACCCCTGCATGCCACGGCGACTGCATCTAAAATCCGCAATTATTAATACCGATTTCCACTCCTACTACTCGAAGCTACAATAGAAAAAGACTCACTACGTTTTTCACCACCTTACAATGCCATGGTGAAACACTAGAAGCTGGCATAGATGCGAACTGAGGCGGGTGTTGAATTAAATGTGATGTTTGGGGCAATGGAGGTGTGTTATGCTGTAATGCCCATTCCTGAAAAAATTTGTACCAGCAATCATTTCAGTACTTCTGACAAGAACCACGTAAATTCACCTGTTTCTCCAACACTGTTCTGTTCATCGGCTGAGCTTGTGGCATACTATTAATTCCTGAATTCACGGATTCATGTCCTTGCTGGTAGGTCATCGGTGTATGTTGATCCATTTGCAATCCAGTGATTGTGTTCATGCCAATTTCGGGATTACGTTCAAGTAAGAAAGTGCTAGATAGAGCAGAGGTTGGCATCACTCTAGTCGGTAAGTTTGCAGCACCATTCTTAGGTAATATCAACTGATCAGGTGGTAATTGTGCCTGCTGCTGGGGAAAGCATGAAGTCCATGGATGAGTACCGGAATTCTTCAGACTGATCTCGGAAGTATTCTGAGACTGCTGTTCGAATCCGTGTACTGGCAAAATTGCTGAAAACTATAAAGATGAGGCTACTTTGAGAACACCGCAAAATTGCAGTTTCCAATAAAATTGAGATCAGAACCATTTTCAGTCAAAGAAATTGGAGTTCCTGGAACTGTTGGGCGAGGTCCTAAAAACTGCCCATGGAAGTATTCAGGTTGGCGATGCGAGGAAGAAGACGAAGTTCCAATGACTTGATGCTGTACAGTACTGAATGAAGGATGCGATGCGTGAGAAGTTAGTATTTGTGAGGTATCTTGGTGCTGGAAACGAACTCAGAATAGAACTACTCATAAAGAACAAATATCTACTAACATATATAGCCATCAAACATTTGAAAAAAAAACCTCGAAAAAACCCACTTGGAGATGTGTGGTTTGCAAATAAGCGTTTACTGATGCAATAGGAGTTATTACGCTCGGAGTTGATAAATTGTCAGCTCCAAGATTCCGGTTATATTGCTGCTGTGCATAAGATGTAGGTACAAGCACGGTTGAAGTCGAATGAGATGTTACCGGCAACACGGATGTGTGCTTCGATTGTGGCTGCATAGGCTAAAAAAAATAGCTTTAAATAGGCCTATATGTCAAAGAACATAGCCATTTTGGATCGAACCTGTTGGAAGTTAGATTGCAGATGTTGAGGAAGATGTGAAGTGAAATTTTTAGGGATGGTTACAGCGCAATGAGGCTTCTCATCAAAAGGTTGGTGAACAAACGGTGGCTGAGAAAGTGAAACAGACGCATGTCCAGACTCGCCATTAAAATGCGGAGAAAAATGTGTTGTGAACTCTGAAGAAAAAAATGAGAACCACTACGACACTGCAAATAAGAATAAACATTCCTGCCTGATACATTGACAGATGCAGCAGTTGGTGGATGTTGGGCTAAGCCTGCACCACTGTTGTGCAAATCTTGTTGCTGCATAACTGGATTACCGTAACAAGCAGATGATGGTATTAGAGCTGGAGGTGATATATTATAGGTAGATGGTACAATTGGTGGAGTAAATGCAGCAGGTGGTTCCACATCAACTGCCATTTTGTTACGGTAGTACCTCATGTAGTCTCCCAAGCGAGGACGATCCACTACAAAGATTTAAAATTAAACAAAAAACAAATTGCGAAATACAACCATGAGATTGCTGAGATTTTTGCAAAACTCTGGATCGCAGGTTTCCCTTTTTTGTGTGGTTTCGCGACAGAAATAAAACGTTTCCCTCACCTTTGGCAACATTTTGCCCTCCAGGAAAATTGGTATTAGGTGGCGTGCCAATTGCAAAGTCAGCTAAAGCCTCACGCGCTTCATTAGCTCGCTTAAATGCAGCTATTTTCTCCTCTTGTGATCTTTTCTCTGCTTCACGACGATGTTTTTCAGCTCCAACTGAAAATACGAGTTAATGAAAAAGGAACGGACACAAAAAAAAAAAATCCTGATAGGAAACTACGAAAGAAAAACATACAATCCATAAGACAATCTGAAGCGAAGAGAAAAAACGCTCAAAAAACAACCTTACATGCTGTTTCAATTCCCTCAACGGCGACTGCTAGCTTGTTCACGCGATCCAACAGCTTCACATAAAAACTAAACCGAGTAAAAAAGAATTCTGTGTCACAATGAATGAAAAGGAATTCCCATACTATGAAGAACAACAGAGCTAGAATAAGAGAAGCAGGCTACCAGAATACCTAATAGCTAGTATAAAACTTCGTTTGGTAAGTGTATATCAAAAATAACAAAAACAATACCATCAAAAAGCTATGACTTACTTTCGCCCATCCTCCACCTTATTGCAAACATCACAGTAAACATCATATGCCGTGACCAGTGTCATTATGTGTTCCGAACGCCTGAGTTGCAAAATTAGTTAAAATGTGTATTAAATGTACATTCAGTATTATCAACTAATTATTAAGTCAAACACATGTACTGGTCATTCTTACAGATCTCTCTTTTTTCTGCACATTCTACAATTTAAAATTGAGAGTAACTCACGTGTTCAACATGGCCTTGATTTTCTTTCTGAATTCAGAGAAATCAGCATTGGCTTCTGTAAGCGCCGAAAGGATCTTTTCTTGAGCATCAAGGTTAGCATCAATATATTTTTTGGTGCTTTCGTGCTTTTTCAGCTCAACAATATACGTCTCCTAAAAATCTAAGTAATTCGCCAAATTTCCAGTTTCTCGACAACAGCCCTCCATTTTCCAACAACCAGAGTACTAAATACTTTAGAAATGAGAAGTTTACGAAAGAAACTTTGCGCTACCGCTGAAAGGTATACATGGGTTTTTCAAAATGTTTTTATTTTAAACTTTTCTGAATCAAAGACGAACGACTGTGATATGAATTTTAAAAAGAAAACTTGGGAAAATCACCATATCAAAGTGGGTGAACTTATACTCCAACATCCAACATAGCCTAGACAAAAGTGAATGAAGAAAAACTACTTATACATACAGAAAAAAATTGCATTACGATATATTACAAAGAGTTTTTTTTGTTTTCGAAGGGTGGAAAATTCAAGTTTTTTAAATTTTCGGATGATGAACTTCACGATAAGCTGAAATACGCCTATAGTTGAAAGAAAGCGAGCACTGCTAAGCCCAATATATTATGTATGAAGTGAAATCTGTTATACTTCTCAAAAAATGTTGAAGTATTATTACAGCTTCACAATACTGTCAAAATGACGTGCATAGCACAGCTAACCTTATGGTCCGAATCTCTTTCTGAGAGTAACTTTTTCGCTATATTATCATTATTGATCTCTTCTGTGAGTCTCTGTAATAGCGAACTGCGTTGTGTTTGCATCTCTCGTGTCTTCTCAAGCAAGCGTCGAAGAGCTTCACCTTCTGGTGTGGAACCTTAAATATAAAGTCATAAGCAAATTCCCACCAAAAACCTGCCTCACTAACAAACCGGCATTAACAGGTGGACCAGAGAGCTTGTTTCTAAGCTCAGAAATAGGAAGGCTAAGCAAATGGAGGTTCGTAGTGTGAGCAGCGATTGCTTTGTGTAACTCCACATTGTTGGACCGGAAACGACAACGCATTAACCTTTTTTTTCTCGATCAATAAAAACGAAACTAACCTCGCCTTCTGATGGTGCTCCGTGAGCCTGTCTAATTCCTTTTTAACCGCCTTATAACCCTCATCTTCCGTCTAGAAATTGATACTGCAGTACCAATAGAAGCACAACAAAATAAAAATTGATTCAAGAGAACTCTTTTGAAGTATTATAAATAGTACATATTACGAGTATAAAGTGATCAATATCAAAACAGCCTCACAATTTGGGGAAGGTCTACATCATTCATACGCCCTGTTAGTTCACCAAGCTTCGTATCCGCTTCACGAGCAAGGTCACTAACCTCTGCAATAAAATAAACCAAAAACTGAGTTACGCAGCTTCCATTAGAAACTACAGACATAAAAGCTGTTTAATTGCATTGTACCCACTCTGTAAGTTTTCAAGTAGCTTCGGTATAGCATCTGGCTGAGCTGTTAAAGCCGCATTTCTCTCAAGCAACATATCGGGAAAATTAGGAGTTGCCGAATCCACTTCCAAGTCAATTTCATCTATGCGCAGAGAAACCAGGAAGGCACTGAAATAACGAACTTGAAAAACCTTATTAATGTGCATGGATCATGGCACGAAATGGCACCCGTTCTCAATGATTTGCGCATCATCACAGATGGAAATGGCCTCTCGTGTCAAAGTGCGATGTGAATTGGAGTTGTCTCTTCGATGCGGTACCGTAGCCAAAGAGCGATATTTACACGCGGAACCCCAACTAGGAGTAAATCTATGCCACAGCAAAACTCAATAAATATGCTGCGTTCTTTGTAACTGTTGATTTAGATAGGCATGTCCATTAAGAAGTGACGATGTGCAACAAGAAGGAATAGATTTCACCAGTTTGCGCTTAAATTACTTGATGATTAACAGAAAGTGGTACTGGTGAACAAAGACCCACTTCAGTTCATCGTCCTTTCTACTGACTCGTTCCAGCACTTCTCGTTTCAGTCTATCCTTCTCCTCCTCGTATTCAGACACAGCTTTTATAACACCTGCAGGGAGTAAAGCGCCAAATAAGTCCTCGCCTCCTACAGATATGTCGAGTGGATCGAAAGAAAGAGGCCGTACCTTGCACAGACCCTAAAATTTGAAAAAGTAAAAAAAATAGTAATGTGTAGAAATTCACAACTACCTCGAGTTTTTCACAAAGCTCTTGCGAACTCGGAACTCGATCATGAAAGATGAATTCATTCTCTTTTTTCGCATTATTTAACCTGAAATTTATACCGGATCTGTAAGAAATTTAACTACAAAAATAAAACGAAACCAGAACCTAAGAAGAAATGGTGAAAAATAAACCCAAATCTGGAAAAGTTTTGTAACTGTTACACTTCAGGACTAGCTTTAAAGCATACTTTGTAACGACAACGTCAGCGAGGAAGGATATGGACATATTCATCGACTCTCGATCCTCCTTTTCAGCTAGCTTCATAATTGAACATAGATGATCATCTGCTAATTTATAGTAGCCGTACCTTCAAAGATGACAGATTTCCGGCACAAGTATAATCGAATCAAAGCTATCGACGTTCTCCTTCTACGGACTATACATATTAAATATAATTGTGATTCACAGAAGCATAATAACAATTTCGAGAATATGTTTTCAATACGCAAGAGCAAAAAGCATTTCAACCTCGTCCCCATCTTTTTATCCTCATCTGCTTGACATCCCATGTGGATCATCGCTATGCAGCCGTACATCTCACTTTTAATCGCGCACGTTCTTGTCCATAACTGCAGTGGAATAGTAGCAGTGGAAAAAAAAATCGACCATCACCAATCATTGTTGTAAAACAAAAGGAAGGTACGAAATCTAACCTTGAATTTCTTTGAGGAAACATAGTCGCACAGATTAGAATTCTCAAGATGGCGCAAACATTCCTGATATCTGTCGCGTAGGTGTACGGCAAGTTTAGTTACGACTACATTGCTACGGTGATCTATCAGACTCTTTTCTAACAGACATTCCTGAGCTTGACCCTAGACATAGGACAATAGAAGATTTCTTTGTATCTTTGATTACAACGCCCCTTACTGTTTCACTGTAAATAGGTAAACGGTGTTTAATGCAGATGATAATATTAAGAAAAAAAATTCAACAACAAGAAATCATACCAAGAGAACTTTGATGAAGAACGTTAGTAACTCCTTGTCAAAATCAATGGAAGCATATTTCGAAGCGTTCAAATTGTCGCGAAGATGTTGCAGTGGCCAGGCTGCGTATTGAAAATGCATGAAAGCGTTCTTGATGCTCTGAACAAAAAATGAGCAAAAAATCAAAATCGAATATTTCAGAACTGATGGAGAAAACTTTATCACTACAAACTCATAGAAAATATTTTCAACACACATCTTCATTTTCTCTTGTTTCGTTTATGGCGATATTCGCGTGCACAGCGCCAATGTTGTACATGACACAAGCCAGTTCAAAACCTATGTCATCATAGGTAGCTGAATGAGCAATATCCATTGCCCTATCATACCTAGAAATAAAGCCGAGTTACAACTACAATAATGTAGAGATAATTATTTTTTATTATTTTATTATACTATATTTTATATTTAT
>MQTX01000078.1:73729-111928 GCA_009735665.1 Angiostrongylus cantonensis
ACATCATACCCTGCCATGAAAAAAGAATAGGCGGTAAAAAAAAGGTGATAAAAAGGTGATTACGCTGTGAAAACCGAGTTAATTCACGTATACGAGAACCCTAGCATAACGTTGCAAAATACTGAGAATAAAATAAACGGATAAGTAATTATGATGAAACATGAAGAGTAAATCCTTTGGTGTTCAGGTCAGCTCCCGAAGGGCAACACATCCGACTTATTCTAGCATCGCAGAGCTAATGCATATTTAACCTAATCCGCCTCGGCACCGTTTTTCATGGCTTGTCCAGTCAAATACGAGCAATTTTTTGTCGGCTGCGGACTTTCTGATTTCTTTTTTGCCAATGAAAAATCTTTTCTCCATAGTTAGTGCACTTGTGAGGTTCCGAATGTGGGAGGATTGTTTAAGATTTCCGTTCAACGTTTTATAAGTACGACTGATATGTGTGCAACTATTTCCTATGTGCTATTGTGGTCCATATTTCAAATGCATTGTTATCAGCATTTGGAAGTATCTGGCAGTCTGTGTTGAATCTATTTCGCCATTTTCAAATCCAAACATTCTATACAATGATCATAGCGAGAAAAGTGAGGCAACAATAAATTAAAACGATGTCGAAACATTTGCAAAACTCGGACTCCGGGGCAACTTCGAACCCTAAATTACTCTTTTCGGGAGCTCACGTTTTACCCACTGCACCACTAAAACCTTTTATGAATTCGTCGTTTTCTCTCTAAGCAATCGCGAGGTTGTTAAACAGCATACGTTCACCTCCATACAATAACACACATACAACACAATCGTAGCTAACGTTTCGGGAGAATCGCCTTCTTCAGAGCCTGGAAGGGTACACTAATACGCAACTCACTAAGTCAAACACTTGCCAATGCCGAGGTTAATAGAAAGCCGATCCTGGGTACTAAAACCTTTCATTTACCTTTCTCTCAGCCAGTTTTTTTTTACCGTAAAGGACCTGTTGGCAATCTCTCAACATTGGAATTGACCTGAGGAGCACAAATCGGCATTGAAAGTAGCTAAGCCGTGGATGCAGAGATAGTCATCATGTTTAGCTAAACGTAACAATAAATTGTTACTTAAACTACCGCCAATGAACGTTCTCGAAAAAGGTATTTTGTAAGCCATTAAGTGTAGAAAGTAGGTCTCACACCTCCCAGTTCTGCTTTCGACTGGCTATCGAATGAATGTACATAGTGCGGAAAAATGTAAAGCCCACCAAATCGAATAGGAATACACCAGTGTCCATAGTGTCGCTTGGTACAAACCGCTATGGAAACTAGGAGGGCCATACGAGAAGGAAAGGGTTAACCCATACGACGACCGTGGAAGGTTATCGACCTATCAGATCACTGATTTTGTCTTCTCACACTAGCATGGTTCTATTTTATTGATTCCGGAGTACTGGATAGAAACAACGACCACTGTGTTATCAAGGACCCTCTACCCAGTTTAGGACTCACCCACAAAGAGGAACGTAGTTACCGTAACGAACACTTGAAGAACATGAACGTACCAACAGTACAAAACTTTTATGGAATCGCCCTCTTCCATAGGAAAGCGGTTCTTCATCATCAACAACTGAGCATAATAACGCTTCAGTACACATGCACTCTCGACATCGGCATAAGAACTGCTTATGGTCTGGAGAACATTCAACGTTCAGTGCAAAAAACTGGAGAATAGAAGTTAATAATGAAACAACAAGCGACATAAGTTCAACATAGCCAATCAATACCTATCGTTTTCCTTTCAACATTACTTTGAAGCAAAGTGCCAGAAGTCTGTACGATAGAAGGGAGTGCAAACGACAAACCAACCTGCTTCATATTCATGATTTCCGTAATAGCACCGTCATATTTGCTTGGATCGTCTTTGTAATGAAATAAAATGTACTAAAAAATCACACAATAGTACTGAGAAGTTAAAAAGTAGAAGTCCTGAATACTTGCTTCTTTAATCCTCAGACGGAAATCCTCATCGTATTGATTCGCTGGAACTTTTGGCTCTGGATACAACATTGGTACACGAGGTATGCCCTCCATCTTAGCGACCTGATATCTTCCTCAGAAAGAGTGATTGATGCTTCTGTAACAGAATCAGGCAACTTTTCGAGTAGCAGTGGTACCTCAGAACATAAGTAATACCGAAAGTAAATCAAGACGAGTGAAAAGGGCTAGTGACACAGAAACGTAATCCAACCAGTTCGCAAGACGGTAAAAAGAAAAAGGGAAATCTACTAAAGCACTACAAACTTCCACGATTACAGGCGACTCCTGACGTCTAATCTTTACGTGCTGGACGCAATTGCGGTAAGAATATTACGGCTGAAACGCCCTAGTTCGCCTTTGTTGTGGTCCGTTTGTGTTTCTTTATGAATGCTTCAGAAATCGTCTATTGCGTTGAGACCGTATATAAGTTGCAAAACAGATTTCAATGTTAGGTAACTCTATGGAAAGCTCTTCTAGCTGTTCCCTGGAATGTGTCTCATCGATACTGATTGTCGGCTTTCTCTGGGGAGCGACAAATCCATTATTGCGACTCGGATCAAGATCCATTCTTAGAAGAAAAGGTAAACTATGTATTAATAGTGTACAGCATCGTTTTCACGTAATGTTTAGCGTTTACTAAACAAGGAACTTTAGCCAAAATTCATGTTTTTATCGGTTTTTTTTTGGATTTGAAGTCCGACATGAGTTGAGCGGTCTTCAAGTTTTCAATGTAAGTTCGGCAGCTTCTTCATGTATTTCTTCCAATACTGGTCGAGTTGACGCTCTTTGCCATCCTGGGATTGCCGTGATAGGGCATTCTCAGGTCATGTGGATTGGATGAAGCTTCCCGAATAGATGTAATGTTGCAACCACGAGGGATGAGAAGTATGGTTGGTCCGAAGTGGGGTCGAGTTGGGGTCCTGAGTGTACTAACCCATTGAACCCCGGCAGCGTTTGTCATGGGTGGCTGAATCGAATACAAACTGTTTTTCGTCGAAAGCGGACTATCTGGTCTTTTAACAGTAAAAATTTCTTCTCGATAGCGAGGGAGCTTAAGGGGTTTCAGACATGGAAGGATTGAAGACGACAATTTCCTTTATTGGTTTTTTGAGTATGACTGCGGTTTACTCTGTGTTGCAATGATTCATTATGCAATTACATTTCTATCAGCACTTAGAATCATTTTTTATCCCACATTAAGTCCATTTTCCTGTTTTCTATATCCGCATATTCTATACAAGGACTAATTAGTTTAAGTGATTAAAAATTAAGTGATTAAAATGAAGTAGCAATAATTGGTGCTTGATACCTGAGTAGCCCGTCCTCACTAGTTGTGCGGGCCTCAGCAGAATCTCCATTTTTAGAAAATGTGCCGGTTAAGCCATTGTGGTTCTCTAGAATCCCGAGGATCAGCCTTGCCAAAGTGTGACCCAAATCCTCAATACCACAGGCAGCCGCAGCCCATGCGGATCAGGAGGAAATTTGCCACCATGCGATTTTTTAACAGGACGGTAGTGGATTTGGTATTGGTTTACTCTTAGCTAGGCTTCCTGATGGAGACGCGGGACTCCTCAGCTTGGGAGATCCTGCCAGGGGGATGAATCCCCGCTGTACATCGCAGCCGGACACCCAAGAGCACCTCCCAGCCACGATGAGGCGATAAACTGTTGGGGTAGCAATAAATTACAACGTTTAACTTTTCAATTGCTTAGAAAGAAAACAAAGCATTTATAGTCCAATGCCGACGTTAATAGGAAGTCGATCTTGGAAACCTTTACTTTTCATTTGCTGCCCTTGGTTTTTTTTTTTCCACGACAAGGTATGCTGTGAACGATAACCGCGATAATGCTGAAATATTCGCAAAACTTGGACCCTAGGCCAGATTCGAACCCGCAATTGTTCTCCGTAGAGATTCACGTGTTACGCACATAATTATTGAGACCCTTGCTTTACTTTTCCTTAGCCAGTTTAGTAAGGAAGTTAAACACTGCGATTTCGAAACTGAAAAACATGAAGAGTAAATCCTTTGGTGTTCAGGTCAGCTCCCGAAGGGCAACACATCCGACTTATTCTAGCATCGCAGAGCTAATGCATATTTAACCTAATCCGCCTCGGCACCGTTTTTCATGGCTTGTCCAGTCAAATACGAGCAATTTTTTGTCGGCTGCGGACTTTCTGATTTCTTTTTTGCCAATGAAAAATCTTTTCTCCATAGTTAGTGCACTTGTGAGGTTCCGAATGTGGGAGGATTGTTTAAGATTTCCGTTCAACGTTTTATAAGTACGACTGATATGTGTGCAACTATTTCCTATGTGCTATTGTGGTCCATATTTCAAATGCATTGTTATCAGCATTTGGAAGTATCTGGCAGTCTGTGTTGAATCTATTTCGCCATTTTCAAATCCAAACATTCTATACAATGATCATAGCGAGAAAAGTGAGGCAACATTCAGGTCAGCTCCCGAGGGGCAACACATCCGACTTATTCTAGCATCGCAGAGCCAATGCATATTTAACCTAATCCGCCTCGGCACCGTTTTTCATGGCTTGTCCAGTCAAATACGAGCAATTTTTTGTCGGCTGCGGACTTTCTGATTTCTTTTTTGCCAATGAAAAATCTTTTCTCCATAGTTAGTGCACTTGTGAGGTTCCGAATGTGGGAGGATTGTTTAAGATTTCCGTTCAACGTTTTATAAGTACGACTGATATGTGTGCAACTATTTCCTATGTGCTATTGTGGTCCATATTTCAAATGCATTGTTATCAGCATTTGGAAGTATCTGGCAGTCTGTGTTGAATCTATTTCGCCATTTTCAAATCCAAACATTCTATACAATGATCATAGCGAGAAAAGTGAGGCAACAATAAATTAAAACGATGTCGAAACATTTGCAAAACTCGGACTCCGGGGCAACTTCGAACCCTAAATTACTCTTTTCGGGAGCTCACGTTTTACCCACTGCACCACTAAAACCTTTTATGAATTCGTCGTTTTCTCTCTAAGCAATCGCGAGGTTGTTAAACAGCATACGTTCACCTCCATACAATAACACACATACAACACAATCGTAGCTAACGTTTCGGGAGAATCGCCTTCTTCAGAGCCTGGAAGGGTACACTAATACGCAACTCACTAAGTCAAACACTTGCCAATGCCGAGGTTAATAGAAAGCCGATCCTGGGTACTAAAACCTTTCATTTACCTTTCTCTCAGCCAGTTTTTTTTTACCGTAAAGGACCTGTTGGCAATCTCTCAACATTGGAATTGACCTGAGGAGCACAAATCGGCATTGAAAGTAGCTAAGCCGTGGATGCAGAGATAGTCATCATGTTTAGCTAAACGTAACAATAAATTGTTACTTAAACTACCGCCAATGAACGTTCTCGAAAAAGGTATTTTGTAAGCCATTAAGTGTAGAAAGTAGGTCTCACACCTCCCAGTTCTGCTTTCGACTGGCTATCGAATGAATGTACATAGTGCGGAAAAATGTAAAGCCCACCAAATCGAATAGGAATACACCAGTGTCCATAGTGTCGCTTGGTACAAACCGCTATGGAAACTAGGAGGGCCATACGAGAAGGAAAGGGTTAACCCATACGACGACCGTGGAAGGTTATCGACCTATCAGATCACTGATTTTGTCTTCTCACACTAGCATGGTTCTATTTTATTGATTCCGGAGTACTGGATAGAAACAACGACCACTGTGTTATCAAGGACCCTCTACCCAGTTTAGGACTCACCCACAAAGAGGAACGTAGTTACCGTAACGAACACTTGAAGAACATGAACGTACCAACAGTACAAAACTTTTATGGAATCGCCCTCTTCCATAGGAAAGCGGTTCTTCATCATCAACAACTGAGCATAATAACGCTTCAGTACACATGCACTCTCGACATCGGCATAAGAACTGCTTATGGTCTGGAGAACATTCAACGTTCAGTGCAAAAAACTGGAGAATAGAAGTTAATAATGAAACAACAAGCGACATAAGTTCAACATAGCCAATCAATACCTATCGTTTTCCTTTCAACATTACTTTGAAGCAAAGTGCCAGAAGTCTGTACGATAGAAGGGAGTGCAAACGACAAACCAACCTGCTTCATATTCATGATTTCCGTAATAGCACCGTCATATTTGCTTGGATCGTCTTTGTAATGAAATAAAATGTACTAAAAAATCACACAATAGTACTGAGAAGTTAAAAAGTAGAAGTCCTGAATACTTGCTTCTTTAATCCTCAGACGGAAATCCTCATCGTATTGATTCGCTGGAACTTTTGGCTCTGGATACAACATTGGTACACGAGGTATGCCCTCCATCTTAGCGACCTGATATCTTCCTCAGAAAGAGTGATTGATGCTTCTGTAACAGAATCAGGCAACTTTTCGAGTAGCAGTGGTACCTCAGAACATAAGTAATACCGAAAGTAAATCAAGACGAGTGAAAAGGGCTAGTGACACAGAAACGTAATCCAACCAGTTCGCAAGACGGTAAAAAGAAAAAGGGAAATCTACTAAAGCACTACAAACTTCCACGATTACAGGCGACTCCTGACGTCTAATCTTTACGTGCTGGACGCAATTGCGGTAAGAATATTACGGCTGAAACGCCCTAGTTCGCCTTTGTTGTGGTCCGTTTGTGTTTCTTTATGAATGCTTCAGAAATCGTCTATTGCGTTGAGACCGTATATAAGTTGCAAAACAGATTTCAATGTTAGGTAACTCTATGGAAAGCTCTTCTAGCTGTTCCCTGGAATGTGTCTCATCGATACTGATTGTCGGCTTTCTCTGGGGAGCGACAAATCCATTATTGCGACTCGGATCAAGATCCATTCTTAGAAGAAAAGGTAAACTATGTATTAATAGTGTACAGCATCGTTTTCACGTAATGTTTAGCGTTTACTAAACAAGGAACTTTAGCCAAAATTCATGTTTTTATCGGTTTTTTTTTGGATTTGAAGTCCGACATGAGTTGAGCGGTCTTCAAGTTTTCAATGTAAGTTCGGCAGCTTCTTCATGTATTTCTTCCAATACTGGTCGAGTTGACGCTCTTTGCCATCCTGGGATTGCCGTGATAGGGCATTCTCAGGTCATGTGGATTGGATGAAGCTTCCCGAATAGATGTAATGTTGCAACCACGAGGGATGAGAAGTATGGTTGGTCCGAAGTGGGGTCGAGTTGGGGTCCTGAGTGTACTAACCCATTGAACCCCGGCAGCGTTTGTCATGGGTGGCTGAATCGAATACAAACTGTTTTTCGTCGAAAGCGGACTATCTGGTCTTTTAACAGTAAAAATTTCTTCTCGATAGCGAGGGAGCTTAAGGGGTTTCAGACATGGAAGGATTGAAGACGACAATTTCCTTTATTGGTTTTTTGAGTATGACTGCGGTTTACTCTGTGTTGCAATGATTCATTATGCAATTACATTTCTATCAGCACTTAGAATCATTTTTTATCCCACATTAAGTCCATTTTCCTGTTTTCTATATCCGCATATTCTATACAAGGACTAATTAGTTTAAGTGATTAAAAATTAAGTGATTAAAATGAAGTAGCAATAATTGGTGCTTGATACCTGAGTAGCCCGTCCTCACTAGTTGTGCGGGCCTCAGCAGAATCTCCATTTTTAGAAAATGTGCCGGTTAAGCCATTGTGGTTCTCTAGAATCCCGAGGATCAGCCTTGCCAAAGTGTGACCCAAATCCTCAATACCACAGGCAGCCGCAGCCCATGCGGATCAGGAGGAAATTTGCCACCATGCGATTTTTTAACAGGATGGTGGTGGATTTGGTATTGGTTTACTCTTAGCTAGGCTTCCTGATGGAGACGCGGGACTCCTCAGCTTGGGAGATCCTGCCAGGGGGATGAATCCCCGCTGTACATCGCAGCCGGACACCCAAGAGCACCTCCCAGCCACGATGAGGCGATAAACTGTTGGGGTAGCAATAAATTACAACGTTTAACTTTTCAATTGCTTAGAAAGAAAACAAAGCATTTATAATCCAATGCCGACGTTAATAGGAAGTCGATCTTGGGAACCTTTACTTTTCATTTGCTGCCCTTGGTTTTTTTTTTCCACGACAAGGTATGCTGTGAACGATAACCGCGATAATGCTGAAATATTCGCAAAACTTGGACCCTAGGCCAGATTCGAACCCGCAATTGTTCTCCGTAGAGATTCACGTGTTACGCACATAATTATTGAGACCCTTGCTTTACTTTTCCTTAGCCAGTTTAGTAAGGAAGTTAAACACTGCGATTTCGAAACTGAAACCTCGGCAGAAAACTGGTTGAGAGGAAGGCGAAATAAAGGACGCGCATGGTCTGGTAGTGATGGCGTTAACTCCCGTAACAAGTGATAACGTGTTCGATCACCATCGCAGACATCTGCGGTCCGGAGTTTTGCAAATATCTCAGCATAATTGTGGTTTCCTTTGACAATAAGCTGTTTATCAAATTACCTATCAGTGAGCTTGAAAGGTTTTTTGTAAGTCTGTAATTGTGCAGAATTATTTTTCTCGTCTCCCTTTTCGATCTGCTGTCGATTAACCATCGAATGAATATACATAGTGTGGTTGAATGCTGTGAAATCCACTAAACCGAATATGGACACTATAGTGTTCATACCATGTTTCGGTTCAGAGCCGCAACGGATACTGTAATGTTCAAACGGGTTGGAATGGGTTAGATAACGTCACTACCACTGCACTACGTGCGTTTCACTCAATAGTTTGAGAAAAAACTTTTACTTTCGACTACTTAGTTAAGTCGTAAGGGACTGTTTTTGGTGGAAAAGGTCACAAACTCAAAGACTAGCCATTAAAGAGGATAAGGTTATCGCCATTGCTGTATCCGAGGGCCGAAATTCGGCACTTGGGGTTATTTTTTCACTACAATAAGGTGATAGGTCATTGAAAAGGCCTATACGAGTGCAGATGTAATATAGTTGCACACTCAACGCTAGCCAAGTTATGCTGTGTGGAAAGTATCCGTTCACCTGTGCGTTTCCACATAGTGTGCCTTATTTCCAAATTGTACACTCGTAACATGCCATTGGTGGTGTAACTATAAAGCTCACGTAGATTTATGTTAAAAGGATAAATGAATAAGGAATAAAGCTCTCGGTGTTGATCAATCTCCGAAGGATGCGTCATGCATTCGACTTCATTAAGTATCGTTGGAGGTGAGTGAATGCATATCTAGCCTTTACAATGACTTGCGGTGGCCTGCCGATGTATCGAGCCAGTGCTGCTATCTCCCCAGACAAGTCTGGTACCAATTTGCCAACTCGAAAGGTATGGATGGCTTGGTGACCCACGGGCGCGAACATGGATTCCATCGTGTGTGCCGCAAGGCGCCTCCGACCACCGCGCCACATTCGCCATCCATACCTTTACGCCACCAGATTTATGTTACAGTCCGAAATTCTTTTTAATATGACCCTTCTTCACACCTACTATGCGGATCGCCACACTTCTCACATTTAATTCATTTCCTCGCATCCAACATGTACTAAGGTCTTCCAACATTTTATGCATTGCTTCCGCTGCTGTTTGACAATTTTCATTTCATCCTGAAAATCTTTGAATGCCGCTCAGGTCGATTTACGACTGGAGGCCTAGAATAGCCGGCCTACAGCGTTCCCAATTGGGTTCCAGAGAGTGATTTCTGTCCAGACAACCGTGGTACCCACTGTCCAACCTCGGAGGGATGAGAGACTTGGGGAGCCCTTTGCAAAGTCGAAACAGCACCTTGCTCATGATGACCGACATCACTACCAGTGTGCTATCCGCCCCTTATATTTGCAACTTGCACTTTGTGTATGGTATTTATAGTTTTTCAAACCTACATTCTCTACAGTTAACACATTTTCCTGTAATTTTATAACTTTGCAACCTGTATCCTAACAAACTGTGTGATAATGAAAAATTAGTTTTGTGTTGGTCTGTTTTCCGGTGCTGTACACGAGGCTCACGATCTGTTCATTCGTATTTGAGAATCGCTTCCTCTGGTTATAGCTTTCAAGAACTGGCGGTCTTGATGAGTTTCAAGAAAGTTATACCCGTTCGATTCTATGCTATTCTCTTCTCAGCTTTTGAAGGGCAACCTTCTTGGTGGTTCTTTTTTTGCCCTTGCCATTAACATTGTTTTTAAGGATCAAAATTACATAACATAACGGTAGAGGCAATGATTGTACTGTTACCAAAGTATGGCGGTGTATCTAATCTCGTATAAATCATACAGTAAGGAATACAGTAAAGAAACGGATTAGCCACTCTGTGTCCGTGTAAAAGAAAGCTTTAACGGTAAACCTAAAGTTAAACAAAGCACTCCACTATTGACGCGTTGGACACAAACACAACGGAGACTTCGAAGTAAAAGTCACTGTTCTCACACATGAATGTACAACCTCAGTGCCCAAAACTCTCGAGTTCTTTAAGAAAAATTCCAAAAAATGCGGCGGGGATAGTGCAGTGGTTAGTGGTCCCGTCGACCAGAAAGCCAAAGTCACTAGTTCGCTCCTCGCCCCCACCCTCTCGTACAGTCCGCGTGGTAACGCCTTATTCCGGCCATCTCCCATATTGCAGGAGAATTGACTCGGTCAACATTCCACAGCATTAATAAGGACGAAATCCTCATTCTGCACCAGGAAGGACGATTGCGAGGAAATCGAATCGAATGCGAGCTGGGTTGGGATTCCCACAGCAGGTGTGGTAGCGGGTCATGTGAAATAGAAAAATAAACATTTCCGAAAATCCAAGAACGAAGTGCGGGGAGAAGCGCTTGTTATCACGCATTACTTCACACAATATCTGATACTGATTTATTAACCTGAGAGAGATATTTCTCACCCACGTAAACTCTGTGCTGTTGGTCTTCTTCAACAACAAGAACAAGTGGAGGACTCATTGGTAATTGAGGCATTTGAGGAGGCAGTTTCCATTAGCATTTAAATTTAGGTGTAGCGTTTTTTTGTTAGGGTTATGGAAATACATAACCGAATAGATTCCACAGCAACTTGACCTTTTCATCCTTTGAAGACGGCGAAAACCGCCCGAAAGTTAGTTATGCTAAAGTACACATTACAGTAACAGTCTCGTGTCTGCTTATCAAGAAAATTATAAATTATTGATCAATGCCGTGGTCAACAGAAAGTGGGTGCTAGGATTTTCTTAAATTAAGATTCCATCTCGTTTCTTAGTTATTTGGTTATAAAACTGAGGGAATGAAATGGTTGACTGCAGTACTACGAGAAATCCACTCTGGTGCCCTGGTTTTTATGATTATGCAGCACTTATTGAGAGAAGCCTAATTTTCGATAACGAAATCACCAGCTGTAGTTAGTGCGCATTAGAACAAAATCTCGAGATTCTCTTGTTTAACGACATATTTGTGAGACGTTGTTCAGAGCTTATCAATTCACGAAGCGAGATGCCTATGATAGGTCGTTGTTGTGTTGCTACTCAGTTTTAACCCAGGATATAGTAATCCCTACGACAAACTTTCTGTTAACCTCGGCAATGATCGAATAATTCACTGCTTCTTTAATGAGTAAAGACGAGGTTGTAACTGCATTCTTTGTTTATGAAGATGACATATCGGCGGATCTCGCTTTCCTCAGAGCCTGGAAAGGTCAAGCTAATCTATCTTACTTACTTACTTGGAGACTTGGACGGTCCGTCTTCACGAGTTGTGCGGACCCCAGCACATATGCCATTCGTTCCTTTCTCTCGCAATCGTAGTCCATGGTGGTGGTCTTGTTCGAGCATGGTATCGCTTGCGAGTCTCATACCGTGATCTGTAAAACAACTCCAGCTGCGGGTACAGCCGATTAGCTTTGTTTACGAACACGTCCGCCCGACGTGTAGGTGGTCGTCCAAGGGGACGTTTGCATTCTCATGGAGTCCACTCTACTGTTCTTTTTGTCCATCTGTCGTCTGTTCTTCTCATTATGTGACCGGCCCATCTATGTTTCGCTGTCGATGTATGTTCTCCTGGATCTCGAAGATGTGACAGATTTCGAAGGTCAGAGCTTCGCATTCCGGCTAGATATTGAGAATGCCGATTATGTCTTAGAAGACGTTGCTCAAGCGCTCTGTGAGTAGTGCGAAGAATTCTTGACGTTGTTGAAGTATCAACCCACATCTCTGCACCATAACAGAGCGCTGGGAGGACCGTAGAACTCGGGTTCTTCAGTTGGTCGGTTACTTCTTGGAGAGGCCCGAATGCGGCCCAAGCTGCTCTCCTTCTTCTATCTAGTTCTTCCTTCATGCTGTTTTCCATGTTTATTGATCGCCCAAGGTATACGTACGAGGTGATCTTTGCAATGAGAGAACGATCCAGTTAAATTTTTTCGCCTTCGTACCATGGGTTTTTCATGAACTGGGTCTTCTTTCGAATTATACGAAGTCCGATCTTCATCCCTGCTTCGTTGAGCTCGTTGATCATCATCTCTGCTTCGCTAGTACTTCTTGAGAAGATGATGCCCGGGACGGGGATTGTGAAGCGGAAAAGGTTGGAGTAGAACGTTTCCACTATTAATTGCATATCATGGCGGGAAGTTTTGACGATCCATCTTCGTTCATCATGGCTGACAGTGGAACATTATAATCATACGAGTCCCGACGGCTTTTTTTCGGACTGCTTCTTTTCTCTGCTGTTTCCACTAGTTTCTTCTGCTTGTACCGTTGTAGATCTTCCTGTAAAGCTCTCCTGCAGCTGGCATTTATTACTAGCTGCGCTAAGCGTGTTGCAGTGGGATCGAGCTTCAGTTTCCTTCTGTTTTCGAGCAATTCCTTAGTATTGATGGAAATGCGATCCGATCTTCTTGCTTGAGGAACTGTGGCGAATTCGGCACAGCTTTTCATTTCTTCGACAAGCAGATTGTATTTTTCGGTCGGGTCTTCTTTAATCTACCAGTCACGTTTGGATAGGACTTCGTTCAGAATGTTCTCGTCAAATCTCTGTTCTCTTGACGATGTAATCTATCTGGCGAAACATCTCTGTAACGAAACAGTGAACATTCTAAACCAAAATCCCAACTTGTTTTTAAATAAAATAGTTTCTTTGCCCACTCACTGTATTATGTGAGATTTCCACTGAGTACTTCACGTGGAGGCCAACCGCACGGACTTCACATGGAAGCCTAATGTTTCCCTCACATTGTAATATCAGCGTATAATACTGTGTGGGATCACGGGCAAGGACTATGCGTCTATCTGAATATTGTAAACAATTTATGAGTTAATTTCTCAACTGGTTAGCGCCTCATCGTGGCTGAGAAGTGTTTCTGGGTGTCGGGCTGCGATGTACAGCTCTGGGATTTATTCCCCCGGCGGGATCTCCTAAGCTGCGAAGAAGCCCTACGTTTCCGACGAGAATTCTAGCTAAGAGTAAACCAATATCAGGATCCATCAAACTAGTCGCATGATGGCATACCCTCTGATCCACAAGGGCGGCAACTGCCTGTGGTGGTGACGATCCGGGGCAGACGTTGGCCATGCTAACCTCGGAACTCGAGGTAAACACATTGGCAAAACCAGTAAAATTCCAGAAAATGGTGATTATGCTGGGATCTGCACAACCAGTGAAGACGGGCCGTCTATTTATCCAAGGAAGTTATCAATTCACTATATATGGCATTTCGAAGTTTCGAAAGATGACGTTTATTGATCACAAGAACTAGATGTTCTTTAATACGCTAACGCATAACTAACTGGACTAAATGCATATTTTGACAATGATCTACCTTAAACAGATTTTATAGAGGGTGGGTTGTCTTATATCCATTCTTTTACCTCTTTCATTACCTTTTATTTGTGATGTGGAAAGGGAACAAAATAAGATATGGAGTCTTCAAAATTAGATAAGACATTGGTGAGAAGACAACAGTGTGGTCGAGGAATAACCAAAACAGTTCTGTTTGCTTTCCATCTGTCATATTAGGGAAGTTCAGAAGTCCATCAAGCATTTTATCATTTTATGAATTCGACTTGTTACATTGTCTTAGGTGTGATCATCGGTCGACTAATTCTAGGAAAGCTTGGTCGAAACGAAGTCATTAGACCGAATAGAAGTGACGACCTTGAAAAAGCGTTAGACGGGTAGCTCTAAGTCGCAAGAAAACAGCGATTGATTAGCAATCATTGGAGGGGAAAGAGGATCCTCAAGTCGCAGCCGTTACATTAACCCGATTTTTAAACTCTGTTTTAATTTGTGTCTAAATTTTTGAGCTTAGCCGTGGTTGATAAATAAATTTTACTGGGCCAGCGTTTCGACGTTTTGATCCGAATTGATGTCCACAGTTTTTCGTCATCTTGATGTGATATGTTCACTGAAGATGATCCGACGTGATACGATGGCGAGATGTTGATTAGTCATACCGAGGTTAAAGGAAAATCAGTTTTTGAAAAGTACCTTAACTGTTTTTTGTGGGATAGTATCAACTGATAACTCGTCAGGCTCTATTTTCGAAGGTTTTTTGTATTTATTATACGGATAATATCTGTCGAACTCTTTAGCTCGATTTACCCTAATAAGGGATGGATACCCTGCTCATCACAGTTCAACGAACCCAGGCGCAAACACCAGACACGATAAAGCGGGAGAGTAGTGGAGAAATGCTTCATCGCAGCAAAATTTATGAAATCCTACTTAGCAGTAAGCTGTCAACATATGTTATTTGAGGATTATATGACAGGTAACTACAAACGTTTCTTTTTTTCTTCTTGTTTGCTTGACCCGTCATTACGTCTACTGTGCGGATGCTAGCACTTGCGTTCAATTCTTCTTCCTCCCATTCATCGTCCACAAAGTTCTCCAAAAATTTCACCTGTTGTTTTGGCTGCTGCTTGAGGATTTCGTCTTCTTTTTATGAATGTCGTACAATGCTTTTCGGGTCGATTTTCTTTGCAATCTTGGAGATAGCCGGGTTAAGACGTTCCCACGTAGATTGGAGGAAAGTGTTGGGGAAGGTCGAACTAACTTCTTTCCTTCCCGATCGACGGGATCACTAATCGCCACCCCGATCCGTATCCGATACCAACGATACATTCTCACGGTGATATATCATCGAGCTTCTAAGAAGAGTAGTACTCAAATATACAAATATAGGTTTTAAAAGAGCCTGCTTTACTCGTGTTGATTTGAAACTTCTGCAGATGATCGCCTGTATCACCCACTCGGATCGTCGGCTCTGATGAAGACGAAGACGTCGAAACGTTAGCCGATAATAAATATTATTATCAGCCTCGTTGATGGTTGAATGACTCGAGTGAACACCAATAAATCTTCCATTTTTCCTTGTCGCGTGCTCCAATTTTTCTCCTAAGGTTTTAGTGAGGAACTTTGAGCATTGGGTCGGTAGTCTTTTTGCAGTACGTTTGACATCCCGAAGAATCCGGTCACTAGCGGCTAGCTGTTGTCCATTGATTGTCCTTCATACGCATCTAGACAGAGTAAAGTAGATGCACCTCATTCCTCTGACCCCGAACGAGCCCTCGATACGGCATTGTTGATTAGGATGAGTACAAAACGGCTTCTGCAAACTATACTGAGATAGAACATCTTTCTTCTACTGAGTGAAGGGCTGTATTGTCCAAAGCGTTACTCACTCTTGATGCTGTTCCTAGTCTTAACCGTTTTGTTTCTTGCTTACTGTTTTTAATGGCAGGGTATATTGCGAAATATAACTTTCAACGGTGCTGAGATATTTGCAAAACTCCAGTAAGTAGTGTCTTCAGATATGGCAACTCCTACAAATATATGGCGCCAGTTGCTGTCTCCTTTGAGTGATTTGACGACTCTTTTTCTGAATTGGAGGTTTTCTGTGCCGTTTATTGTTAACCAAAGCGCTTCAGTGAGTTTAAAATCTTCCCCGTTCACCGGAACTTCCCCTTGTTTTTCCAATTCAATAAGTTTCGGTTTAATTTGCACCAGAACCTTTCAATTTGGTAGTCTGTTCTTTTACTTTTGCAGGCCACTTTCTATTTCATATGTTTTCAGGTTATGTTTATTTATTTGATTTCCATTTTCCCCGTCTCCGTAATTGTTCCATGTGTTAACGCCCTCCAGTTTGTCTTCACTGCTATTGTTGGTCACTTGATTGGTAAGCGTCTGTTTATTATTTAGAGGTTATAGTTTGTTTTTATGCTAGCAGGTTCACCTTGTTTTTAGAAGAGCGTGTCCTAAATCGTCGTAAATATGTGGGTATATTAGCTGTGTTAATAGGCGTTCTGATAATGATGGTGTCCGACGCCAACGAAACGTCCTCGCAATGATATATCATCGAGCTTTTAAGAATTATACTACTTGAACTGTGCAGATGTAGGTTGTAAGGAAGCCAGCTTTATTCGTATTGTTTTGAAATCATTTGCAGAATGACGAGAAATTGTTCGGCTTCATTTTGATAAACCAGAGGAAGTTTTGTTTCAGATTTGTGTTACAGTTACTTCTTGATATTAGAATGGCACATCCTCACTGGTTGTGCGGGCCCCAGCATAATCTCCATTTTTCGGAGATTTGCTGGTTAAGCCATTGTGGTTCCCTCAAATCATAACTGCCTGTAGTTGTTGGTAACCATGGTGATCGGCTGCGCCTTGTTTCGTCATTGATGTTATTAGAGTACTTTACAATATAATCTGTGGTCTTAGCCGGCCATCGGGTATCCAAAGTTGAAAATTTTTTGCATTTTCCCTCTAATCATCTGTTATGTGTTTTGAATAAGCTCAATCGATTGCTCTTTTTTTCGTACTCTCCAACTACAAATAGCACGTCTAGCACTTTATTAAATATTTATATTTATAGTATGTATACTAACGCTGACTGAGAATTCGACTTTGCGTATTGCTTGTAATAGTGTGTTTTCGTTTCATGGAAGTGTCTGACTGATTGGGACGGTTATCTCTACCATTCTGTCACGCTTTTTGCTTAGTCGTTTAACGGCCCTGAACTAGATCTAAGCGCATAGGGATGACTGATATGATATTGTACTCTGGCGTGCTTTCAGATTCGGAAAACGGTAATCAGGAATTTTGGCCCTCTCATTACTGTAGTAACTTTTTCTAAAGTTCTTTTTTCTCTTTTTTTCCCCAGTGGAGACGCGACTGCGCCTAATTTTTTCGTCGCCGCAATGTTTAGCGAAACGTTTGTTTGAAGAATCGTATCTTGTAAATTACAAACTTAAATTACAGTGCGAAAGGAAAAGGAAAAGGAGAGGAAAGGGAGAGAAATGAGAGAGAAAGAAAAGATGAAAAAAAAGCAAAGAAAGAGGAACTACAGTAAAGAATTGAATTAGGTTATGTGTAGAGGATAGCTTTCCATTGACTACTTGTGGCACAAGGTTTGTGATGGATAGGCTATCAGCTCAATGCAGAAACTGTAGCAAATAAACTCTCTACTACAAAGTAAAATTAGGGAGTATATGCATTGATGTAAATGCGTGTAGTGGCATTGTCGTTGAGTGCTTTTCTCTAAGTAGATCCTTTCACTATGCGGCGTAGCTTATTCAATTCATTATTCGCCTCATGAGGAGCTTCAAATGCTAACAAATTCCTTGTCTTATGTTTGCTGTCTTTCTCATTATCAAACTCTCCTAGGAGGCTCCAGAAATGTAATCATTAGTTTTTGTCGCGATCGGGAGTTTTCTAATGGGTTCTATTCAGTGAACTGAGACAACTATGAGCAGAGAATAAATCTGGCAATCGAGTTTTGGCGTTTTTGCTATGTATTTGAAAATTATTGCGCTGTAAACAGAGTCCTCTAGTTTCATTTGATTGATTTAGTGGTGAAACTACAGAAACTAAACTGTTTTGTTAAAAGTGATCTCTGCAGAAACTGGATACCTTGAAAAACGAAGCAACCCTGAAGTAGAGAGTAAGCCTGCTGTCCTTGCACAACCGATGGATTCCGGAAACCTGTAGCTGCTAAGTATACATGGATTCTAGAGAAATAAAATTTGTTCGTATCTTGGTATCAAGTAATAAAATCCTAACTCCATACAATATTGTTCTATGTAAATTAATACAATGTTATGCAGCTTATTGAAATGTAAACTTCTGGCAAGGCAGAGGTGTGTGCAAGAGGTTTTACTCACTCACTTACTTACTTGATACTTGAACCGCACGTCTTCACTAGTTATGCTGGCCCCAGCATAATCACCACTTTTCGAAGATTTGTTTGTTAAGCCACTGCTATGTGGTTCCCTGGAATCCCGAGGACAACCTTGCTAAAGTGTGTCCCAGGTCGTCACCACGACAGGCAGTCGCAGCCCTTGTGGATCAGAGGGATATTTGCCATCATGCGGTTTTGGTACCAGAACGTAAGTGGATCCTGGTAATGGTTTACCCTTGACTAGGCTTTCTGATGGAAACGCCGGACTACTTCTCAGCCCGGGAGACCCCGCCGGCGGGACGAATACCCCCGTTGTACATCAAAGCCCGACACCCAGGAACACCCCCAGCCACGATAAGGCGGTAAACCGTTGGGAGAAGAGGCTTTACTAGTGTTAGGTTATTCTAAGATTCAACTAGGCTTTCTGATGGAAACGCCGGACTACTCAGCCCGGGAGACCCCGCCGGCGGGACGAATACCCCCGTTGTACATCAAAGCCCGACACCCAGGAACACCCCCAGCCACGATAAGGCGGTAAACCGTTGGGAGAAGAGGCTTTACTAGTGTTAGGTTATTCTAAGATTCATGATATCATAAAGAAAACTGGCCAAAGCTTAAACACAAAAGTATATTCACTATGCCAAATTTTTATAAGAATGCTATGCCAGCCTTTTGGTGCACAAGACTTGGCATTATCCACGATGTCCTCCTACCAACAGAATTCAACGGTGATTGATCGTCCACAAATAGGTGAGGCTCCACAACGTTCCTAACTTCCAATAGTTAAAACTGTAAAAGTTTTGTAACAATACCCAGGAATGACTTCCTATGTAAAAGTTTAAGTAATTGAGAAGCGAAGCTTCTCTTCATCCACAGTACTCGCCGAATTCTCTGTTAATCGGTTGGCACCGCTTCAAACATCTTAACAGCTCAGTCGCCAAGAAAATCCTAAGCATCCAAATCGCTGATTAAAATCTCTTCAGAAGATTGGTATATGTGCAGATGTCTGCAATTTAACTGTAATAAAATTTCGGTCTCATTGGCATAAATTTATCGGTTCCAGTGGATTTTCCTTAATCGTGAAGTCTTAGCTAGCTGGGACATGTGATTCAGAGAACGTAGCTGCGCCTGTGTTTGTTTTTCTGCAGCTGCTGATAGGTCATCTATCACTAAAGTATCTATGTATAGCATCAATGACGCTGAGATATTTGCAAAACTCACACTCCAGTCCAGATTCGAATTCACGGTTACCCTTTCCAGGGGAATCAGTTGTTACTCACTGCACTATTGAGGCCTTTGCTTTGTATTCCGCTCTGGCTGGGGTCAGAGTTTTGCAATTATCTCGGTATCCTTATAGTTGCATTTCGCATAATACCTTACCATAAATAATGGGCAGTAAATGATTATAGATTACAGATTGGATTCGACTGCAGCCTCAGCTTAACTGGGTTTAATGCCGATTTACGCTTCTCATGTCAGTCCTGTTGAAGTGTGGTAGCTAATGGCACTGGGAAAGCCAATCCAAGCGCCTCTGTGGTGCAGTGGATAACACATGAGCCCCGGGAAAGGGTGAGGGTTCAAATCTGGCCTGGAGGCTGAATTTTGCAGATGTTGTTGCGCACTTTTCGGAATATTCGCTGGACCTCCTCCAGCTTACGAAGGTGATCAACTTCCATCTTGCAACGGGTCTACATATTAATGGCAGTGCCAACCGTTTGTTACGTCGTGTTGAAGTACATGCCTTCAACCTTTGAAGAGCTAGAGAGCGGATCTCGTGCATTTGCAAGCGGCGAAATGAAAGCAGTCGTCTGAGAGTCTGAATCAACTGTCTCAGTAGTCGTTGCTACTACCATATTTTTTTGTTGAACACTGTCGTCAAGTAATGTGCTCAAAGTAAAAGAATTAAGAATGTAAAATATAAAAAATAACCTCCTTTGCGACGGCACGAATGGAGCTAAATGCATGAAGCATATTGCTCAACGTAATGCATTATCCTGAACCCTTTGTGGTAACCGCGAATCAACAAATTAGTAGCAAGCTCTCCTTAATAATTTGACGATTTATGACAACTTTTTCTGATTAGAGTTTCTAGTGTGAGACCCCAAACAGTTGCGTAGCTTCCATGAGCTCTACGTGAAGCCAAACCATAAGCGCGCTCGTGATGATCGGCACCCATTCCACTGCGCTACTCGCTACTTTATTGTAATTTTACAGACATCTTGCCACTAAATGCATGAAGCATATTGCTCAACGTAGTGCATTATCCTGAACCCTTTGTGGTAACCGCGAATCAACAAATTAGTAGCAAGCTCTCCTTAATAATTTGACGATTTATGACAACTTTTTCTGATTAGAGTTTCTAGTGTGAGACCCCAAACAGTTGCGTAGCTTCCATGAGCTCTACGTGAAGCCAAACCATAAGCGCGCTCGTGATGATCGGCACCCATTCCACTGCGCTACTCGCTACTTTATTGTAATTTTACAGACATCTTGCCATACTTTCTCATCTAGCCTTTTTTCCCATTGACATGTTCGCAAATGTGTGCATTGGTTTCAGCACATACTTTGGTTGGTACTTACATCAAACGGGGCTTTTTGATCGTTTCTTTTGTCACGTAAACTGGAAACGCGGTCTATTTCGATTCGGTAACCTTCCAGAACTTCCGAATGACACTAAAAATGCCGTTTTTCAGCATATCACTAAAATTTTAAGCATATCAGCTGATTCGCTATCACAGTACCATTCATGACGTTTACAGCTGAACGTCGACCACTGACTAGTGAAGCGTCACAATTCCTGATCGCGAATGTAACTTTCTTCCCGTTCCCTACTTTCCAACGAAACAGCCCACTCTCCTTCCTTACTCGGATTCGCTCTTGGCTCGGGACACGTGATCAGTCGTCACTCATCCACCCCTCACGAGGATGGCCACCCGCGCGCGCGGCACTGCGGCCGCCGCAATGACGACAATGTGCGGCGCGGCGCGCATTCGTCGATACTATCGCACTCCCACGCGTAGCCTCATTTAGTCGCTCGCTAATCTTATCTGGTCAGTGTGTCTAAACTTCCCATATCCATATATATATATATTTTTATATATACGTGTATATTTATTATCATGTTTTTACGTTTGTATCTTTATTTACGGACACTTGTATCATAGTCGTCGGAGGCGCTTTGCAATAGGCATGGGATTGGTCCCAATTTCACAGGTGGACCAACCCTTCCATCACTAGCCCTCTATCCCTCTGGAGTCAGTAAATTGGTACCAGACTCCTCTCGGAGGATATCAGCAATGGCTTGGTAGAAAGGTAGGCCATCCATAGTTATTGTGTAGGCCATGTATGCATTCATTTACCTTGACAATGCTTAATGAAGTCGAATGCATGGGGCATCCCTCAGCGATCGATCATGGTCGGGAGCTTTATCCGTTATCCTTTATATAGGTACATACATACTTGTTACTTGAACGGCCGGTCCTCACTGGTTGTGCGGGCCTAGCATAATCACCATTTCTCGGAGATTTGTTGGTTAAGCCATTGTGGTTCCTCGTAATCCCGAGGTCAGCCTGACCAAACTATGCCCCAGGTCTTCACCACCATGGACAGTTGCAGCCCTTGTGGATCACAGTGGGATTCGCCATCATGCGACTTACTCTTACTATGCTTCCTGATGGAAACACCGGACTCCTTTTCAGCAAGGGAGATCCAGCGGGGGGACGAATCCCCCGCTGTACATCGCAGTCCGATACTCATTAACACCTTTCAACCGAGGAAGTAAACCGTTAGGAGGATGAAGGTAAAAGGATAAAGGATAGAGCTCTCGGCGTTGATCAATCCCTGAGGGATGCGCCATGCATTCGACTTCATTAACTATCGTTAGAGGTGATTAAATGCATATCTGGCCTTTACAATGACTCACGGTGGCCTACCGATCTATTGAGCCAGTGCTGCTGTCCTCCTAGACAAGTTTGGTGCCAATTTGCGACCCTGGAGAAGGCTTGGCAGGCTACGAGCGTAGGGATCGGCCTCACGTGCGTGTCACACGGCGTCTCCGACCACTGCACCACACGCGCCCTATATCTATATATAATAGTGCATGGACCCAACTTGTTGGGACAAAGTGTTGCCTTGCTTCACAAATATTTAAGAATATTGCGATAAGAGCAATGGTTTCCGTTAATTTTCCAGATTTCCTCCCATAAATGAGCGTATAAAAGTCAGGTTTTTGAGGAACATTGGATTATGTTCTCACTAAAATCCCTTTCATAAATGTTGATTGTTCTACAATTTTATATTGAAAGCCTCAGATTCCTTCTGGTTAGATTCCAGATGAGTTTCTTCTACTTTACGAGCAGCCGTCCATTTCAGTTGGTTAGCTTATATACAGGAACTATTTGTTTGGAAGCACCACATTCTTAACATGTAATGGCAAGCAGGCCACGAACTGTTACTCTACTAAGTTCACCTTTGTCTAGTGTACTAATGTTGTGCCTTAGTTGCTTTGATTTTCCTTTCTTTCTTTTGTTTTTGTATGACCAAGAGGAAAAACCGTTGTTCCGCATTCTACATCTTCTACTGTAGTCGCTTCCTTTCTCGTTTAGTATAGTTCATTTTTCAACTCTTTCAATTCATCTAATTTAAGCAAAAATTGACCTCTTTTATTTTTTTGGTGAAGTTCAGAGCTCATAAATGAAATCATAGTTTTTTATAATTCATCTATAATTTCCTTTTTTAATTGATAGTCATCGACTGAAGTCTACTGGCTACATTTCTCTCAATCATTCAAATTAGATAGAAAAAGTGACAAAAGAAAAAAGTAAGTCCTTAAGAATTACTTGGATATTTGGATGGCTCGTCTTCACTGTATGTGCGGGCCCAAGCTTATTTTCCACGTTTTCGGAGATTTGCTTGTTTAGCTGTTGTGGTCCCTCAAGTCTCGAGGCGAGCGTAGCGAAAGTCTGCCCCAGGTCGTCACCCCCAGAGGCAGTCGCCGCCCTTGCGGATCTTAGGGAGATTTGCCACCCTGCGACTAGTTTGATACCTGAACGGTGGTGGGTCTTGGTATCGGTTTAATCTTAGCTGGGCTTCCTGATGGAAACTCGAGAATCCTCAGCTAGGGAGATTCTCGAGGAAATCCCCCTGCTGTGCTACACTGCGCCTCTACACCCAAGTATACTTCCCAGCCACGATGTGGCTGTAAAGCATTGGGAGGTCTAATGAATTGGCCCTCAGAAATGCTGAGCATCATCATATTTGGTCATCAGCTAACAAAGCTATTCCCATTGAAGTCGGAGTTGAAACTTACAATTACAATTGTATAGCACTTTTGGGAGTAACAAATTCAATTTCAGATAACGATTGATATTCCTCGTGGATCGCTACCGTTGTATGTTGTTTCTTTTTTACAACAGACATACTTTCGCTCCTGAAACCGTGAAACTAAAATGTAGTGATTTTAGATGCCAGTCACATGGATGTCGCTGTGCCGACAGTACCGAAACGACAACGAATTTCGTGGGTGCTTGAACTTCTTCGTAGGCAGTTTCGCTATAGCAGTTGTGTCGTGGTTTTTCGGAGTGGTGATGCTCTTCATTGCATTCGTCGTCTGTATGTTGAATGCGTATTTTTATGGAAAATACTACGGTCAGAAGCCGATCTACGCTCTACAAGCGACATTTCTGGGCTTGGTATGCGATTTCTGTTTGTTTTATTAAACTATGCTTCTTCAATTTTTCCACGGTGCAACCATACCGTTCTTAAGTTGAATGGTGCATCGACAACTCTGCTGTTTTATTGGAAAGTGTCGCCACTGGGCGTATTCTGTGGCTACACTTTTGTCCTGTCACTCTTCCATTTTTCTGAATTTATCGTCACTGCTGTATCGAATCGTCGATCACTACAGCCTGACTCCTTTCTACTAAATCATTCGACAGCATACTGGATGGCGGCCTTTGCAAGTTGGACGGAGTTCTTCCTGGAAGTAGGATAGTTCAATAATTCTTGAAGAACTAGATTCAACTTTTCGATTTCATCAAAAGAACTGCAAATTCCGATGATCACTGTTTTATTAAATGAAGTGTATCGAAAAGTTGTTTCGATTACTTTTTCATCAAACATTGTTGTTTTTCCCACGGCTATGTTCCACACAAATTTCATTCGAAATGGGTATTTTTCTAGTATATGGATCAATCGAACCTAATTACTGAAGGCAGTTATGTTATGCGCGCTTGTTTTTTAGCTTGCCTTAACTGCCACTGAACAGATAAATTGCTTAACATTTCTAGTTTTTCTCTTACGCTTCTTTATCCAATCATAGCTATAATTGACAGGTTTACTTTGCGCCGTTTCTAAAGGTGTACGCTATCAGTGGCTTTGGATTCATAATTTGTATGTGCGGTGAGGTAATTCGTAAGCTAGCAATGCTTCATGCTGGAAATGGCTTCACTCATCGGTTAGCACTCTCGAAACGTCCAGATCATCGACTAGTCACAACCGGTATCTATTCCTACCTTCGTCACCCAGGATATGCTGGTTAGTATCTACTTGTTGACGATACCAACTGTTATACGATAGTGAGACAAAGTTTAGGTTGGTTTTTATGGAGCATAGGTACACAAATTATTCTTTGCAATCCTATCTGCCTCTTTTCTTACGCCTATATTGCTTGGCATTTCTTCAATGAACGAATCTATGATGAAGAAAGGGACTTAATTCACTTTTTTGGTGAGTTTTATTCCGCGATAATGTTGACTAGTTTGCCGTTACGTGCAAGAAAATGGCCTTTCTATAATGAAAGCCTTAATTGAAGTTTTATGCTTTGCTGCTGGATGACCCGTTCTCCGTGCCACATCATAATCTCCATTATTCCGAAGTTTTGCTGGTTTAGCCACTGTTTCCCTGGGGTCCGAATGTCAGCCTGGCCAAACTATCCCCAGGTCTTCACTACCACAGGACGTTGCCGCCCTTGTGGATCAGAGGGAGATTTACCACCATGAAACTAGTTTGATACTAGAATCATTGTTATCCGTGTATTGGTTTACTCTTAGCTGGGCTTCCTAATGGAAACGCCAGACTCCTTGTCATCATGGGAAACCCTGCCGGGGGAATGAATTCCCCGCTGCACTTCGCAACCTGACACCCATGAGCACATCATAGCCACGATGAGGCGGTGAACCGTTGGGAGGAATAGAAGTTTTATAATACTATATTAAAGTAGAAGTTTTAGTAAGAAGACTGTCAAATTTGCCAAACGGTACCACATATTCCACATTAGTCACCTGATCCTTAGTTGCTGTATCTAAAAGTGTACTGCCATCGATTTCCTAATAAACATAAATTGTGGAGACTGTAGTGGATCGAAAAAAAATTATTTTAGGGCAGCAGTATGTTATTTATCGAAGAAACGTCTGGGTGGGTGTTCCTTTCGTCAAAGGATTTGAGGGATAGTGTTCAGTTGTTCGGATGACTCTATTTCCAGGTCGTTGTGTATAGTTATATTGTGCTTATAATGAAATGATCTTACTTGTCTTTTCTAGAATTTGTATTGAAACTGGATAATCCGGCACTCTAGTGTTGCTTACTTAATATTTTCGTGGACGCTTGATTGTCATCAGGATTTGATAATAGTTTGCAATAATACATTTCAGTGAAAAGAGAAGGAGGCTCTGCAAAAGAGTACGTACTAAACTGTCAGTGGTGTATTAATGATGATCAATAGGTCAACAGATGAGAGAGGTACATTAAGTAGATTAATGTGTATTTCTTTAAATAGAAGTCGGGCAATATTTTTTGTACTATATATATATTTATGGGATTCGAAGCTCCGACCTACGTTAACGATCAAAAATCAAAGATGCCGTTCTATACGCTAAACCGTCGAAGATAAGGTAGACACGTGATGCGTATGAATGATAACCGATGGACAAGAGCTGCTAGTGACTGGATTCCTCGGGATGTCAAACGTACTGCAGGAAGACCACCGTCCGGATGGTCAGAGTTCTTCACGAAAAGCCTTGAAGAAAGATATGATGCTCGACGAATCCCTAAAGCGAGCACAACCCACTGGGCTACTCTTGTACGCGACAGGGAAAGATGGAGGATTTACTGGCGCCCACTCGAGTCACTCGACGATCAACGGAACTACTGATACAGGTGATATATATTTATATATATTTGATAAGGCGATTGTTCCTTATGTGAGAAAGTTGGTACAGTCTGTTTAAGCGCAATCATTCTTTTCGGTGGTGACATCCACTTCTATACATTGTCGTGATTGGCAATGTGTATGGGAGTTGCCACTGACAACTTGGATGTGAGTCTATATGTACCCCTCTTCTGGAATTATACTCGGACCAAGAACAGCCATACACCAACAAGCACATGAAGGGTTGGTTTGCAAGATGGACTTCTTTTTCTGATGCTTTAGAATGGCTTATTACTAAGGTTCCCACTTTCTTGAATTCCTCATGCTCCAAGAAATTCCATTTACTGGGTTAGTATTTGTTATATTATTGCTGAAAAAAGATGCGTGTAACGCAGTGGTCGGGAGCGCTGTGCAATACACATGCAATCGATCCCTGCGCCCCAGGTCCACCAAGCTTTCCATCCCATCGGGGTCGTTTGGTATCAGACCTGTCTGGAAAAATAGTAGCACCGGCTCGATACATCTCTAGACCATTGCGAGTCATTTTAAAATCCAAATATGCATTTAATCACCTCCAACATTGATAAGTGAAGTCGAATGCATGCAGCATCCCTCGGGGATTGATCGAAACCTAAGGCGTTATCCCTTATCCGTTACCGGGTTGTGATGTTACGGCATCCTCTCGGCGTTGTCACAGCAATTTCCGACCTATGTGCATTAATGGGAGGTTTTTTGTCTTGTGCATAGGTTTATTTCAGGGCTAAGACAGAGGATACCTGGCCTTCATTTACTCCTGACTTGGCTTCCTGGTTTAAATCATGAGCTCGCCATGTCCACCGCAGTTGTGCAAAAAAAAACACCGTTTACAAAGATGAGGTGGTGTAGCATTGTGGAGGTACACCTGTTAAACACTCACATAATCGTGTATACACACCTTTCGCATCCACTGTTTATTCTCGTAGAAATGGAATTATAAATGATTTATGTTTGTTTTATTCGATGGCCTTCTGCCATCTTTCCAATAATAAACGCGTTGTAAACTTTATCGTTTATGACAATGGTGTAGGATTTCTTGTGGAGACTATTTGGTAAACAAATTATCTTCTTCGATGAAGAAGACGATCTGAGCGCACCTAAAGGACGAAGGGACTTTAGGGCTGTTCTGAAAAAAATTCCCGTTTCTATCGTTCAACACAGAGGAGAATAATTCTGAGACCATAGCAATATGAAGAATATCTGTACAACCACTCTATAGAGTCTACTCCTTTACCAACAAGATAAGAATTCCTTCCATTCTATTGTATCGAAATTCATCCGCTTTAGAAGCCTATGGATTTTCTGAAATTAGCGGCCTGGCTGATAAAGACTTTCTCATAATTTACTCGTCATTGTTTTTTGAAATGATATTCTGTTTGGCAGAAGTCGAGTTAGTGTGGTTGGTGAGACAGAGTAGCTTTTCATATCTATACTTACTGAATCTTAGAAATGTTTTTGTCTGAGGTCGTGTCAAATATTTGCTTACAGCAAAATTATGTACTTTCTCGGTTCGTTGCCGATTTAAGCTTCCTACATCAATCCCGTTGACGAGTGTTGCTGATGGTGCTGATCGATAGAACTAGCTGAGAGACAGGCGAAATTAAGGACTCGCATGGTGTGGTGGTGAATGCGTTAGCCCCGGAAAAGGTAACAGCGCGTTCGTTTTCCACCGTAGACACCTGCGGTCCGGAGTTTTACAAACATCTTAGCATCATTGTGGTTGTATCACACGTAATACCTTGCCATAAAAATTTGTAGTAGGGAGCAAATGAAAAAGTTAACATTATGTACTTTCTATTCAGCAATATCAGCCGCTAATGTTGCAATTCTTTGTGCTCTTTTTCGTTTTCTGGACCAAAAACCTTGCTGTAATTTAACCAAAACTAACGATACTTGCTTGGATACTTGGGTAACCCGTCATCGCTGGTTGGCGGGCTCCAGCATAATTTCCTTTTTTCGGAGCATTGCTGGTTTTACTTTAGTTTCATGGTTCCCTAGAGTCCCGGGCGTCAACTTAGCCAAAATCTGCTCCAGGTCGTCACCACTACAGGCGGCTTCAGTCGACGTGGCATCCATTTATCAATCTATTTGACGTTTCAGTTTGGTTATGTGTATTAATTTGTTTTCTCCGTTTATAACTCATCCGTAGATTCAGAAGCGGTTTTATATGAAAATGCTTCACCTCCTCACTTTTTCACCATTCATGAGGACGGGTTCTTTTCTGTCTTCGGTGCTGAGGTGCCTGTAACTATGATTATGGAGCTAGTGCAGCAGTCTGTGTTCATAAACAGAATATTATCGTTTCTTAGCGTTGATGTTGATAACTATTTTTTAAGGCTCTACATGAACATCTGAATCTGAAAGAAGCCTCTTGAATTTCTTCCTTTCATTCTTCATTTTCATTCCTTCTTTCTGGCGTGAATTGAATGCGGACACAGAATACACTATTTAATGTCACGATGCTCCAGGTCGTCACCACTACAGGCGGTCGCCACCCCTGGTGAGATTTACATCATGCGACTAGGATACCTGGACGGTAGTGAATCCTAGTATTGGTTTACTCTTAGCTAGGCTTGCTGATGGGAACACCGGACTTCTTATCTTGAGACACCCTGCCAGGGGGATGAATCTCTCCGATGTATATCGCAGCACGACACCCAGGAATACTTCCCAGCCACGAGGCGGTATTTGTTTTTTTGTTTTTGTACAGTTTTTGTTTCACAAAAGAAACACAGAACGCTTTCAACTTGCCACGACTTTGTGTGTTTTCAGTTCAGTTTGGTTATGTGTATTAATTTGTTTTCTCCGTTTATAACTCATCCGTAGATTCAGAAGCGGTTTTATATGAAAATGCTTCACCTCCTCACTTTTTCACCATTCATGAGGACGGGTTCTTTTCTGTCTTCGGTGCTGAGGTGCCTGTAACTATGATTATGGAGCTAGTGCAGCAGTCTGTGTTCATAAACAGAATATTATCGTTTCTTAGCGTTGATGTTGATAACTATTTTTTAAGGCTCTACATGAACATCTGAATCTGAAAGAAGCCTCTTGAATTTCTTCCTTTCATTCTTCATTTTCATTCCTTCTTTCTGGCGTGAATTGAATGCGGACACAGAATACACTATTTAATGTCACGAAATATTAAAGCTTTCTTTAAAAAGAGTCGTCAGAGCTTTCAAAAACATGGCGGAAATTATTATTCGATTGCATTCACTGCTGTAGTTACTAACGATTGCAGCATAAAATTGTGTTTAGTTTGTTCTTTTACCGTTTAATTTCGCCTTCTACAAAGTTAAATGGACACCTTTACCAAGCTAAGTTTCTGATTTTTTAAACTGGTTATGTAATTTCGAATAAACAAATGAGTTTGGTGGTATCTGTGGTGGTTTTTGTCTATTGTAGAAGAGATGTTGAAGTCTCTAGAATCAATAAGGAAGTTGGTAACTGTACTTATTTCAAGAGTTGTGAATATGTTGACTTTTTGCTTAGCAATGCTTCATTTTCTTCTATGTATTGACTTTGTCATGTGTTTTCCATCCGTATACTTAGCTGTGCTCGGTTTCTGATATGAATTTGAAATACGAGACAAAGTCGTTTTCTTATATTCTGAGCAGCTAAGGAAATCAGAACCGCCCTTTAGAAGGGCGTATTTAATTTAGATTTTGATCTGGGAATAATTCTTGGGCGTCGGACCTGTGTAGCAGTTTACTTCATCTCTACAACCTTTCTAAAATGTTTCTTTTTATCGTGTTTATTGGAAAATTTTAAGCTCGTTATGCTTTCCGTTAATGGATCCTATTGTGTTGTGAATGGAATTACGATAGAGAGGTTATGTACTCTCCTGTGGCAGGTGAGAAGAAGTTCTTATACGTTTGTTGCGATTGCTCAAAGCATGTCCATCCATGAGAATAGTGATTCATTCTTTCTCAATGAGCAAATATGATGTTGGTATTAGAGCATTTATTAGTACACAATAGCTGACATCTTGGTGGTCTCGCCTTCTTCAGAGCCCGGAACGATCAAATTTAGATTGTAGCTCGCACTTCAATTTGACCGTTCTGGGCTCAGAAGAAAGCGAAAATACCGAAAACGTCAGCTGTTGTGAACTAATAAACCCTCTAATACCAACCTCGTGTTTGCCCATCTAGAAAAATAGTGAGTCATTGATCAGTGCGTATGTTAATCATAAGTCGGTCATAGGATTTGGTACATAAAAAGTAGTGATTTCTAAGAAATCAATAAGATTTTATTTGGCCCGAATGGTTTGGGGAGGGGGGTGGGCGGGGCGTCGTCGAGGCGGGCCGCCTGATAGCGTTCGCCCCACCCCATAGTCCCAGTGTGTGAGGGCTGTCGGGCCGGCGTGCGGTCGGTTGTGCGGCTACGATGTCTGCTTCCCTTCCTCTGTGGGCTTCGTCAGTTTGAGTTCCTTTACTTTAGCACTCCTAGGTTGGTGTTGGTAGCATTTGCAGTTGTAGTTTATTCGATGCGCCGGTTTTTTTTTTGAAAATTTCTAAGGAAAAGTTTCTGTACTGCATTTGCTTTTTAACCGTCTTTGTATAAATTTGTGCTTTTATCTGACTCCGCAGGACTGTGACATCTTTTTTGCAACACGTGAAATACTGCCTCATAATTGTATTCGAGAGTGTGGCTGCTGTTTCTTTAATTGCTTGTTGTTTCGTCAGATTGTTTTCGTTCTTTCTATTATCCGAAGTTGATTCCCTTCTACATGGGCGGTCGAAGTGCTCCATAACACTGTACTGGACCTTGTCCTTTTCTAAACGATGTATGTGAGGTGAATGTCCATTTTTACTCACCGGATTCGCAACGAATTTTTTTTCTACCGTCGAAATGACAGTATTTGGATTACACACTGATCGTCGTTTATATGCATTATATTCGATAGAATTTGTACTTTTAGACGCGTCCTCGAGTCGTTCACCTAACATTCTTGGTTGTTGGGAATTTTACAACTTTTTATAGACATCGATCTTCCGAAGACCGGTGATCTTCTCAGTGTCCGCAGCACACCACTCGTCGCTACTTTCCGTTTCATATCAAAGTCCTCATCCCGTCTATTCCGTCTTGCACGCTCCGAGGGAGAGAGCGTGTATGGACGTCGCGTTTGGCTGTCCCTACTTGTACAACAAAGATTCAGTCAGAAGAATCTAAAGAGGCTTCCATACCACCCTTAACGGGAGTTGTAAGTGTTTTTTTTTCTTATTTAATTAGATAGTATTTTTTGTCATGACTATCATTCAAAAGGAATAAACAAAAAATTTTTGAGTTCCGTCAATATTATGGTGAGGTGATACTTATGCTTAGTATTAGTGTTCTTAACAGATCGATGCCGCCCTTTTTAATTCTCTTACCTGGCTTTCTTTTATCGGTTCTATACGCAAGAAAGTTGTAGAGAAATTTGTAATTATAAGATCTAATAGTCGTCTGGCTAGTTTTTCGCCTTTGTCGTTCAAACATGGCAGATTGTGATCGATTCTCAGAATGACTCTAAATAGTGTTTTTTAATGTTCTAATGGCAGAATGCGATAATTTTCAAGTGACACCTTTTAATCAACTTTACTTGGTACTTGGTAGTTGAATGGCCCGTCCTCACTGGTTGTGTGGGCCGCAGCATTATCTCCATTTTTCGGAGATTTGCTGTTTAAACCATTGTGGTTCGCTGGAGTCCCGAGGTCAGCCTGGCCAAAGTCTGGCCCAGGTCTTCACCACCACGGGCATTGGCAGCCCTTGTGGATCAGAGGGAGATTTACCACCACGCGGCTTTGATACTAGGACAGTGGTGGATTCTAGTATTGGTTTACTCTTAACTAGGCTTCCTGATATAAACGCCGGACTCCTTCTCGGCTTGGGAGACCCTACCAGGGGATGGATCCCCTTCTGCACATCACAGTCGGACACCCAGGAACACCTTCGGGGAGGTAATCGCTTTTATGAGGGGAAATTTGACGTTTTAGACGTAGACTTTATGTACGTCAACGCGCAAAGCCGTGAGTTGTTCATTTATTATTTGTAAACGTAAGGCTAGAAGTAAGGCTCTGAGAAGCGAAACCTTCGACTTCTTGCATATACATTAATATATCCCTATCTGTAGCCATATACATTGATGTCGCAGATACAAATGAAGTGGAGCGGACCTTGTCTTCCCGGCTGCTTATTTTTCCGCATGGGGTTTTGTTGATATACTTCTTGTATTCAATCGATATCTTATCAAACACCGATATGCCAGATGTTACACGAGAAACGGTATATTCAACACTAATAGTTTACGCAAAACAAGAAACTATTTCGTATAAATTTGTTTCCATTCAACCTAAGGACTATTTCTGATGAGGAAGTTACTAAGATATCTCGACACAGGCACGTGCAGTTTGCCACCACTCAGTATATCTTTAAGGACGTTATGGATTCCGAATTGCATCGTGCGGAAATTTGATTGGTTAGAAATTAAAGAATTCCACATATTTTTGAAAACCGGCTTCGGTTTTACTTCGGTATGAATAATCAATGTACTTTCTTTCATTGATAGGCCAACACGACGTTGTGGCAAAAATTTATTCGACAAAGGTTTCGGTGCCTTCTTTTTCTCTAAGTTGATTTGATCCGATTCAGTTGTCTACAGTTGTTAATTCCGGTGATGTGACTCTGCGCTTGCAGTTCTCTGCATCAAAAGGTTCCCCTAGAAATACGAAGAAGCACATCGTATGAGTGAACTGTATAGGTAGTCGATTTGCAAGCTTGCTCTAAAGATGGTGAAAGCGGCAAAGTGTTAGTCGAATTAGTTTTCGTAACAACCTCGTTCTACCTTATAATTGGAAGTAGGTGTTCTTTATCTCCTAAGAGACACGCCATGCACTTGCTCTTACCAAGCATTGTAGAGGTATCTGTATTTGTATTATTTGTAAATTATAAATAAATTCAATGAAAATTAATAAAAATTTTAAAAAATTGGTAGGAAAGTTATTATTGGGGACCAGTCTGTATCCATGAGTAGAGCCGGCCATATTTCCGACACTTATGAAGTCTTGTTGTGCTCTATAGAGAACGTAATAGTGTCGTATAATTTAGTAGAATGCTGTTTTGTTATTGCGAAATCTGCACTAATAGCTTTGTTTCTGCTGAATATGCGAACGGTGTTAATTTCAGGTCTAGATAATGCAGTCGATTTTAGAAGTATACCGAAGATGTATTATTTAGACATTATCACATTACCATTTCGATTTATTATTATTATTATTATTATTATTATTATTATTATTATTATCTACTTTCTCCACTTTAACTGCTTAACAGACATTTGTATTCAGTCAATCGTTTGCTGCACTTTTGAGGGGCAATTTTCCTTTTTTTGGTGAAGCAGTTTTTGGTGTTCATGGGTACTGGAAACTTTGATGGCAGAGCGATTCAGTACAATTATCCTATAGCTACCGACTATTTTCTCGTTACTATGTCTCTTCCGAGGAACCATCTAAATGAAGCATTTTGACTTTTGTCATTGGGTTCATAGTTCGAGCGACAAACTCAACTACCTGTTGCACTCTGACCGGCAAACGAAGAAATTTCATCGTTGCCGTGGTGTACTTGTCTCTGGTATACGGTAATAGCGTCAGTGATAAGAAAAGTTTGGAAGAGATGTACATCATTGACAGCAAAGTGAAACTAGAGGGCTAATAATGAGATGAGGTATAACATGGATCATGTGATAGTATTCGATTTTTCTTATAGAATTGTTGATTCATTTAATCCTACTTATTTTCATTACTTGGTGGAATAAGCGACAAAGTTTTCAAGCTTGAGTTAATGTCGTTATAGTCACAACTCGAATATTTGGTTAGGTGCTACTTGTTTCGCTACGTCTCTAAACGATTTTCACACAAGATAAGGGTTTTTTTCTTTTCGAAGGATTCATGGCGTATAAAATTAGTCTATTACATCCAAAAGAGTATTATGTGACGTATTCTTATTGTGCTCCTATGTAAGTAAAAGTCGAGTATTTTACTGTCTTTCATTATGTTGCAGTGAAAAAATGTTGTTATTATTAGTTCGCTGACCTAGTATCTTCGGTACATTACAGATCGTGGAATTCTTGGGTACACTGTTCCGCAGCTACTCCGGACCACAACCAAGAACAAGCCAGTTCCAGTTCGATAAGAACGCCGAACCACCTTGGGATCCGGATCCACATTGCTGAGGTGAGTTGTAGTTACTCACATATGTTAGAAATTGGTAGTACCTGCTAATAGAATGGCTGAGACGGCAAAAATTTTTTTGCTTGCTGTAGTCGGCAGCTGGGTCCATTATTTTCTTCATTTTACATACTCAGAAATTGTATAATGTGCTTACTATAGGTACTTTGTCCATTCTATTCGATTTTTCCCATCCACCATCCATGGTGTTTCGATTTGCGTGTGGTTTCGGCTGTTGCTGGAGTATACTTGGTTTCCCTCATAAATGTTGCTGAATGTGTCGAGTCGATTCTCCCTAGAATCCGGATGTAGCCGTTATGAGGAGTTCCTGGGTCTTATAGGTCTCAGGGAGTTTCCAAGACAAGTTAAGTACCCATATCTCGACTCCGTATGGGTAGAAGACTTTCTTAGTCTATTTCTTAGTCATATAGGTTGTATTGTATTACGTCGTACAACTTATATGTATATAATATATGAAAACTTTTTGTCAACATAAGTGTTATGTGACAACGTTTACTATTTCCGTCATTAGTGACAGGTAGTAATGAATACTCACTATTTTCACAGTTCATCGACTAAAACAGGACTTTAAGACCGTTTTTTTACTCCTATGGTAGATTTGGTACTTAGTACAGTAGAGAGAACGCCTATCGGTTTTGACGTATGCATGGTCGAAATTCATGTTTCCGCGCCTCCTGACTTAATGCCAACATTTCTCAATTTATAGTGAACTTTATCAGTTGTAACAGTAACCATTAGAATCCACAGATTTTTGCCCCTAAAATGATTTTTTTTTGTTTACGATATTCAGACTCCTGTTTTGTGAGGCTATAAAATCCTTCATGTATTCTTTATGTTGGAGACCCGTATTTTGAAAATTGTATCGGACAATTAACATTAAATAGAACGTCCCTCAAAACATCGTTAATTTTTATGACTACTGTGCCTACATTAAGGGTTTAGAAAAGTGCAAGTTTCGTCTCCGTTTTCATGCATTTTTGAATCATTAACGAATTTAAAGTGAAAATAACGTTCTAGAAAATATTTTTTACTCTTGGGGTAAAGGTTGAAGTCATTCCTACGATATTTCAAATGTAATCAGAGGATTATTAGAGGTTTCAGATAGCAACTTATACACTATTGAAGTTTTCGAAATTTTCATGCAAGCTTGAAAAAACCAACAAGACATGGAGGAGCAAATTCGTGTCCTTCTAGACGAAATGTTCGATTGCTTTCTTGTTTGAAATGGAAGCTGCGACAAAGAAGCGGAAGAAACATTTTCTGATGTGGTCTAGAGCAGAATTTCATCTGTGCAGTAAGAAACCATGTATCCTGTGGGTTACTATTTATTGATCCTGTATTTGTTATGGGCAGCTAGGGCAGTGGATGTGGTGCCGATCATCACGAGCACGGTGCTGGTTCGATCTCGCTCCCAGCTCACCAAGACTGTCATCCTTTCGGGGTCGGGAGATTGGTACCGAATTTGTCTGAGAAAAGTCTTTTCTCTGCCATCTAAGTTGGAACGTTCTAGTCCGGTTGTCTCAGAATTCAGCGAGAATTGACTCGACCAGCATGCAGCGGCATTCTTTACTAAGGGAAAATCCTCAAGCAGCGGCTGAAGCCATATTTAAAAATATGGAAGACCTTCGTAAATGGTAAATGCCGGGAAACGAATTTAGTGCCGGAAGTGCTGGGATCCACACAGTAGATATAAAAGACGAGTGCTATGAAAAAATTGTCCCACTTCAATTAAGTTCAGTTTGAGATGTTGGTTTAACGATGAAGGCAGATTCTAATTTTGCGCAAAATTTGGAGCAGTCCTTGCTTTTGACGAGCACCTAGGGATTCTACGTGACTGGTTCAGCGCATATTATGAAACGACCAGGAAAAAATTGGGGTTGCTTATTTCGAACATTATATGATAAGGGATGTGGTAGTGAAGTGATACTTATAACTGCTCATTGAAAAGGTTTACTTTGTCCAGAGGAATGCTGATGATTATCATTCATCAAGTATAAACCGTCTGTGACGGTTGGTTTCTGATTTCTGTTTGAGCGCATTGGTAAGTTGTACAGTGCCTAACACATCTTGTCATCTTTGACCATTCTGCAAATAGTGGCTTCAAAATATTATCTAAATTAGAAGATTAAATACTTACTTGATACTTGTTACTTGAACGGCCCGTCCACACTAGTGCGGACTCCAGCATAAACACCATTTTTCGGAGATTTGTTGGCTAAGCCATTGTGGTTCCCTGGAATCGCGAGTACAGGGTGGCCAAAGTCTGTCTCAGTTCGTCACTCTGACAGGCAGTCGCAGCCCTTGTGGATCAGAGGGAGATTTACCGTCATGCGCTTTTGATACCAAAATGGTGGAGCCTGGTATTAGTTTACTTTAAGCTAGGTTTCCTCGTGGAAGCGCCGAATGCATTCTCAGCTTGGAAGACTGCAAATGGAACGAATCTCCGCTGTACAGCGCAGTCTGATACCCAGAAACACCTCCCAGCCACGATGAGGCGGTGAACCTTTAAGAGGAGATGGTTAAACGCTCAAAATATCTGTTTTTTTAATGGTTTTTAAGCTTCTTTTCTCTGTCAGCAGTTAGTACGTGGTCATCAATTTATAGTCTTCTTTGTTACTATTATTACTTGAAAGCAATTTTATATTCTTTTTTGTTACATTTTTTATTGGTTGGCAACTGTAGCTGGTTTCGCAGCTTCGTCACATGTTGGCAAGCGCAAATTCTGTTTTCAGATCGACTTTGGCCCCAGTGGAATCGTCGGACGAGCTCTTAACCTGTTACTTCTGCTTTTATACTTTTGTCGCCGCGCGTGTGCGTGACCGCCGCTTCTGAGCGTTGCTGTCGCTGCTACACGCGTATTCTCAGCCGTACCATATCGCTTTCCGTCTTTTCGCGCGTCGCTAATCGCGTCGCGTCTCACTTAGTCGTCGCTGCGAAGTCGCTGCTGCCTCCGCCACTACCGTGCATCTGGTCATCACCTGAAGAGATCGCGCGCCGACTCGGCTCAACCCTTCACATTCCACCCTAATTCGTCAAAACTTCTTCTTGGCCAGGTGAATTTCATTTGAAATGGAAATGCCTTTTAAAACATATTAACAGACATTGTACTGAAAGTTTGTCTTTTATGTGTATTAGTTCCAATTCGCTCAGAATTTATATCACTACCCACGTGCCGCATGGTAGAACGACGTCGCTTGCCATCTGCTTCGTACCACTCTCCATTTGAAAACGAGTGCTGGTCTCGATGTCTTTTCGCTGAACAACTAGTGATGATCATTGACGACAACCGTGACGCAGCACAGATCGCTCGTCATGTTGCAAATAAGCAGGTGCGATCCACTTTTATTATAAGTTACGAAAGTGTTAATAGTTTACTTGGGGTCCTAATTGTTACGAAGTGTTTTGGTTTATCTCTGCTTCCATTCGGTTCATTTTTTAGCCTGCTCCTGCTCCATTCTTCGTCATGGACATGCCGTCAGTGATGGCACGAGTTGACGACTGGCAGCGTCATCTGTCACGCGTCCAAGCTTATTATGCTTTAGGCTGTAACGCGGATCCGGTGCTGGCACGAATCCTTGCTGACGTTGCTCGATTAGGATTTGCTGTTTCTGATACGCAGCAACTAGTTACAGTGAGTGGTAAAACGATTCATGAGTGATTTATATATATATATA
>MQTX01000078.1:111958-144687 GCA_009735665.1 Angiostrongylus cantonensis
TGCATCAACATATACATATACATAAAATAGTCTTACAAATATATATGCACATATATACATGTATACAGAAGGGATAAGAGGATAAAGATCTCGGCGTTGATCAATCCCTGAGGGATGCGCCATGCATTCTACTTCATTAAGTATCGTTGGAGGTGATTGAATGCATATCTGACCATTACTACAATAACTCGCGGTGGCCTACCGATGTATCGAACCAGTGCTGGTTTCCTCCCAGAAAAGTCTGGTACCAATTTGCCGGGGGCACCAGAGGGATGGAAGGCTTGGTGGGTCAACGGCGCAGAGATCGATTCCACTTGTATGCGCAGTGGAGCCTCCAACCACTGCTCAACACGCGCCTATATGACGTAGAGCAATGTACTGTGAAAAGTTGAGTTGTCGTTACTTCGAAAGCCTGCCGTTTATTCAACGAATGATATGTCTTCGAGAAAACGGAAGGCTGTTGCGCAATAGGCTCCGAAAACGCATAGGTTCTACTCCTTCCTGATGTTCTGGATTAGCCGAGCAAAGGCGTTCTCCTACAAGTGCTGATTGCGGACAGGATAGATGCTTTCCCTATTGTAACGAAATGTTTAGAATGGCTGCGATTTTCGACATGGCTTTGTTCTCTTAATCAGGTTTGACATGGAAATTTCTCGTTATTTTCCTACTTTGTTGTGTCTGCCGGCCATGAGGATGAACTCTTCTCTCAGCGTTGTAGTTTTGTAGTAATGGACACTTTATCGATAAACGGAGGCGGTAAACCACTGAGGTTTAGCCTTTTAACTGGATTGATTGCTCACTTATGGCCGTTCCTCAGGTAGTGTGCGTGCTAAGCACTCTTACAATTTGTTCCTCTTTCTTATAGCGATAACTCAATGATTTTCGAGCTTTGCTGCTTTGGTTTGTTCTCTTGGGGTTGTTTTTTATGCTGCTTTGGTTTGCTCTCGTTTTTTTTTTTTTTTTTTTTTTGTTCTCTTGTGAATAAGATTCTTTCGAACCAGCAACAACATCTCTTGGCAGACTGATTCTATTTTGATAACTAGCTCTCTTCAACAAAATAAAGGATGAAGCAGTCGGCGTTGATCAATCTCTACGACGATCGATTCCACGTGCGTGTCACAGTGGCGCCTCGAAGCACTGAGCCACAGGCACCCGTTTCTGTAACTAGATAGACGAACAATTTTTCCTCACAGTCCTTTGTTTGACCTTTATGCCAATAAAGTTCTCTTTTCGCAATGAGTCAATAGTCATTATTTTCTATACACCCGTTGGTAGGTGTTCACTAAGTTGTGTTATGAAATTAATAGTACGTAACTTAGGAACGATGGATCTAGTAATACAGTAACTGGTTTGTTTTGTTAAAAATTATTTTTTCGTTTAAATTTCGGCTTATTACTGTGTGAATAAAGTTTTCGGAGCGTTTACTTTCTACATCTTAGTTGTAAGTATGAGTCTCTGCGGAGAATTAAATTGCAGTCAAATAGTTAAGGCTCTCGAGCTTGTCCCTGCGAATCGAATCATTATGGACTGTCCTCTGTGGACTCGTAAAGCAATGAGGGTTGCTGGTGAATGTCATGTTGGAACAATTGTCATAGAAAACGAGAAGGAGCTTATGGATGCTATCAGCTATGCTCCACATGCGCGGTGAGTTGTTAAAAGTGGTGTTTGTCTATGTTCTGTGGTGTTTGTTCATAAAGCAGTATTTTAGTATATTACTCGCTATGTCACTAGCTGGAAGCCGAAATAACAGTGATTCGCTCTGTACACGGAAAGGTGCCAGCATTGAGGAGCTTGAAGAAATACTAATAACGGCATTTGAACTTCGTGCAAATATCGTGGGAATTAGGTTGATTTTAAATTTCCGTCTCACTGGAATTTTGGTGATACGAAATTCGTTAACAAGAAATAAGAATTTTTAAAAAATGAGGGAAAACGGAAGACTTTGTCCGTGCGCCGTAATATTGCAACCATTTCTAATGGTAGCCCAAAGAAGTTATTATTTCTGCATCATAAGATTATAGAATAGAACGTTGAATGTAGTGATACTGAGATATTTGCAAAGCACCAGACCGCAGGTGCATGTGGTGGGGAACGAACGTGCTCTTATCCTTTCAGGGGCCAACGCGTTCGTCACCGCACCATGCAGGTGTTTTGCTTCGCCTGTCTCTCAGCTAGGTTTCTACATACCAGTACCACTTGCACTCACCCGTCAACGGGATTGATGTGGCGGGTGCAATTCGGCATTGAAGCTCAGTTAAACTGAGGCTATAGTTAACTAGCTGAGGGACAATCGAATTGAAGGATCCACATGGCGTGGTGGTGAACGCGTTATTTTCCGCAAAGGGTAATAACGCATTGGTTCCGCACTTGTTACCTGCAGCCCATTTCATATATTGCCCTGGCGTTAAAAATTAGGATACACATCAAATGAAAAGAACATCGGATGTTTGAAAGTAGTATATTTTTTTTTATATTACAATGTCTTGCCTAGGCAAGGACTTCTAAAATTCCAACGTTTAGTTTTCATCTTGGTTCTACTACATCGGCATGTGCTTTTTACAAGACTCTCCATGAAATCCGTTCATTGTTCTCATTCGCTTCTCAAATCGGCCTCGAATTGGATACCGTAAATCTCGGTGGTGGATTTTCTGCTAACAGTATTGATAAAACACAGAGATTTTCTGAGGTCAGTGTCACATAGTATGGTTATTTTGTAAGTAAGGATTCAGAGATGATAAAACAGAGTAAAGCTTAAGAGTAAAAAATTTGCATGTGAAATGTTCTTCTTAGAATAGGAATTTCAGATGTGCGATATTATTAACACTGGTCTAGACGAACTGTTCTCAAGTGGAGAATTTCCGCGACTTAATGTGATTGCTACACCCGGAAGTTGAGTGCTTTTAAATGTCGTTTTCGATGGTCTTTATGTCCAATTTAAGTTCGCTGTACGTTTTTTTTTTTTGACTAGATCTTTTAAGTTTTAAGTTTACTCTGATAACCTGTACTTTAGTATTTCAGCATTACGTGTAATTGACATAGATAACTATATGTTCCTAACTATAAAGAGAATTATTTTTTATTTTTATACATTATTTTAGAGTCGTTCCCTAGTGGACCTAACCATGTTTTGTTCAGTTTTTTTTTTGAAAATGATATTCCATGGCCTTATTTCCTGGTATCATTAGTGAATCATCCATTGAAATGGTTGTCTTCAAGTCCCCGCTGTAAATGTAAAGTTTTAATTATGATTTTAAAGGTTTTTGTCGACCATTTTATGAGTTTTAGATACTTTGCGGCATCAGCATTTGTGTTGTGCACAAATGTAATTGGCAAGAAGGCACTTGAAGCACGTTATATTACCAAGGATGGTGAGTATTCGAGCGTCGTCCTTCGAGTTTTTCTCACTGAAGTTCTCTGAAATTAATGTTTAGATTTCGATGATGGTGTTGGCTTCGTTTACCAAACTAACGACAGCGTCTATGGATCGTTTGGTTGTCTTCTAATGAATTCCCAGCTGGAGTGCATACCACTTGATGTAGGCTGTCATTATTTCATTTCGCTTCGAAGTCTGGAGATAGTTGTCCTTAGTTGCCATTCGTTGTGGCAAATTTCAAGGCCAGGATTAACCGTAGTTTCCGATTATTTCTAACCACTTTTTTTTACGTCGATTTTAGGAAATTTCTGATGCACCACAGCACTTCGGCACCATTCTCGGTGCTTCACTTCAACCGGGCGACGTTGCCCAGTCGCTGATACGCTGTCGCCAACTATGCGTGGGCGATTGGCTGCTCTGGAGAGATGCGGGGGCGTATACCATGCCGCTCAATGGGGAATACGCTGTGCCGCCGGTTTATTATTTTGCTGGGACCGATAAGTGGTGAGTGGCATGTCAGACCAGTGTTATGTGTAATTCGGAACTTGTGGCTTTCACAGATAGAAGTAGAGAGAAACATATCGGGTAGTGGTAAATTTGAAGTACTGTGTAGCATTTTCATCCAGGAAGCGTATCATCGAACTGAGCAAGGTCGGATGTGACAGTCACGTTGGTAACAGTGACTCAGATGCTATGGATACGGCGTCAGACGGAGCGAGTGACGTTGAAAGCTTAGACGAATATGACAATGAGGATTTGACGGAATGTTTCGATCGTGTATTCCTATATTCACAGTGACTTCTCACGTTTCACCAGGTGGTTTCACCACACTTGAAGTTGACTGGTTTGTCACTTTTCGTGCAACGCTGTGAAATAAGTGCTACTTTTTTTCCGTTTCTGTTGATCGGATAACAGTTGCCTCTACTCTGTCTCCTTTCCTTTTCATCATATCGCCTTTTCTTTCGTCTTTGTTTCCTTTCTGTCATTTTCTTCCTTCTATGTCAAATAATGATTTTGTACCCTTGTATTCCTTTTCTGTCCCCGTTGAACTGAAATGGATCACGGTGCTTTTGCTATCTCTCTTCCACTAATCATTCACTCATGTCTGATTCTTTTTTCCTTGACATGTCTCGCCCGTGCACTTTGAAATTGTTTTATGTTCCTTTTAAGCAAGCAAGTTCTTTGTTTTCGCTTCCAACTCCTGACTTTCTCTGTGATATTGGTGAATGTCCTCTGAAGATGGTTTCCTTAGCGTTAGGATACCGTCTCTTTGCTACTATCCATCTGACAGCCTTCTTTCTGAAAAACACTGCTTCTTTCGGATTTTGCTTTACTAGTCTCACTTCTTTCTATTTCCTAGAATGCATATTGTATGGACTTCTGATGTGCTTCGAGTGGTGTTGAAACAGCACATTTTTGTGCTAAATGTTGATAAGAAAGGTAGTACTAGATGGACATAATACGTTGTTGCAGAAGCAAATTGGTGGAAGTATTCCTGCATTTTTTTTCATTTCTAGGCTTTGTCTGGAAGTCATTGTGTTTTCCGGGACGTTTTGTGTAATGTGGAAAGTGGGTGGAGAACAAAAAACGTGCCCTGCTGTCTCGATGTATTGGTGGTATTCACAGATTGGCAGATCTAGTTGGCTAAACGCTGTGAGCAGTGTAAAATTCTAGGCGCAAACAAAGTAGCAAGTGTGAAGCTTTCCTGCTCTTGATGTGCTGAATATTTAGGATATCTGTATCCTTAATGCCACTAGTGAAGAACATTAAGTCACTTGGCATATCATTGTGGATTCCGAGAATTGTTAAGGCATTGCCGAGAGTTGTGGTTTCAGACTGTCTTGACGTCAAGTAGGTTTCGAAGTGATTCCATCAAGCTGGAGTTTCCAACCTTGTTGTGACGGATGGTGTCAAATAGAACCATAATTGTAAACATCCTCAATAAGTGTTACGTCGCCACCTCACTTCCAAGAACACTAAATTCATTATCCTATCGAATTGTAAAATGTGGTGATGAATGGATCCTTCATGACGAGGACGAGAATCAGTTCGGGAGAGGTCAAGGGGATTTCCAACCTTATAATGCATGCTGAGAAAGCCGTAACTGTACAGTCGTCTCAATACGCTTACTGATATCAAATGGAGAAACTGATCGAAAAACGAAAAGAAGAACCAATTTTGACTAGCCATAAGGGTCACTGATTGGTGAGCGGTAGCTACCTTTCATTGGATTGCAGACCACGAACTGAGTAAGCTGAAAAGTTTACCTATCAGGGTCATCCACTTCAATAGCGTTGCTTAAAAATCGTTGAAAAAATGCATCATCAGATACTGGAAACATTTCTCAAGAGAAAGTGTATTAATTAACTCAAAAATATCATCCAGGAGTTTAATATTGAAGGTCGACCAATTCGGGCATTTGGTCTAATCACGACGAGTTAGCGTCCATAATGTTGCCAAAAGTTACACGTCCGAGTTTTTTCTAAAAAAGACGTTGGTTTTTATCTGAGTTATGGTACTACTTACGAAGTCCACCGACTCACTCAGCTCGGATTTTTTTTTTTTTTTTTTTGAAACGCCCAATAGGTGCTTATTTGAATACATCGTTGGCTCATTTTCAAATCTACCGCTCCCGCCGGTACTTCTCTTCATTTTGTCGTCTTCAGTCAGCATCCATAAAGGTGGCAGAGTTCACCTGTAGCCGTCTTCGAATAGGCTAATTTGAAAGTTCGAAAATGGAAACCAGTTTTCTTTCGGTTCTCTCGTGTAAACTTAGTGTAATCGGACTCTTCATTCAATCAAAACATTCATTCGTTTTCTCTTGCGCAGTGCATATGACAAAAAAATCATCTATAAATCTTCCATAGACTAATGGCCTGAGATCGATTACTAATTCTTCCACCTTAGAGATAAATGCGATGGTAAGGCTTGGTGTCAGTCGCTATCCCGTTCCCAACCCTCTCATTTGTGAGTGATAGTTTTCCGAACCATTTGAATAGTAAGTGGTTTTGGGCACTCTTTTAAGAGCGCCATCTACTTCTGAATCCCGAAGCTATATTTGATTATTGTTCCTTCGTTGTCCATAATTAGTTCAAGAAGGCTTACATAGTGCAGTCATTCGACACATTTGTGCAAATGGCAGCGTTTTCTTTGTTTTGGTTATGGAGGTGTTTAGCTGGGTCGATTGCAGTCAACTTGATCTTTCCAGATTCTGAAGAGGGCGATATTCGCTGAAACGTCACTTGCTGCAAATAAATACTATATAGTAACAACTTGATTGGTGGTAATCAAGACAATAGCGAGTTCTTCATATAGTTTAATAGAAAGTGGGTCATAGGACTTCAAATACAATGGTCTTCGTAACTCGATTATTTTAATATTTTTCTATGTTACATGCTTATTATGTACAATATGTTATAAAATGATCCGTCATATTTGAAATATGACAGTACGACAGCTTAGGAGCGCGAGTAGCGTCGTGGCTAGAGGTGCCCGGCAATCCACAAGGGTTCGATCCCATGCCACAGGCTCACCTGGCCTTCCATCGTTCCTAGGTCCGAAAATTAGTGTCATATCTGTCTGTAAGAATAATAGCACCGGTTCGATACATCGGTGGGCAACCACAAACCATTTGCAGGTGAGGTATGCATTCGGTCAGCTATAATGATGCTTGATGTGGTCGAATTCATGCCGCATTTCTCTGCGATTGATCAACTCCAAGTGCTTTATCTTTTTATCCTTTTTATAATAGTTTAGTTTCACAAATTGGTGATTAGCCTTTGATATTGGGATACACAACAACTTTGCCAGAGCGAATTATAAGAGATCAATTTCGGATTAGCGATGTTGAGCAATGTGTAATGATACTGACTCAACAGAAGTGATTTCAAATTGCTACTATTGTAGAGAAAATTTTGAGGGTAAGACGAAAACCATCCATTTTGAAAAAATGTGAGTATCGTTCTTTTTGACAGCCAAAACTATCAGCCATCAATTTGCCAATCCTATGAGATTTATTGAACAACTGTCGCTGTCGAACCCAGCGTGTCCAATTTTTGCGGTCACGGCTTACACCACTTTGTCTGAAGATAAAGTTCCGTTCAAGTATTTGATGAAGAGACAGTATGGAAACGACAATAAAACATAGCTTTTTCACTTATAACCACGAGGATGCTGAGATTTGAACAGGACTGGGAAGGAGCGGAAGTCAAAACATTGTGAACTCTTTCACTTATGTTCCCCTCTATCATCGACGACGATTGCGAGGGAAAGAAAAAAAAATGGCAAAAGTGCTGCGCCCGCGCATCTCGTGAGGACGGAACATCCAGGCATCCAAAAGTATGTTCCCTTCACTCAGTCTTAACTAGAGTGTCATCTGCTGGCATGCTCTCAGAAGTGGATGATCGACCAACGTGATTCTATTGGCTGCAGCTATGCTCCTTGAAACGAATTTCGTTTTTCGGGAAAAAAATCACATGTCTGGTAGTATTGTCACTTATCGTTTGGTCAAAAGACGTATGATGGGATTCTAGAGGGTCAAGGAGTCGTCGCTGTTTGATGGACAAACCTCGTTCTTCCTAAGTTACATCGCCCAGAAAGGCAATCAGGAAAATCACTCACGATTACCACTTAGATGACAGCCCACTTGTCCTCTCCGATTTCCGACATGCTAGTTCGCCGGTGAACAGTAAAATAGCACCTAGTCATGAGAAGATAAGACCTGCACACCTGAACGACATTCGGGCACTCTTCATAACCACACTTGCTTGGCTGTTCATACGTTACCAGTTAGAATTCAAATTTCATACTCAACAGATGATTTGCAGGACTATGCTATTGTTGAAAAAGGGAAGCCTCCAGGACTTCGGCAACTATCGCTTAATCTGCCTGCTATCTATCGGCTATAAGCCCTTCACTCGTTAGACCACATTCACGTGATATCAGAACTCACTGAAGTATCGAGAAGGTACAAGGCAGCGCTCTGTCTCAGTTTCATCGATTTAAAAGAGGGCTTTGTTTCAGAGGAGTTAGAATCAGTCTTAAAAGCCCTGGACAACTGTGGCATTCATACCCATATGTAAAGAATCTTCGTGGGCTATATGAAGATTTCAAAACAAAAATATCACCATTCTATTACAAAATTGACATCGACATAGAATGAGGAGTTCGGGAAGGCCATAGCAACCCGACAAAGTTATTTAATACCACCCCAGAATGTCACACGAACATTGGAATGGTCTTCTATGAAGCTTCATAACCTTTCCAATTTTCGCAGTGTTTAGTTTCAATATTGCATTAATACCTTTCGGTGCAATTCCAGACTAACTTTATGTTTTTATGAGAGCCATTCCCATCGTCTCTGACTAGACCCACATAGATATTCCGCTTTTTGAACAGTTTGAGGGAGTAAAAATCGTTGATTGGCAACTACACCATCTTCGCTTTGCTGATGATGTCGTTCTTATAACACCAAACATTAGTCAAGCAGAACGAATACTTGCCGACTTTGATAAAGCTTGTGAAAAGATTGATCTTCGACTGAATCTCACAAAAACGATGTTCATGAGGAACGGATTGCCTTCGTATGAGCAGTTCACGCTCAACGAAATGCACCAACAACATCGAGAAGTGAATGTTGTGAACGATTTAGCTGCGGGCCTGAGCATGAGGAAGGGAGCGACTTGTAGAGCTTTCAAGAGCATCGAGGAAGTAGTGAAGAGAACCCCAAATACACAATTCCGGTCCTATTTTTTCGTGTTCACGGTTCTCCGTGCTTTAAGGTATGTGTAGGAAATCCGATTGCTACGTAAGCTGAATGAAAGACCACTCAGCTTTGGACCACGCTCATTCGAAAGGACGATGCTAGTACTATCCCGCTGTGAGCCAATTGAGGGAGTGAATTAGAAACACCAATTTACCCAAACGGTGAAAGATCAAAGAAACCGATCTAGACACAAAATGTAGAAAATAAGGTGGGCTGGACATTTAATGGGTATGAACGAAAACCGGTGATCGAGAGCCGTTAGTGGCTGGAATCATCGGATTCAAACACACTAAAACGTAAACAAACGGAAGACCACCGACGCCACGGTTAGAGTTTTTCAGAAAAACCGTGTAGGGAACATATGATGCTCATTGAGTCCCGAAAGCGAGCAGAAGGCTCTAGATTACACTGAATGCGACGGCGACATGTTGGAGATTTGCTGACGTCCAGTCGAGTTATTCGATAATCAGCGGAGCGAAAAGTGATACAGGTAATGTCGACTTCACAGAGCGGAGTGGTTACGTGTATAACGCATTACATAGCTTATTGTTAGTACACTGCTACCTAACTCTACCATCTTTATGCTGGTTCAATCGATTCTCCCTGGAGTCTTGAGATAGTTGGTCTATAGCGTTTCCACTTGGCTGGAAGGGAGTTCACTTTTCTCAGACAAGATTGGTGCCAACTTCTGGAGGCCGGAGCAATTAGAGTCTTGTGAGCTTTGAGTGGGGTTCAACTACTATTGGTATCACTACCACTGCTCTGTTGGCTCCCTAAATATTCAAATTTGCTCTAAATCACCTTTGCGACGGCGCAAGTAGAGCCGAATGCATGAAGCATATAACTCAACATATCGTATTATCTTTTATTCTTTGTGGTGATCCCGAGATAACTTCAGCGAATTTGTAACAAACTTTTCTAAATATTTTAGCAACTGTTGACCACTTTTTTTAGTTAGAGTTTCTAGTGTGCCACAACTCCTCTCTAAATGGCTATTTACAGATTTGAACGACTGCCGATGTGTCACACTAAATAGATGTTGGACAGATGCTACTTAAGTTCTATCGCCACCGTCAGAAATTTGTGTCTAATACCTTGTTCACTAGTTCACCGACGGAAAATTTTTATTTTACAAGCGATCAAATCGATTCTTTTAAAGGAAGACGTAACACAGCGTCCAAAGGAACCACTCAGAGGGTTAAAAATATACTTGATAAAGCTACAATGTTTGAGTTCTATCTGCTTTCTTTTCTTTTTTCATGGTGTGGTAAAATGCGAAACAGAAACACAAGGATGCTGAGATATGGATAAAATGCGGAACCTCGCTTCTTGCGCGGGGTTACCTTTTCGGGAGCTAACGTGCTATCGAAGGCGCGTACGGCGCAGTGGTCAGAGGTGTCCTGCAACACACACGTGGAATCGATCCCTTCGCCCATGACCCACCAAGCCTTCCATTCCTCCGGGGTCCGCAAATTGGTACAGGACTGGTCTTGGAGGATAACAGCACTGTCCCTATAAATAAGTGGACTACTGCGAGTCATTGTAGAAGCCAGATATGCATTCAAGCACCTCCAAACGATGCTTAAAGAAGTTGAATGCGCGGCGCATTCCTCAGGGTTTGATCAACGCCGAGAGCTTTTTTTAATGTGCTATCCAACACATCAACGAAGTCCATTGCTTTGCCCTTCTATCAGTCAGTTTCTTACTGCAACGATTAAACAGATTAATCTAACGCAGTTTCTACTTCGCCATGAAAAAAAAATGATAGGCAGTAAATGAAAATTGAACACTGCGATTCCATTGCACCTTTAGCTAAGCTGAACTTGATACCGAATTGTTCTCCTCAGGTCATTCCCCGTTGACGGATGATTGCTGGTAACTTAGCTAGAGTAAAAACAAGACAGAAAAAGACAAACAGTGCCTGCGCTTCGTGTGGTGGATAGCACGTAAGCCCCCGGGACGATCAATCGCAGGTTCGAAGCGCGCTAGGTTCCCAGTTTTGCTCATGTCTCACACCAGATAAATCGCTTTATATAGTATCTTATGATCTAATTAACGTACTAACACTTCAAGCTTCGTACTTTTATTCCAATTGTACACTGCGATTCCATTGCACCTTTAGCTAAGCTGAACTTGATACCGAATTGTTCTCCTCAGGTCATTCCCCGTTGACGGATGATTGCTGGTAACTTAGCTAGAGTAAAAACAAGACAGAAAAAGACAAACAGTGCCTGCGCTTCGTGTGGTGGATAGCACGTAAGCCCCCGGGACGATCAATCGCAGGTTCGAAGCGCGCTAGGTTCCCAGTTTTGCTCATGTCTCACACCAGATAAATCGCTTTATATAGTATCTTATGATCTAATTAACGTACTAACACTTCAAGCTTCGTACTTTTATTCCAATTGTACACTGCGATTCCATTGCACCTTTAGCTAAGCTGAACTTGATACCGAATTGTTCTCCTCAGGTCATTCCCCGTTGACGGATGATTGCTGGTAACTTAGCTAGAGTAAAAACAAGACAGAAAAAGACAAACAGTGCCTGCGCTTCGTGTGGTGGATAGCACGTAAGCCCCCGGGACGATCAATCGCAGGTTCGAAGCGCGCTAGGTTCCCAGTTTTGCTCATGTCTCACACCAGATAAATCGCTTTATATAGTATCTTATGATCTAATTAACGTACTAACACTTCAAGCTTCGTACTTTTATTCCATAATGTGAATTAAGGACGAGTGTAGAGCAGTGTTTAGAGGTGATCTGCAAACTGTATCAGCCGATAGTGTCAATCTTGGGCCCCAGCTTTAACCAGCTTTCCATCTTTTCAGGATTCGGCACCAGACTTGCTTGGGAAAATAAGAGCACCAACCTCGTACCTCTTAGGTCACCCAAAATCATTGTATCGGTCAGATATACCACCGCTACGACGTTTGAAGAAGTCGAATGCGTAGCGCATTATTCAGGGATTGATTAACGCCGAAGGCTTCATCGTTTATCATTTCACGATGAAGCCGCATATGAGATTCCCACCGGAGAGTCAGAAGCATGTGTGACAACTATAAATGCGAACGATCAGTTCTAATATTATTGAACCGATCCATATGGGACAGCAGTCTTCCCATCTATTCTCCTCACCCCGCTGAATGGAATGCGGTACAAAGAGTACTTTCTCTGAGAATTCGTTCAACAAAGACGATTGTTGCTGTTTAAGTCTTCAAAAAAACATCGATTTCACCGGAACAGCAGCAGGATCCTCGCTAACGGAGAAAAGAAGTCGAAAAACAGTGGATTCAAAATTCGATCTTCGAAAGCCATTTCATTTCTGTTCGGATTCAGAGGACCACCTGTACTTATTCTGAGCTAGGAAGAGAAATTGTATAGCGTTTAACCGTTTCAAGACCGATAAGGGAAACGTTAAGTGAGAAAAAGGAAATGTCTGACACAAAAAAGTGTCTGTCTCAAATCTTCAGCACTGATTGACTAGCTGCTACTTCTTGTAGTAACGTATCCCTTGAAGATCTGAACAATCTTGATGACAAATGACGTTTCATGGTCGCAAACTATTAAGGTGATCAGCTGGTCCGTCCAGAACGAATAGCTTGACGCATGTGGGCGAATGGCTCCGTTGTTTGCTAGATTTGACAATAAGACCCTGGCGACTATATACAACTGCTAACCATACGGTCATTCGGTCATGGCATAGATCAAGCTACTTCTCTATCGCTTCCAACTTAATAAGTTGGTAGCGGACATCTCTTTATGATGGATTGGATGAAGTTTTCTCAACTGGTTTCCTTAGTATGAAGTCGTTTTTAACACTTCGATAAGTTCTTTGCTGGAAGACTAATTCGGTTGTGATTCGCTAACAGGAAGACTTTCCTTAGTTCTCATTTCGCTTTATTAACGTCGGTAGTATGTAGTTGGTTTAAACACACCACTTCCTTTAACATACGCCATAATTAGTTTTTTTTTTATGAGAAGTTTAAAAACTCTTCGCCTCAATGGGATCCTCGCTATTTCTATATGGGTGTTGAGCGACAATCTACATGTGAAGTTGTCAATCAACATAATTCGTTTAGGAAAATAAAGGTGATTGACGTTACGAAAGCGCAAAGCGGCGGCTGTTTTCGTCTTATAAAAAAGAGTCAAACTGAAGCGATCTAAGTATTTAGTGTCAATCACAAATACAAGGTCCTATGAACAGTAGTGGTAGACACATGGCAGAGCAGGCAATCGTCGAAACCGAGGAACTCTAATGAGAGAAATGCTTAGGTACCTTAATGATTTACTAACAACATGGATTACGTGCATATTAGATCACGATTTCCACCTAGGGGCGGCACTTTATTCGTTTGAAAATTTATTCTTCTTTGCTGGAATCCTCAGATAGCCGTTCTACTGAATTCACTGAGTGTTACCAGAAATTGTTCCGAGATCGAAACGAGAGTTGAAGGTTTTAGATTGGAGTTTTCTCAAAGGTTCACACCATATGTTTGGACTTAGCCGAGCGTTTAGAGAAAAGCTTCCATTTAAGTCCTCGCTACTTTAGTGATCTGGTTCGAGTGACGAGGCAGAGTCCTGACTCAACATTGTACCTACGCTAACACAACTAACCTCATGAAGAGAAGCTTAACCGAATAGTTGGCGCAGACCATGGATACAGTGGCATGTAACTCACAGGTCCTTCTAAAAATTTCTTTCTTTAAACCCGACGTCGAATCGCTCGCTATGAACCTTTAACATGATTATAGGCTTCTAGTCGAATAGCCTAACAAGATCACCCGTCCTGCCGATTGCAGAGTGACTCGCGGCGGTGCCAGCAAACTTTCTACTCTTCTCACTTACGTAGAATGGTAACTCCGCAAAGTCTACTCGCTCTAGGGACTTTCTTAATTTCGATGTTTTTTCTCCGATTTTAATGAAGAACCTTGACAATTGTATCGGGTCGATAATCTTCCTGCTGTGTGTATGACATCCCGAGGAATCTAGTCACTAACGGCACTTGTCCATCGGTTGTTGTGCATAAGCATTACGTTTGGTTCTTGATCGTTGACGTAGGTCGGAGTTTCGGGTCTCTTCCTCTACTTGAGTGATACGGAGCACGCCTAGCATCGTCCTTTCGGCTGCGCGTTCAATAACGCTGAGCTACCATTCATACTATTTACGCAGCGACCACATTTCGGTCGCATATATTTAGGCAGAAAGAATAGTGGAATCAAACACGCAGGCACGGAGTCGGATATTCTTTGTTTTCTTCACTACATCTTTGATAGTCTTTAACTCTCCGCGAGTCGCTCGCTTCCTCCTACTGAACTCTGGAGCTAAGTCGTTCATCGTATTGACTTTCTGGGTTAAACAAACGTAGCTGAAGCACTGGAAAATATTCATTCCTTTGAGCGTGAGTGGGCGTCATACGGAAGATATCCGTTCCTCATGAACATCGTTTTCGCGAGATGTAGTGGAATCCAATTCTTCCACAAAAGTTTTCTAGGTATTCGTCCTCCTTGATTAATGCTTAGTGTTATAAGAACGATGTCATAATCAAAGCGAATATCATGCAATTACTGATCATCCATTTGCGCTCCCATGTTTCACCGATTAGAACGTTCGCATTACATCCTCGAGAGCGAAGGGCAAATAATTTTGGTGAGATGATATCGCACTGCCTAGCCCCTCTTTTGACGTCAATGTTAGTATCGTTGTAGAATGGTGTTTTCTTGGTTGTGAAATTCCTTATACAGCTCACGAAGAATCCTTACATACTGAGTAGAAGGTCCCTAACTGTCCAGGGATTCCATGACTGCTTCTATTTCAATTGAATCAAAGGCTTTCTTCTCTAACTCGATGAAAGTGAGATAGAGCGGTCTTCTGTACTCTGGTGACACTTCAGTGGTTCTTGTCATTGTGCAGGCGCCCTCCATCTTAGTGAATCCTTTTCGAAACCCTGTTTAGTTGCATGGCTGTCCTTCGTTTAGTGTTCTGTCAATCTTGTTTAGAATGACTCGAATGAAAAGTTTGTAGACGGCAGACAACAAAGGGATCGGGTGATAGTTACCGATGTCGCAGAGGTCTCCCTTTTTGAACAGTGACACAGATCGTGTCTGGGCCAAGTGTTATCCGATCCGGCACCAGCGAAAGAGCTTATCGCATTTCGGAAGGGAAAATCGGTGGGATGACTTGCCTATGCTCTCTCTATATGTGGGGATGAGAAAGTGATTATTGAAGGGATAAGAGTAGTATAGGTAGGTGATTTTCTGCCTTGCCATTTTGGAGGTCGTAAATGCTTTTTTTAGGTGATGGAATCGAAGTCCACAGGCGCTGCTTTCTTAATGTGAAGTTTCCACTTTCGTATTGAGTGAAGATTAGTTATTAGATCCACGTGGTGTGGGACACCCAGCGGTATATCTTGCTCACTACCCCACGTGAACCACGCCTGAGCCAGTCCTATTCGTAAAATCACGGTGAGCAGCCTTTCTGTTCAATATGGCGTTTGTTCAAAAGCTTGATCTCCATTAATGCTTTAGCCTTTTTTTCACCGAAAAATTAAAGTATTCTAATACAAAATACGTCCAGGCTCTGAGGAAGACGAAATCGTCAAAATCTTCAGCTAATCGACCCACAACACCAACTACAATGACAACGACAACGAAGATCTATACCAACCTCGCATCCGCTGAAGAAGAACAGTTTGTAAGATCATATAAATAAATAATAAATGGGGGCTTTGTTGGCCCAGGATGCAGGGTCGGGCCACCGACCTTGTGTGTATCGAAGTGCACCAAGTGCCTGTTTGATTTTAACTGTCATTCTGCGATTGTAGACATTAAGTCACCAAGCATCACTAGTTTACTTGACAGATGAACTTCAGGCATAATTTTGCATGTTGATATCAATAGTTATTATGAGGAGGCTTTCAACACCTTTCAAGCAGTTCATCGCGTGTTCATGACTAAAAGGTGCTACTACAAGACGTGTTGAACTGCAACGCGCTGAGTAGAATAGCTCTCAAGGCACAGTTTTCAACTGTCTGAGTTTAGCAGAAGACGGTATAGCTAATTTGCCAAAAAGCAAGAAAAAACCGATTGATTAGTTCTAGTGGCCCACCCAGTTAGTGAATTGCTAAGTGAATTCGAAGTGACTATGAAGTGGTAATCGGTAGAAAGTATCGAGGGATGAAAGATAAGGTTTACGGCGGGGATCAGTGATCAAGTGTAGGATGCGCAATCCATTCCACTTCATCGAGCACAGAAGTCATCGAATGAATATCCGGCATCTACAATGATAGGTGGCCTACCAGTGTATAAAAGCTGTGCTGCTTCCCTTTCAGGCATGTCCGTTACCAATTTACGGACCATGTACGGATGAAGAACTTGACCGGACTAGGGCCTGAGATCAAAACAACGTATATTTGCAGGTCACCTCTAATCAATGCGCTGCACGCCCCTCATGAAGAGTGTCACATCTGCTTAATTCCATCGTAAATTCGCATTTATTCCATCCTAATAGAACTCAGATTTCTGTCTTTTTTCATTTTCTTTGCCACAGTAACACATAGGAATTCCATGTGCTTTTCATAGACTTTTTTCGAAACCTTGTAACGATGGCGGTACGCAAGTTCCCATGTGGAGGATGCAAGAGCGACCATCCAGCAGTTATCCACTTCACGTACACATAAGCTTTCGTAAATTTTTATTTGATTAATATGTGGTACAAAAAGCTTTTGTTCTGCTAAAGTTTCTGTGCCTTCACTTTCTTAATAGTCTCGTTGATTAGTGTCGATGGTTTGTAGTTCTTCGTTCCTCCGACGTGAGAATTCGTTGTCGTATCTCGTTGAATCCAGTGGAGAGAGCACCGCTCCAATGAGGACCTCCACTCGAAGGTGCTCGTTTGTATAGGAAGGATATTGTTCGATTTCCACCATCCTGTATAATCTGCGTTTTGGAGCGAATATATCCCATATTAGTTCGTAGTTCATTCGTTGGCACCTAGCGAGACAATCAATATCTTAAAACCAGACTTCCATTAAGCTTCTACGAGAATGATCACTAATTTCCTACATATCCATGTCTTTTTATTTGCTAGCCATTACTTTTTCATTTACTGCCTATTACTTGTTTAATTTTCTACATTAATGAGCTGAAACACCAATGTTTCAGCGTCTTTAAGTACGTGTCGGCAAATGAAATACGGAAAGCCACAGGACGCATTCCCACCAAAAGACAGACCATAGTGGATGACAATTCACCAAAATCCGTCTTGTATGAAAGGGCACTTTTGAATAACATCCCATTCGAGCAGGGTTACCTCCTTTACCAACTTGGCTCAACGCAGCTCTGAAGAATGTGAAGCGCCGAAACGTTAGCCGAATAAAGATTTTGTGCCAACCTGGTGTCGTTTCAATCATAGGAGGCTCTTGATTATTCTTGCCGGGAATTAATGAAAGTCGGTTTTTAAGACTTCATGATGTTGCACCTAATCGATAGACAGTCGCCATTAACTTTTTCTCCGCTTTTTTCTCCGAGAAGCCAAAACCATCTCGAGATATAACTTTGATAATGTTGAGATATTTGCCAAACTCCGGACCACAGGTGTCTGCGATGGGGAACGAACGCGGTATTGTCCTTTCCGGTGAGTAACGCGTTCACCACCACACCATGAACGTCCTTCGTCTCGCCTGTCTCTCAGCTAGTTCTATCGATCACTTGCCATCAGCAATCATTCGTCAACGGGATTGATCTGGGGAGCCCAAATCAGCATTGAACCCAGTTACGCTGAGACTAGTTATAACCACAATCTTAACCTTTTTATTTTCTATAGAAGTTTTATTTCGCAACATACTCTGCCATTAAAAAGAAAAAGCAGAAAATAAAAAGGTTAAAATATCTATGTCGAGGTTGATAGAAAGTCGGTCTTTTAAGTTATGATCACTTTGTCGAAGGCGCTCGACTGAACCTGTAGTGGATGAGTTGATAAGGGTTGAAGATGGTTTAACAAAACTTTGAGCCTTCCTCTTTGTATTCTTTTTTCCTGACTTTTCTTTTTTGCTTTATTACCGGTGTTGTTTAAGTAGTTGTTAAGGCATAGTAGAAAGTTTTCAATGTTTCGACATAGCCCTGTGCCAAACAAACCTTTCATCCCTCCTTGCTCGGCAAATTGGTGCCAGAATTGTCGGCGGAGATTCCTATAATCCACAAATCTTGGCCACTGCCTATGGTGAAAGCCTGGAAACGCCTTGTTGCGGCGTTTTCACAAAATTTTAAGTGGAATGTATTGGACCAGGATTTTACAGTATTCATAAAGAGGACTAAGATCATCAAGAAGAAGAACGTTCCGACCAGAAAAACTCGAAGACCTTCATGGGATAGTGGGTGCGTGGACACGAATTGATTGTTGAAGTGAAGTGCTGTGATCCGCACAATATATGATGTCGGATCATGTAAGAAATATAAATGTATCAATGATAAAAAATACAATTTTGTTTGTGCTTGTTTATAAAAGTTTGCGAATTAAGCACTTATTTAGCTAACGTTGTTTCCAACAGTGGTTGTCAGTGCTTTTACGTAAATTGGATTATAGTAATTAGTGAGCGCTATGTGACAGAACTCATCTCCTCGTCTTCACGTAGACATCAACCTTTTGCTACCAGTTCCTTTACTGTACATTGATTTAACATCTATAATAAATACGAGGTTGCCACGTTATCGGAAATCATAATATTACGGTGGATAATGTGTGTGGAAGAGCGCGTGTGGCGCAGTGGTTGGAGGCGCCACTGCGACACGCACGTGGAATCGACTCCTGCGCTCATGGCCCACCAAGCCTTCCATCCTTTCGGGGGCGGCAAATTGGTCCCAGACTTGTCTGGGAGGATAGCAGCACTGGCTCGATACATCGGCAGGCCACCGCGAGTCATTGTAAAGGCCAGATGTGCATTTAATCACCTCCAACAATACTTAATGAAGTCGAATGCATGGCGCATCCCTCAAGGATTGATCAACGCCGAGAGCTTTGTCCTTTTTAATATGTTGTAGAAAAAACCACTACTACGAGCGAATATTCGTTTTTAAATCAATATTCAATCACAGTATAATTGAATTGGACCTGAGCTGTCAAACATTTTTGTGCAATTCTTCAAACGACATTGCATATAACCTTCACATTTTCAGTAATACTTTAATCGGCTTCTAAAACCCAGAAGACTACTTTGTAGGATTTCAGTTTATCCACTAGTTAACAAGCAAAGTTTATTAGGCAAAAGAGGGTTAAAGGTTTTCTGTGAATTGCATGGTCCATTCAGTAGGTGTCTTAAAGCGCGAAAATTTATGTTTTTTCATCCACTTTGTATCCACTTTCAACAGAAAAGAAGAGATAGCTAGAAAAAACACGTGAGCTTATTTTACTTGACTTCAACTTTTAATTTGTCACAAAAGTGGCCGACGTAGAGTATTCATTACTATGAATTCTCCTTTCTTTTTACTATATTAAATGCCAATTTCGTTGAAAAAAGAGGGATAAAGTCAAGCTTTTAGCCCCACAAAAGATATAATTCTTCTTTGATCCTTTGCGTTTTCGGAATTAAAGGATGTTCAGCTACAGCACTCCATCGACGGGTTGTGAAAATGAAATGTGATATCGCATGGCTTCTTTATCTTCCTTCGTTTTCGAATCGTGAAGTTTCCATTTGTTTCGTTTCTCGTGGAAAGTCTAAAATGGAACGATAAAATTTTGTAAAAATTGCTTCAGATGCACAAAAGTCGCATTCAAATTGTGAAGCCTGGCTTCACATTTTGATAACCACGATCTCCCAAGAAAGTGGATTCTGTAAAGAATACATGAGATATACATGAGCATTTCCACATAGGACTAGAGCTCGTTCTATGAATCTACCCGTCTTATGCCCCTTCTGTGTTTTGTCCTCGTCTTGCGTTGTATTCTGTTTTGAGAAAGTTTCAGTAGAACTTAAAACTGATTTAGCTCGACCTAGTGTGCCGTCCAGATTATTGAGTTGCTTTTGGAGATAGTAGCACTAGGACCACCATCCGGGATAGCAGGAACCACACAATCGATAACGTATCCAAACCTACAATACCAACGGTTCATTGCTCGATCTTCTTGCCACATTGAATAATACGGTTTTTTCATCGTTTCTTTATATTTGTTGAATCGTTCCTAAATTCCTCAATGCAATCAGCATTTGATTTAACTTGTGGCCCATAGACTTTGAATTTTAGAAGGCATAGCATAGGTGAATGACTGGATATCCTCATTCGGCATCACATTTGGTAAACTAAGAAAAAGAAACTGCGATTTCTTATCGTTTTAAAGAGATTTGCTTTGAGGAATTAACTGTGTAGGTAGTTGACTGCTGCTTACTTCGCCGGAATTTCTGAGCTGTGTTACGGCTTCTGAATCCTAATTCACCTAATTCCACTGTTTGAGCTTCAGTGACTATCGATTGTAGTTTAACAACAAGAGACTTTCCGTCACCACGATCTAGCAGCATAGAAGAACACGTATTGATAAATGACTAGAAGAAAGATAAAAAACCATCGTCTCGAAGAAAAAGTTTACAGTGACGTATTCTTTTACGAGTTCCAGTCTTGGACACCTCATATCCAAGACTTCGGTTTAGATGAATGCGTGAAGAATGCAGAAACCGTTTACTGAGACCACTACATGTTTTTTTTATTCCTCGTCATGCTTTACACTCTTCTTCTCTTTACGCTTACTCCCAGTCAATCTTTATAATGACTAAGTGGCTGTCAAATGGTCCCTTGATGTTATAGGAACGGTGAATTCATAATTTGAGCGAGTTTTTTCTGCTGTCCCAGTAAATCTAAACAAGATTGATATCTGCCATGTTACGTTCGTTTGACAGCAATTGGTAGATTCCAAATTTTTCGTTTAGAACCTGTTCACAGAAGAAAAGAAGTGTGAAAATTTTGTAGAGCGCTTGTGGCGTAGTGGTTGGAGGCGCCACTGCGACACACGCGTAGAATCGATCTCTGCGCCTATGGCCCACAAAGCCTTCCATCCCTCCAGGGTCAGCAAATTGGTCCCAGACTTGTTCGGCAGGATAGCAGCACTGGCTCGATACATCGGTAGGCCGCCGCGAGTCATTGTAAAGACCAGATTTGCATTCAGTTACCTCCAACGATACTTAATGAAGTCGAATGTATGGCGCATCATTCAGCGATTGATCAACGCCGAGAGCTTTATCCTTCATTCTTTTATGAAGTTGTGCTGGTAGTCTCTCGCTGTGCAAGTCGATTCCTATACAACTCAGCCACTAAAGTATTATATTCACTGGGCTCTGTAAAGACTCAATATTTATCTCAACTTGTTAGTTTTTGATATCTTAAAGTAAGCAGAGGGCCTCCGGATTTTCAGTCGCCTACATAGTTCACTACTGAAGATTTTTACTCATCCGTGATCATATCCACACAGACGAAACTCGGCGTAATATCGTACGAACACAAGATGCCGCTCTATGTTGCCTGCATAAGCTTGCAGAATGAATATGATTCCATCGAGATGGAAATGATGACGCAGTTCAAGGTAATGTCTTTGTCCTGTAATCATCAATATGATAAACGATGTTGTTCCACAGATGTGATGTCTCGAAAAATGCAAACATGACTTCCGGTTGTGAAGTAAGTACGGTTATGGTCAAAGATCAGTTGCTGTTGCGTATACCACAACGTCAATCGGATAATCGGGACATAATGACTTTTAGAGGCAATAACAGAAGGCAGAAGGCATTAGTGACTGGCTTCCACAATTTGTCAAGCGCTAATAGGAAGCGCAACCGTCTTTGGAGAGGAATGCAGCCCCCAATTGGCGCACGCTGAAGGCACTCAGTGCTAAACGAATATCGATGAGAAATGATATGGGTGGAATTGGCGGTTTCTATGAAAGTGTCATAGTTTGATTTTATTGTATTTATGTCTGCATCTCACTGAGGAGGTGGCTATCATACTTGAACACTACGATTATTTTTGAGGCCAGTAAGAGAATGCGCTGATGGTCATGGTGAGGATCACTGACTTCTCTTAACCTGCTTTCTTCAAGTTCGGCACTTCTAACGGAGTTCTCATAGTTGTTCGCTTTTAGTCTTGTTTTCTTTGCGTATAACAGTCAGCTTCTTAGAAAACTTCTGTCTGTTATTTACTATAGTATTAAAGTAGTAAAACAACGATAAAAGAAAAAGTTAAGAGCAATTATGATCAAAAGGTTTAAAGATACTATCGATTGAACAAGAAAAAGTACAACAACATAAACGAAAAGAAAAAACGAAGGGGTGTGACGCAGTAAAGAATTCATCCATGTTGACTTAGAATCGCTAGTACCGTTATTTCAGGATTTCAAACAGTATTAGCTCCACCACTATACAGTGACATCCACTAGAAAGTCGAAGTCTTCACGCAACAAACGAACTCGTACACAAATCCAAGGAACTTCGTGGATGAGGAAATTGAGAAAACGAATGAAGCGAATGAAGTGCTGAGATCCACACAATACATGAAGTCGGGATGTATAAATAAATAAATAAAAGAAAATTAGTGTAACAGTGCAATATTTTCGAATATCCGCGCTGAATCAATGTATCACTAAGAATTTTAGAAGAAGATGAAAAAGAAGACAAAGAAGAAGAAGATGATGAAGAAGTAGAAGAAGGAGAAGGACAAGGAATTTCGAAGGCATGAACTTGTTTGTTTCTTGTCTTCTAGTTTTTTCTGTGCTATCTATCTCGCACTTAATCATATCATTTATCTTCTCCTTCACAGATACTTCTTTAAATGGTTCGTCAGGATTTTTCGTCATTTCTTTGTTGTAAGCAACCACTTTTCTTATCGTTTCGGTCTTCTTCCATTCTTCATAGATTTTTAATTGATGCACTTACTCGTGGCGGACGGCAGCATCCGCATATCGACTCGGATGTGTTCGGTCATTTTGTTCTTATAGCAGTTGTCTCCAAATATGTCCACCACATATCGTTCTAGCTTTTATGAGAGATGTCGTCAAAATCTACTCATCACATATTCCCACGAACATATTTTTTCTTTTTGAATCGTAGCATTGAAATGGAATATTCTTACTGCGAGGAATTCTCCTATAAACTGGAATTTGTTGTCAAAATCGTCAGACAACATCTAAATGAACAATCACTTTCATGCATACCTAGAGGTACTGTTGAAGCGTTTGACTGGTGGAGCATGCACGTATACGTACTTTTCCGCCCTGGTTGCTATTCTGATAAAAACCTTAACTCGCAGAGAGGTCACTCTTTCTTCGAAGTGATACTTATTGAGATTTGTCACTTGATTTTTCTCTGGTATTCGTTAGTAGTAAGGTAAAGTGCTCACGTATCTAGCGCAGTGCTCAGCGGTGTCGTACAGTACACATTCGTTTGCTTCTGTGTAGCGAGCCCACGAAGCTCTCCGTCCATCCCAGGCTCGGCAAAAATGTTGTGTGTTACCCTGGCTTATTACACTGATATTTTACTACAAGTCACTGTATAGGCCACAGATGCATACAGTCACTTCTACAACGCTTCGTATAGAGCCGAATGTAAGGCACATTCCATGAAGAATAGATAATCCCGAGCGTTTTGTCCTTCATTCCTTAGTATTGACTTAAAGATTGACGGCTTTTGATCAATTGTCTCTAAGCTCTTCCGTTAATGCTATAGCGACCGAACCGGGCATCGCTGGCAAATTCCCCATTGTTCTTAGTTGCGCGCGTCAAAGCTGCTTGATGTGCCAAAAACCGCCTCTTGTCAGAGTGGCACAAAAAGTATCCCATATTTCCGTTGGAATCAGAGGCATTTTTTTAAAATGAGTTTTTAGCTAAAGTGGTCTATAGACAGCTTATATAGTTTCTTCTCCGACAAGGTTTAATGGGTCCGAAAGATGACAAGCCGCTTTTTGATTAAATGTCTGAGAAGACTAAACTTCAGTGTTCTTTTGTTAAGGATTTCTCTTTCATAATTTTTAGTCATGCATACAAATTCCTTTCCCCGTTGTTTCTGGCCTTCAAATGGCTTTGCAGTCTTTAGCTATTTTTGATCTCTTAGTTTTCTTCCTTTTAGAATAGCACAGTATTCGAAATGTGTCACTCACAATAAGTGGAGAAGTATTGCTATAGGGCACAAAAAAAATGATTCCCCACTAGCACATGCACGTTTGCACGTTCTATCCCGTCGTCAATCCATCTATCCCATGTACTTCTTTCTATTGCTTAGAAGATATGTGGTGGAGTTTCTAAAGAAGATGTCTTCGTTTTGTGATTATTTGAAAGTATTTATCTCTGTGACACGTAGTCCGACCAATCGGCAATTAACTTGAACGAGTGACAAGAAAATTTCTGTCTTCTCCATGGAACAGCGTAACAGCTCTGTCTCCTGTGCTTATTGAAAACACAAAGGCAACAGACACTCTTTATACGACACTCTTAATACTCCTTTTTTTGCGAGCAAGTAACTATTGATAGATTCAGAAGACCGACTTTCTATAAACCTCGGCTTAGATAGTTGATATATTTGTTTATATGATCTTATAAACTGATCTTCTTTAGCTGATGCGAGGATGGTATAGGTTATCGCTGTCGTTGTCGTTGTTGTTGGTGTTGTTGGTCGATGGCTGACGTTTCGGCAATTTCGCATTCCTCAGAGCCTAGATGTATTTTATACTAGAATACTTTAATTTTTCGGTGGATAAAAAAGCTAAGGTATTAATGAAGATCAAATTTTTTAAACAGATGGTGGGTTAGAATGCTACGGTCAAATGTAGGTCTTCACCATATTGAACAGAAAGGCTACTCACCGCGATGTTACGAGTGGGACTGGCCTACGCACGCGTTGTTCACGTGGGGTCGCGAGCAGGACACACCCCGGAGTCAAAATATCATTCTAAAATAGGGAACCAGGTCACGTGTGATAGTGAGGCATTCGTCTTTCCGGTTCTTCTTTGGATTTTTGAAATTTATCCAAAACGCCTCAAGAGTTTTGCGCCTTGATGTTTTCGACTCCTGCGCTAGGATCCGCATAGTCACTTCAAAATCATCGCCATTGTGCTTTCGTACCCTACGTGTACCCAGAGGAGTGTTTTGACGTGTTTTAACTTTCCCATCTAGGTGTTCTTTTATGTGGACACAAAGTGGGCTACCCGTTTCCCCAATATATTCCTCACCGCATGCGTTACATGAGATCGAGTATATTATACCTGAACTCATGCAATCTCTCCCGTTAGGACAGTTTATATAATTTTTTGAGCTGCACAAACGATCATAGAGACGGTTGCGAACTAACTGACGACGTAGGGTATTGGGTGGGTTGTCAATAATCGTTACATAATTTTCAAGACCACTTTTTCTTAAGCATCTCTTAATGGCGTAACTTACTTCATTTGATAGGAGAGGTAGCAAGCTATTAACCTGACCTTTCCAGGCTCTGAGGAAGACGAAAATCGCCGAAACGTCAGCTTGTTGGTGTATAAATACTGATGAATTATTTGATGTCATGACGATTCTTAGGGTCTAATAACGACGAAGAGGAAAGGAATGACGGCTTACTTGAAGAATGATATGAGTTTAATCGTATTTTCTTCCAATCAAATATTTTCAAAAAACCAGGAAATTTCCACAAATAGAATAATCCTTTAATTATCGATTTTACAGCTATCACTTCCTTTCTCTATTTTCAACCGAATCATTTCATCTGCATTTGTGCCTGTATTTTAACAGGAGTAAATTTTTGGAATTTATTTGAGACTAAAAACTTTTCTCTTGGACGAATTTCGTTGGTAAATGGATTTAATAGATAACAGGCTTACTTTTTACTTATTCAAAACTTTTGGCTTAGTTCTCAATAATTTTCGAAAAATTATTAAAACTAACAAAAATTAAAAATGTAATTAAAACGTATTTTGTTAGGGTCTTTCAACCATCTTTTATCGAAGATTTTTTTCGTCACAAGCTCTTTATTGTCATCAATAATCATTTCGGGCGCGTGTAGCGCAGTTAGTGGTTTGAGGTTCCTTGCAATGCACACTGGACTGGTTATCTCTTCGATCCCAGACCCTGGGTTAACCAAGCATTCTACCAGTGAAGAGGTGGTAAACTGCTAACGGAATTGTCTGTGAGGATAGCGGCATCGGCTTCATACGTCGATAGGCCACCGTAATCCATTTTCTATGCCAAATATGCATTCAATCACCTCTAATAATGCTGGATGAAGTCATACATGGCGCATCCGTTATCGACTGATCAATGCCGAAAGTTTTATTTTTCTAATCCTTTAAAAACCACATCGTTTGTCAGATGTAATGTCAAACATCATTAAAAATGATCTTCGCGCCTGCTTAGCCACACCTTTTGTGGAACTGTTAAGACCGAACGGGACGCCGTTTGTATGAAATATTGAGATCACAAACACCACCATGCCCCGCTTCTACTTTTCTCCACGGTTTCACCTCAACGGTGGTTCCGGTTGTATTTTGTTATCGGAAGCATTTTCTGACGAATGAAATTTCCGGATTCCCATGTTCGCTCTATACCTAGCAATAGGATCAACTGTTTACTCTATTTTATATCTACTATAATTTTCCAGCGCGCAGTGGTCGGAGGAGCATTACAACACACATGTAGAATTGATCCGGCGTCTATGGACCACCAAACCCTCCATCCTTCCGGGGTCAACAAAATGGTACCAGACTTCTCTGGGAGGATAGCAGCACTGCTCGATACATCGGTAGGCTACCACAAGTCATTGTAAAGGCCAGATAAGCATTCAGTCCCCTCCAAAAGATGTTTAGTGAAGTCGCATGCATGGCACACCCTCAAGGATTGATCAACGCCGAGAGCTTTATCCTTTATCTTTTTACTGTATTTTTTCAACGTATGCATCGCCTTAACGTTAGGTTAATGCACACTTTGAAAACATCGATCGTATCTAATCGTTGATAAATAAAATGATCACTCACTTTTATCTAGCACATTATCAAGAGAGTAATACTCAAAGGATCCCATATCAATGAAGTGAGAAACAGAATCCAAAACTTCCACAATATCGGCGATAAAAGCACAGAGGAGCTGCTGCATATGTCAACACATCGAAAATCAAGTAGGCAGGCCAGGACATACGTCTAACGATGATCAATGGACAACAGCCCTGTGAGGCTTGGACTTACGGGATGTCACAGCACAGGAAGAAGATAGACCATACGGTCAAAATTCCTCACAAAGATCCGAGATTTGAAAAAAAACGGTGTTCTTTGATGCTCAGGAGCGTACAACACTTATTGTCTTGCTCGTGCACATGACGTGACAATTGAAGACATTACTAGAGTCTGCTCGAATCCGATGAATATGGCCACCTAAGGTCGCAAGAAGTTCGATATTTTCACTTAATAACGTTCATATTTGCCGATATTGTGTAGGTCACCCTTCTTGAACAACAACACGGTCTTGCTTGCTTGCTGGTCTTCCACTGAGTAGGGACCTTGCATTCAGACAGATAACATGTGAAGAGCCGAGCCAGTGTGTTTACGAAGACTGGTGGAAGGTTCTTCAGGTGTTCTGATCTTATCCTCTCCGGACCTGGTGCTGTTCGATTTTTCACCGATGAAATGGCATACTGGATTTCGGAAGGGAGAACCGGTGGTACAACATATCCATCCTCCTTTATTTCATATGACGGAAGGTGGACGTGGCTATCAAAGAGATCTGAGTAGTATTCGTGAATGATTTTCTCCATTGCCTTTCTGGACGCTGTAACTGTTTCGTCATGGCGTCGGCGTGCAATCACTCGGCTGTGTAATTGGCAAAGTTTCGACGGGCTTTAAGAATGTTTTCCCCAGTCTGTGTAGCTGTAGACTGTTCTTCTCTCTTTGATCTCTTTTGTCGCATGTGTGCATTGTTTTTCAAGTCGGAACGTCAGTTTGTGGTTGCTCGGGCGATTCCACGTTGAAGTATCAGCTCGAGTGTATCTGGAGACTGACGTCTCTTGGTGATTTTTTAAACTCTCAATTTTTATAGTGCTAACTTATAGGTGTTGATTAAGCCGGCGCATTCCTTTTCGATGTAATTAATAACGGAATCCTTCTAACGGCCAACAAATGAACTGAATAAATCCTGGTATATGCTGATTTGGGCCTTGGTTTTTACAGTTTTGCGACTTTTTATCCTTTCTGCGAGGAATGAAATCCTCCCGAAGGACGCGATGGAGTGATTCCACGTAGAAATTTGGTACAACTGCGACATGGGTTAAGCAAAACCTTCGATTTACTATGATATGGTATATTTCATTAGAATACTCTTCATTGGGAGATCCACATTTCCAACGTTCACAACTAGGCTTGTGGAATTGTAAGTTCCTGTGAAAAGACTTCGTCGTCATCATAAACTCGGAGAGCCGTCCACCCTGCCCGTTTCATTGTAATCCGTGGATCTCAACGTGACGTTCTTCGAGCGTTCTTTTAGATCCAGTATTAGCGTTGAAATCTATGATAAAAGCTCAAAGCTTTCGGCGTTGACGAATCCGTAAAGGATGAGCCATGCATTCGACTTCATTAAACATGGCTTGGGAGTGACCGAATGCATATCTGGCCTTTACAGTAACTTGCGGTGGCCTACCGATGTATCGAGCCAGTACTGCTATCCTCCCAGACAAGTCCTGTACCAATTTGCCGACCCTGGAGGGATGGAAGGCTTGATGGGCCATGGGCGCGAGGATCGATTCCACGTGTGTGTTTCGAGGAATCTGTGACCACTGCGCCACACGACCCCGTTCGTCGTTATCCGCCAATAATGAACTAAAATGCTCAAAGCATTAAGAATATAACAAAGGGCGCATGGATGTCGGTCTGCAGACGACGAAAATTATCTAGACCGGTGCTGACTTACATGTTTTTAACCGTAAACATCTGATTCGGGTTATTAGTTATTAGAATCAATCGATATTCATAGCCAAATTCGTGTTAACGAGAACACCGACGGCGCCGACTCCTCAATAATCGCATGTTTCGAGGAACAGCCTTTTTCGGTGGCAGAGACGATATTGAATGGGTAGCGTCTTCTCATCGAAGCTAGTCTGATAAAAACGTAACTTATCCTTCTTGTCTGCATGATCAAATCCTCTACTGAGGACCAAGGTGTTAGTAAGCGTGCATTATAGGTGCAGATCGTCACCTTAGTCTTTTGTGGTTTAGACAGCCTAGAATAGTCCTGAGATTTTGGCAACCCTTCCACACTGAAGATTGCGTGTGGCGCAGTGATGGAGGCAGCCTACAATTCACATGGAATGAACCCCAGCACCTCAAGCTTCACCAAGCGCTTTTTCCATCCGGAGGTAGCATATTGGTACCAGACTTGTCTAGAAGGATAGCACCACTGAGTCGTACATCGGTTGGGCCCTGCGAGTCATTGTAAGGGCTATATATGCATTCAGGCACCTTCAACAATACTTAGAAGTCCAATGCATGGCCCACCTCTCAAGGGCTGATCAACGTCGAGAGGTTTTTTTTAGCTTTTTCCGCACTCCTTCTACCCAACGCTGCTGTATGGGGGCTTATTCGAGGTCAGAGAAAGAAGGCCTACTTGTTTTACTCTGTTTAGCGTTTAGTACCCGCTCATAGCTTCCTAAACTGTGAACCTGGGGCTGGGTATAGTGATGGGTAGCTTACCAGTCTCGCATAGAGTAGCTATGGAGCTTATTTGTTGCAGGCAACTAACTGCAATACATAAACTTCCCTATCACTTGATTGCAGGCCATTGTCAAATTGATTCGTAACATAGAATCCGCATGAACGACGACAGACCGCTCATGTATGCATGAGCACGCCTCGTAAATACAGAATGTATGTGCCAAATCGGCGCAGCATAAAGACGAAGTCCATCTCTTGGATCCACCTGCATGTCAGTGAAGCAAATGTCGCTTTTCATTCCCGATGAACTCTCTATCCGCGCCCTGTTGTCCCGCGACTAACCGACAATAGATCTGTCTTTGAGGGAGACCCGTAGAAAACTACGGTAGAATAAATTAATATGTCTAACAAAGCGTAGCTTGTTGGTGTTGCCCAGAATGCTTAGGTGTTGAGCCAATTATTTTTCGCCGTCAGATCTATCGTTGTGCTTGTATGACCGAAAAACTTCAACTTACTCTGGCTCGCTTGCTTATAAAGGTTATTCAAAGAGTGCGTCTTTATGTTGCAGTGTGTTTTCAGATGACTTTTTGTGAATCAAGCGAGGCAATCAATTTTTCTAGGAAACGTGTAAGACTGACAGATCGTCAAGTGTAGTGACGATGACGATGTGATTTGATTCTCTTGCATCGATGTTGGATGAGAAACGAATGAATGCCGCCCTCGTTATTCAACCACGACGAGAATTTTAGTCATACACCACTAAGTGTATTCATCATTTATAGGTAAGAATTTCTGATGTGAATCTTACTAATACTGATGGCAAGCGGGAAAGCTTGCAGCTTCGGTTATGTAGTGGGGATACACCTTAGCTTTGTCCTCCATCAAAACGAGACGTTACTACTATGCTTGCTCGTGTTTGACTCTTCATTGTCGTGTCGACGGTGATGATCAAAAGCTCAACGGAGCACATAAGAAGATGTGTTACTGGCGAGTAGTATGGACCACGCTGGCCTAGAAGGCAGCATGACTGTCATGATCACACGGCATGAGGTGACTTCAATAATGATGAGTTTCACCGCCGTAGGGATGGCGTATTCAGTTCACCACAACACATCTCCTACCACCGCATGCAATGGAGCTGGCATGTAGTAAGTTTTTTCGTGTCAGTGTGGTGGTTGTCGAACGTTTCACGTCTCACAACGAGGAATCTCTTTGTGCAACATATTTTGGAGCTCTCTGGCGCTGAGGGCGTCGTTGTCGTAATGGTAGTTTTGATCGGATGCCCAACACATCACAGCGTCGGATTTCGTACCACAGATGTGATGGACATCGCAGGTGTTGTCGTGCTCTGTTTTGCAGTAGCGGTAGTGGTCATCGGACGTTCTCTACAACACAACGACGGTCCTGGCACTACTGAATGTCACGTAGGTCGTAGATGTTGAGGGCTTCGTTATCGCCGTCTTATGGTGGCCGAATGTTCTAAGCTTCATTGCTTTCTCCTTAATAGCTTTTAATCTTATTGGACCTCTCATTGTAAACTCTATAACCACAACTGTTTTACTTAAGAGTGTTCTTATCAAAAATCTCTCGTGGCATGCTTTTTCTGTGGAAAAAAGTGTTTTGACGACTTTTGTTTCCTCAGACTCTATTTGAAGCTAGTAACATTCGGTTTGCAAGAGTTAAACAGGGAATGAGAAAGATACGGGTGAAGTAATCGATACCTATCATTTCAGTATACCTGCAATGCTGTTATTAGCAGTGATTATTATTATAAAATGGCGGCCATGCTATGAATTTAGTGGTGTTCGTCATTGTTTACGGCGAGTTTTTTTTTCTTTTTTTGTAAATACGTCATAAATTCCAATATCAAAGAAGAAATATCTATCAACTTATGTTAATTAGCTTTCAGATTACATAAGCTGAAAAACTTTAGGAAAAATAAAGAGGAATAAAGAAATAATCTAAGAAGTGAATAAATAAGTAAAAGATGAAGCTCTCGGCGCAGATCAGACCCTGAGGGATGCGCATTCGACTTCAGTAAGCATCGTTGGAGGTGACTGAATGCATATCTGGCCTTTACAATGACTCGTGGTGGCCTACCGATGTGTCGAGTCAGTGCTGCTATCCTCCCAGACAAGTTTGGTACCAATTTGCCGACCCAAGATGGATGGAGGGCTTAGTGGCTCATAGGCGCGAATATCGTCTCCACGTGTGGGTCTCCACGCTCCCCTAAAAAGTGGATATACACAGTACAGTAAATGTGCTTAAGGCCAAAATCAATACCTTCTTCCCAAATATTTTCTGGCAATGGAATGGTTTTCAGCGCTTGTAACTCATCTAGAAAGCAAATCCGTAAAGCCTTAATGAGGGTGGAATTTTTCGAATTTAGATGCGGGAACGTTTATATATACGTATTGTATGAGGCGCGTGTAGTTTGGTGGTCAGATGGGCGCCGAGATACATATGGGTTCTAACTCGCGCCCCAGGGCCCCAAGCCTTTCATCCCTCCGGGATCGGCAAATTGTTACCAGACCAGTCTGAGAGGATAGCTGCACTGACTCGATACATCGGTAAGCGAACGCCAACCATAGTGCAGCCCAAATAGATAGGTAGGTATTCAACCTCTAACGATGCCTGATGAAGTCGAATGCATTCCTCAGGGATTGATCAACGTTGAGAGCTCTATTACTTTAATTTTTACCTTTTTATTCATTTTACTTCTAGCGCATAATCCGCTATTAAGGAGCGTGTAGCGCAGTGGCTAAAGGCGCATTGAAATGTATCCTTGTTTCGTTCCCACGGGCCGGGCTGACCTAGTCTCCATTATCGGTGAACAGAAACACTTGATACATTGGTATGATTCAATGTAGGTGGTCGATGTGTAGAACAAATATGTATTTAATCACTACTGTATTCTAATACCGATGTCTACACACGTCGCTCGGTTTATATATA
>MQTX01000078.1:144904-325188 GCA_009735665.1 Angiostrongylus cantonensis
TAAAGGCCAAATATGCATTCAATCACCTCCAACAATACTTAATGAAGTCGAGTGCATGGCACATCCCTCAGGGATTGATCAACGCCTAGAGTTTTATGCTTTATCCTTATATATATATATATGTATGTATATGTATATATATATATATGTATCTGTGTGTATGTATGTATATGCGTGTACGTGTATATGTATGTATATACGCTCAGCTTCTCTTTCTGCACTTCGTTTTCTCCCCTTACTGATATTGTTAAGGATGGTTTTTTTCTGTTTCCGAGGGTTTCTAGAACATTCTAGAATCGTCACTACAGGATTTCACAGTCCCTTGCGAATGGGGCATAGATTTTCTGCCTTGCAACTGGTGAAGTGTTTTTACAACGACGGTAGTTCCCGGGTCGGAAGCGGTCTAAACGGCAAGCCGTTCGAGCGATTGAGGACACTTGATTCGCTGAATCCAATAAATAACTTAAGTCGATTCATCGTTGGAAAGGCCCTTAGAAGCAAGCGAAAATACCGCGTCTTATAAGTGTTTGTTTTTTTTTTAATGTTGGTGATGAATTTAAAGGATGAAGGACAAGGCTTTCAGAGTTGATCAATCCCTTAGGGATTCACCGACTCTAATCGTAGAGGTGATCGAATTGATATTTAGCCTGTACATTGATCTTTTAGGCTTACCGACATTATCAAGTGTATCTTGCTGGGACATCTTTTAGTAACTCCCACGTCCGACTTTCTATTAACCTCGGCATTGATGAAATAATTCTTTTTACTTCTGTTCAGCAAAAGTTCTGTTCTTCTGTTCTGTTCTTTTCTTCCATGTAGATTGCAGTCAACGTGACCTTTCCAGGCTCTGAAGAAGGCGAAATCCGCCGAAACGTCAGCTTGTACGTAAATAAAGAAATAAAATAACACCTCGTGTTTGCTGAACAGAAGTAAAAAGAATTATCAAGTGTGTTTTCTTCTACAAGACAGTTGACCCATCTCGCACAGAAATGGTGCTTGATTTATCCGGGACGTGGGGTCGAACAAACACCACGTTTGTATTAAGGGGCACATGTAACTATCGCACTAAACGCGTACTTCTGACGAGAGTATAACGAGAACATATAACAAATTCTGGCGTGATTTGAGTGAAGATACCTTTGTCAAGTTAACATCAATATGCGTGAAAGACAAGGCTTTAAAAACACTTTGTTTTTTATTTTATATGACTCGTCATCTCATCTGCTGTGCCGATCCCAGCACTCCTTGCATTCATCACCTACAATTGTCGTCGAACACCTTGGTTCGGTTGCTGCTTGAGGATTTCGTATTTTTTAAGAATGTCGTCGAATGCTGGTCGAATCAATTCTCTTTGTGGTTTGGGGGATATCTGGGCTAAGACATTCCCACGTGGATTGGAGAAAAGTGTTGGGGAGTAGGTCGAACTACCACCTTTTCTTCCTGATGGACGGCGTCACCAACTACTGCGTAATCCCCGCTCTAAAAAATAAGCACATTTTAATATCCTAGTATGCTCTCTGTTGTGAGGGCTGGAAAATTTAGTAAAAGTTTGGTTTTTAATCCTTAAACTAACAGGTTTTTAGATGGTATTTGTATTGTTGCGGCAAGGAAACCCTTAAGGAAATGCAAAATGCCGATCGTCAAAGAATTTTCGAAATCGATGCTGAGGTTGGTGTGAATTTGTAGATCTCTGACAAATATATGTTTGTGCTACAGGTGTAATGCCGTAGTTTATAATGTTATTGATCGGTGACTGATTTATGAGACAAGCCAAATTGGTTGTTTCAGAGTCTGGCTTCCTCTTCGTTTTATGAGTCTCCACGATTGTTATTAAAACGAAATTCGATCGAACTGTACTCACCTGAAGAATGTCAGCCATCTTTAACGTTATTAAGTGATTAACTAAGCTACCTATTACCTGCAAGAAAATATCTATTTATATTTAAGTGAGAATAAAAATTCAACGCAGTAGACGATGAACGTATTACCAATTATATTCGAAATAAATCGAGTGAAATACAACCGTAATGATGAAGAGCTATTTGCAAAACCCCGGACCGCAGACATCTGCAGTGGAGAACGAGCGCGTTATTACCCTTTCCGAAGTTAACGCGCTCATCACAACACCATGCGTGTCCCTCGTTTCGGCAGTCTCTCAGCTAGTTTTCTATCGATCAGTGCCATCAGCAATCACCGTCAACGGGGTTGAACTGGAGAGCCCACATCGATGATTGGTGATTGCTGATGGAACTGATCGATGGAAAACTAACTAATGGACAGGCGAAAAGGAGCCTGCATGGCGTGCTGGTGAACGCGTTAGCCCCCTGGAAGGATAACTGCGCGTTCGTTCCGCACCGTATACACCTCTGGTCCAGAGTTTTGCAAATATCTCAGCATCATTGTGATTTTATCACGCATAATACCCTGCCATGAAAAATGATATTAGGCAGCAAATAAGAAATTAACATAGTAAATTAAATGATCTCAATGTGTAATAGTCGAACATTGGACGCAGGAAGCCTAATGATTAGAAGTTTGTTCAATATTGTGTACAGCCTCACCGGTTCTGGTCCTCCACCGCACCAACCAAGGCTACCATCCATCCGGAATCAATGATTTTCTGCGAAATCTCCCTAAAAATATTCCTTTCAACCAACTATGTTCAGTGGCTGCCTATTCTGAAGACATGGAAACACTCTAGTAGAACCACTGTGATAGTGCTGAGATACTTGTAGAACTTGGGCACCAGGCGAAATTCGAACCCATCATTACGCTTCCCGGTGACTGACGTGTTACCCATCACGCCACTGAGGCCCTCGCTTTGCACTTCCTACTGCGAGTTTTCTATCTAAAGGTGCCATCAGGGATCACCCGTCAGCAGGTACGATCTGTGGAGCACAAATCGGTACTAAGGCCAATTAGTTTGAGGCTATAATTGGAATCACGGAATCACTTTTGTTTACTGCCTATTACTATTTTTCACTGCAAGGTGTGATATGAAATACAATCACTATGATTATGCAAAACTTAGGCCCTAGTATCTGCAAAACTTAGATCCTAGTCCAGATCCAGGTTGGAACCCGTGATTACCCTTTCTTACCGTTTCCAGCTGTAGAGCCATCCGAAGATTCTAAAGAGGGAGCTCCACTGCAAACTCTACTTCACTCAACTAGCATTCGACATTCATGGACAAGAGGAATTCTTCATGTGACGGCGGAGCCTACACGTAAATCCGAAGACTTTCGTATGTGATGGGTATGTGAGACAACGAAATAGAGTAAGGGAGGTACTGAGTTTCACACGATACGTGAAGTCGGATCACATTTTAAAAAATCGTAAAATCCGAATAATAATAGGAAACGAGTTCAAAAAGCAAGAAAATTCTAAAAAGCAAGCAAAATGGTGGAGGAAAGCGAAATTTGACTGGTTCGAAACTCTCAAAAGCATTCGGCAAGTAACATTCTGAAATTACTGTTGATAAGATTATCCGAAGAAGACTTACTTGGTACTTGAACAGCCCGTCCCCACTGGTGGTGCGGGCCCCAAGATAGCCACTATTTTTCGGAGATTTGCTGGTTAAGCAATTGTGGTTTCCTGGAATCGTGAGGTCAGCCGGCCAAAGTTTGCCCCAGGTCTTCAGCAGCACAGACAGTCGAAGCCCTTGTTGTTCAGAGGGATATTTGCCACCATGCAACTTTGACACCAGGACGGAAGTGGATCCTGGTATCGGTTTACCCTTAGCTAGGCTTCCTGATGAAAACGCCGGATTTTTCAGCTCGGGAGACCTTGCCGGCGGGACGAATCTCCCCGCTGTACATCAAAGCCCGACACCGAGGAACACCCCCGGCCACGATGAGACGGTAAACCGTTGGAAGAAGAGATTTTGCTAGTGTTAGATTATTCTAAAACACACGATATCATAATGAAGGCTGGCCAAAGATTAAACACCATGGCACATTGCTAAATTTTTATAAGAACAGTGTTATATCAGTCTTCTGGTGCACAAGACCTGACATTACTTACGTATTTGGATACTTGGATGGCCCGTTTTCACTGCTTGTGCGCGCTCCACCATAATTTCCATAGTTTCGGAGTTTTGCTTGCTTAGCCACTGTGGCTCACTTGAGTCGCGGGTTCACCCAGCCGAAACTCAGCCCCAGATCGTCACCACCACAGGCAGTTGTCACCCTTGTGGATCAAAGGAGATTTGCTACCATGCGACTAGTATAATACCAGGACAGTGGTGATTCCTGGCATTGGTTTACTGTTAGCTGTACTGTCGGATAGAAATATCGGATTACTTCTCAACTTGGGAGACCCTGCCAAGGGAATGAATCCCATCGTTGTACATCGCAGCTCGACACCCACGAAAACCACCTAGCCACGATGAGGCAGTAAATTTAAAAGAATCCGAAAAAGAGAGCAGAAATATTTAATGCATTAGGCATTGGATTTTCGTGAAAGATTATATGCTCTCTACCCGACGAAACAAATGGTGGTTACAAAGAAGCGATATTCTTATACGATTTTTAGCAAGGCCGTTTTCTTGTTGAAAAATTCTATTTCATTCATTTTTAAATGGAATGAAGAGACGGCAAAGCCACTTTGACGAGGTGAAACGCTCTCATTCTCCCTCCAAATAATACCTGACTTCTAGAATCTTCTTTAGATCAGTGGCCATTGTGAAGTACAACCATTTCTTGTTATAGCCACCGAATACGAGCACAAGAAGTTCTTGTCCTGCAGAGATTTTGAATGAAAACCCATGAAATCATTAAAAACCGACTTCTGTATGATATAACTAGTCCACGATTTGTCGTTTTTAAGAAAACAGCTTAAAGAAAAGCATTACTTAACATTTCTTATCACAGTGGGTTTCACTGGCGCTTCTGCCATTGTTCGTTCATCATCAAACTAAAGTACGCTACTTGATAGGGCGCGTGTGGCGCAGTGGCTGTAGGCGCCACTACGACACACATATGAGGTCGATCCCCGCGCCCATGGCCTACCAGCCCTTTGATCCCTCATGAGCCAGCAAATTGGTACCGGACTTGTCTGGAAGGATAACAGCACTGGCTCGAGAAGTCAGTAGGCCACCGCGAGAAGGCGTGATATGCATTTAATCACCTCTAAGCGGTGCTTAATGAAGTCGAATTCGCGGCGCGTCCCTCAGGGATTAATCGACGCCAAGAGCTTTTTCATCCTCTTAGGGTTCTTGATGTACTACCAAATACTTTAATTTCACAGCGAAGAAATTAATGTGGAGTATTACATTGATTTCTGGAAGAAAAGGAACTATCATGTAAATATGCACAGTGTATAGCAAAGTGGCTCGCGGTGCCCTACAACATAAACATGGTTACCAGTTCGATTTCTCGCAATAGTGAGACGAACTACTTATTCTTAAATTGCTATCTAAGTTGGAAAGGATGCGACCACCGACTTGATACATTGGCTGTCCGCAGCAAGTATGTTCACAGGCCAAATATGCACTCAGCCCCTGTTATAATGTTCAATGAAGTTGAATGCACGAAAAATCCTTAGGAGATTGATCTGTGCCTCTCATCGTCCATTTGTTCCCATTATCTAATTTTTCGATCAGCAGTACTGGACACTTATTTCTATCGCAAAACTTAAAACTCAAACTTAGCGAGACTATCCTAAATACCGGTTGTCCCCTTTTGTGTCGCTCATTTATGATACAACGGAAATTCGGAAAAGGACTACCTGCATCACCTGCAGTCTCGTTGATCATCGAGTGACTCGAGCGGACGTCAGTATCTTCCATTTTTCCCTTTCGCCTGCAAAAATAGCCCAGTGGGTTCTGCTCGCTCCAGGGATTCGTGAAGCATCACATCTTTCCTCTAATGTCTTTGTGAGGAGCTCAGACCATCGGGTCGGTGGTCTTCCTACAGTACATTTGAAATCCCGAGAAATCCAGCCACTAACGGCTCTTGTCCATCGGTTGTCATTCATGCACATTACGTGTACGGCCCACTTTATCTTCAGACGCATGGCGTATAGAACAACATCTTTGATTTTCAATAGTTGATGCGGTCGGAGCTACGGATCCCTTCCTTTGTTTGTGTAAAACGGGATACTTTTAGCATAGTTCTTTCGACTGTACGTTCAATAACGCTGAGTGATCTTCCATCCTGCTTACGTAACGACCATGTTTCTGACGCATGCGTTAAGGCAGGAAGTACCGTTGAATTGAAAAGGTGGATACGGAGTCGGGTGCTCTTTGTTCTCTTCACTACATCCTCGATGCTTCCCAAGCCGCTCATTCCCTTCTGCTCTTGAGCTATGTCGTTCATCGTGTTGATTTCCTGTCCTAGATAGAGATAACTGGAGCATTAGGAGATATACGTTCTGTTTAGCGTGAACTGCTCATACGAAGCCAATCCGTTCCTCATGAACATTGTTTTTGTGAGATTTAGTCGAAGACCAATCATTCCACAGGCTTTATTAAAGTCAGCAATCAATCGTATCGCTTAGCTAATGTTCGGTGTTATAAGAACGATGTCATAAGCAAAGCGAAGATGGTGTAACTGCCGACCATCGATTTCCACTCCCATATTATCGCATTCCAGTGTTCGCATAGCGTACTGGAGGGTGGTGGGACATGGTTGCCGATATCGTGGAAGTCACCCTTCTCGAAAAATAATACGGTCTTGCTGATCTTCCACTGAGTTTCATTCAGATAGGTAACATGTGTTCGTATAGGTAACCAGTGTGTTTACGAGGACTGGTAGAAGGTTCTTCAGGTGTTTTGATCTTATCCTTTTCGGATCTGGTGTTGCTCGATTTTTCACCGACGAAATAGCATACTGCATTTCGGAATGGATCACCGGTGGTACAACATATTCATCCTCTTTTATTTCATATGACGAGAGGAGGACGTGGCTATCGAAGAGATCTGAGTAGTATTCGTGAATGATTTTCTCCACTGTCTTTCTGTGCGCTGTAACTATTACGTCTGTGAATCGGAGTGCAATCATCTTGGTCTTTTAATTGGCGAAGCTTCCGTGGCTTTGCGATTGCTTTTCCCAACCACTGCAGCTTCGACCATTACTGTTGTTCTTTTCTCTTTAAGATCTTCTCTTATTACCTGTCTGCTCTGTTTTGCAAGTTTGGACATTAGTTGGAGGTTGCCTGCAGCTCGTGCGATTTCACACTGGCGTATCAGCTCAAGTGTTTTTGGAGATGTGGACGAACTCGTGTTGACGAGAACGCTGACACCGCCTACGCCTCTACTGTCGCATGTTCCGAGGAACAGTTCTTCTTCTGTGTCATGGACGGCGTTGAATGGGTGGCGTCGTCTCGTCTCAGCCACGCCGGTGACTTCGTACCTTATCCTTCTTGCTTGCATAAGCAAGTCCTCTATCGAGGACTCGGATGCAAGTGTACGTGCATTGTAGGTACAGATCGTCACCATAGTTCCTTGTAATCCAAGCAGCTTCCATTGGCCCTGAGAGTTTAGCAGCTTCTCCGTACTTCGGAAATGATACAAGAGAGAAATTCAGAAAATTCCTGATATTAGTTAAGTTTTGGTGTTGACGAATGACATTTTTGTTCTGCTAACCGATAACTCGCCGATGGCTGACATTGGCTGTGTGTTTTTGTGCTAACGCTCTGGCGACAAATGCGGAACAACGTAGAGTCGCAAGTCTTTGTTTATTCATCGCGGACGCAAGTTCTTGTCATTCCGTCCTCTCATCTTCTGTACATCCCTCTCTCGGACGCTCGGGACACCGATACCAGCATATGTCATTGCCGAAATCGAGTCCTTACCTTACTTTGCAATTTACTACGTGTTTCTACGTTACATGAAGTTGAATTTGCTTTTAATTTAAGTCGACATTAATTGCTAACTCTATACCACATTAAATAGTCATGAAATGCTGCAAGCTCGTTGACAGGTGATTGATGACACTGGTCGGTAGAAAACTATCTGAGAGACAGGCGAAACGAAGAATCCGCATGGTGTTGTAGTGAACACGTGTGTCCCCGGAAAGGACAATAGCGGGTTCATTCCTCACCGCAGACACCTGTGGTCTTGAGTTTTGCAAACATCTCAGCATCATTGCGGTTTTATCACGCATAATACCTTGCTGTGAAAAATTGTGAAAGGCAACAGTAAAAAGTTAGCATTGGGAGTTCTGCTGACAACTCAAACAAAGAGGTTTTAGAGTGCACACAGTATCCGAATCGGTCACAGTAGTTCCCGTTGACATCTAGGTTTCTTTTTGCGAAATAACATATCCCTAGTTGTTTTCCAATCACTAGGACACCCTTATATCATGCGTGTTAATATTTCGAAATCTTAAGGATTTTCTTAGTAAGGAGTTCCCGTAACTTCTCCAGATATTCAAATTTAATTCAGTTCAAACATGGCACTGTACGGTTATCCAAATATAAAGTAGGGACAGCAGGGACAGGGACAGTAGGGACAGACATGGGGAAACGAACCTTTCGGACCACAAAATCATCATCCATACATTATATGACTTCGGGTGGAGTTGATTCTCCAAAGCTCATTGTTGAAATTGCTGATAATCTTCTTTGATGCGTTTATGAATGAAGCATTCATTCCATCTAGATGCTAAAGAACAATCATCTAAATCTTCCGCTGACGAAGAATCGACATTATTAGGCATGCACTTCTTAACCCTTATATTTTCAATCGTTATTGTCACCCTCCACGAATCTCCCTAAAATTGTGGATCTTGAGCCGGCTAGTCGCAAGGCCACGTGGCGCGTCCCTAGGTGGTGGTTAAGGGGCTCATTCGCGGACCAAAAGAGACCTTTGCTTCTCCAAGACGAAAGTTGATCCAATAGATGAACTCCCTGTTTCTGCTGCGCAGATTTGGCACATACTTTCTGCATTTGCTAGGCGTATTCATGCATGCGTGTGTGGGTGCGTTCTCGCTTATGCGTATTCTACGAGTCGATTCGACCAAAAGCCTGTAATAAAGTAAAAGTGAAGCATATTGGAGGTGGTTAGGAGTCGCCTCCAATAAATAAGCTCCATGTCCACTCTGGGAAAGCCTGGAAAGCTACCCGTGAGTATACCTAGCCCCAACGATCAGAGCCCAGCAAGCTATGAGAGGGCAACAAAAAGCTAAACTCAGTAAAGGAAACGGGCATCATTCCACTGATACCTGAAGAGCCCTCGATCCGGCAGCGTTGGGTAGGACGAGTACGGAGAAGCTGTACTCATCTCAGGACCATTCTAAGATACCTAGATCGTAAAGAACTAAGGTGACAATCTATACTTACAATTCATCCAAGCTTGCACATGGGCCCTCGATAGAAGACTTCATTATGCAAGCAGGAAGCATGAGCTATGACGTTATAGGACTAGCCGAGACTACATGACGTCACGCATTCAACACCTTCTATGACACCGGAGAAGAACCGTTCCACGGAACATGCGACAGTAGAGGAGTCGGCGGCGTCGGTGTTCTCGTCAACACGAGTTCGTCCATGAACATCGATTCATTCGAACAGCTTACAACCAGAATCGGACGTTTACGATTAAAAAAATGTGGACCAATACCGGCTTTGAGAATCTTCGTCGCTTACGCGCTGACATCGAACTATGACGAAGAAGAAGTCGAAGCGTTCTACACGAACTTGGAGAAGTTCTACAGAGAAGACCATGCCTTCTTCAAGGTCATCATTGGAGATTTCAACGCCAAGGTTGGACCAAGAAGAACATATGAAGAACGTCACATTAGGACCGACGGACTGGAACGGAGGGAACAGGGTGAACGGCCCTCTGAGTTTATCATGACGACCAAGACATGGTGGTCCATGGTAACTCGCAATTCCAGAAGCCCCACCCTAAACGCTGGACATGGGAGTCTTCCAGTGGAGATTACCATAACGAAATAGACCACACCATTGTAAATAAAGGGCTTAGCCTTACCGATGTCGCTGATGATCACCGCGCTCATGCAATTCACTTCTCGCGGAAAGGAGAAAAAGCGGCCAAATTGAAAAGCGAGGTCCCAAAACCACCAAGAAATTGGAATTTATTCAACTCATTAGTGGACTGTTGAGAAGATGCCGTTGTCGACGACATCAGCGAGGAATACGATCGGCTCATTCAATGTCTTCACGTTAGAACTATCAAAGCTGAGAGCTCGAAACTCACCAAAGACATCCGTCTCCAAAAACGCTCGAGGTGATACGCCATCGTGGAATCGCAGGAGCTGCAGCCAACCTCCAACTAATGTCCAAACATGCAAAACAATGCAGACAGGCGATAAAAGAAGATCTTAAAGAGAGAAGAGCAGCAGTAATGGTCGAAGCAGCAGTGGTTGGGAAAAGCATTCGCAAAGCCACGGAAGCTTCGCCAATTAAAAGACCAAAATGATTGCACTCCGATTCACAGACGTAATAGTTACAGCGCACAGAAAGACAGTGGAGAAAATCATTCAGGAATACTACTCAGATCTCTTCGATGGCTACGGCCACCGTCCGTCATATGAAATAAAGGAGGATGTATATGTTGTACCACCGGTTCTCCCTTCCGAAATCCGGCATGCCTTTTCGTCGGTGAAAAATCGAACAGCACCAGGTCCAGAAATGATAAAATCAGAACACCTGAAGAGCCTTCTGCCAGTCTTCGTAAGCACACTGGCTCGGCTCTTCACATGTTACGTGTCTAAATGCACGGTCCCTACTCAGTGGAAGACCAGCAAGACCATTTTGTTGTTCATTAAGGGCGACCTATACCATATAGGCAACTATCGCCCAGTCTGCTTGTTTGTCGTCTACAAACTTTTCACTTGAGTCTTAAACAGGATTGACACAACACAGGACGAAGGACAGCCATGTGAGCAAGCAGGGTCTCGGGAAGGATTTAGTGCAACGGACCACATCCACACGATATCAAGACTGACTGATGTATCGCGAGAGAACAAAAGGTCGCGCTGTCTCACTTTCATCGATTTAAGGAAGGCGTTTGACTCAGTTGGTATAAAAACAGTCATGGAAGCTCTTGGTAGTCAAGGAGTCGCTATTCAGTACGTAAAGATTCTCCATGAGCTGTATAAAAATTTCACAACCGAGATATCACCATTCTACAACGATATTAACAGTAATGTCAAAACAGGGGTTAGACAAGGCGATTACCATCTTGCCAGAATTATTCACCGCTACCCTCGAGAATGCCATGCAAACATTGGAATGGGATAATATGGGTGCGAAAATCGATGGTCGGCAATTACACCATCTTCGCTTTGCTTATGACATCGTTCTTATAACACTAAGCATTAGCTAAGCGGTACGAATGATTGGTGACTTTGATAAAGCCTGTGGAAAGATTAGTCTTCTACTAAATCTCACAAAAACGATGTTCATGAGGAACGGATTGGTTTCGCATGCCCCATTCACGCTCAACGGAACGTATATCTCCGAGTGCTCCAGTTATCTCTATCTAGGTCAGGAAATCAACACGATGAACGACATAGCTCAAGAGCAGAAGGGAATGAGCGGCTTGGGGAGCTTTCAAGAGCGTCGAGGATGTAGTGAAGAGAACAAAGAGCACCCGACTCCGTAGTCACCTTTTCGACTCAATGGTACTTCCTGCGCAAACGCATGCGTCAGAAACATGGTCGCTACGTAAGCAGGATGGAAGATCACTTAGCGTTATCGAACATGCAGTCGAAAGGACTATGCCAAGAGAGCCCCGTGTCACACAACTGAGATAAGGGATCCGGAGCTCCAACCTTCGTCGACCATCAAAAATAAAAGATGTCTTTCTGTGCGCCAAACAAAGACAAGGTAGGCCGGACATGTAGTGCGGATGCACGACAACAGGTGGACAAGGGCCGTTAGTGATTAGATCCCTCGGGATGTCAAACGTACTGAAGGAAGACCACCGACCCGATGGTCAGCAAAGTTGTTTATGAAAAGCTTAGAAAAATGGTGTGATGCTTAACGAGTCCCTAGAGCGAGCAGAACCCATTGAGGTATTCCTGCACGCGATAGGGAAAAATGGAAGATTTGCTGACGTCCGCTCGAGTCACTCGACGATCAACAGTGCTACAGATGATGCAGATGGTAGTACACGTCTTCACGTTTACTCTGCGGATCCTAGCACTTCTCGCATTCGACTCGTTTCCGCGCATACTAAGCGCATAAGTTTTCTACTAAGATCTTCAAACTTTTACGTGTGGCTTCGCTTACTGCTTGATGGTTTTCACTTCATCCTGAATGTCGTAGAATAGTGGTCAAGCCGATTCTATTAGGAGTCGTGAGATAGCGTTGTACATGATATAGCTAGAGTACACCCACCTGGATTGTGGAGAGGAATTTTTCCCGGACAAGTCCACCACCAATTTCTCGAACCTGAAGGGGCGAGAGCCTGAGTAAGTCCGTAGCGGGGTCTAACTAATATCATGCTCGTGATGATCGGCACCGCTGTTACTGTGCTATCCGCTCCCTATTGCATACTATATTCAAGGCCGAAGTAGTTACCCCATCAACATGGCCATCTCGAAAACAGCGAAACCTTTTGCTCCGCCATTATCGTTTAGTGCAAAGACACTAGTGTGACTGTGAGAAGTGAGAAAGCCATTACTTTTTAAATTTCATTTTGCACGATCCGTCATCATAGCTATGCGGCTCCTAGCACTTCTTTCACTTCTCTGGTTTCTTCGCATCCAACATCTTCAATGGTCTTCCAACACTTCGCGTGTTGTTTCAGCTGCTGCTTGAGAATTTTGCCTTCTTTGCGAATGCCATAGAATGCTGGTTGGGTCAGTTCTTCTTGCAATCTTGGAGATAGCCGGACTAAGACGTTCCCACGTGAAATGGAAGAGAGCATTGAGGTGGTGATCGAACTAGCGCCTTTAGTTCCTGATCAACGGCATCACTAACCACTGTGCTATCCCCACCCGAAAACTATTATGTTTGGGTGTAAATAGACAACGAGCTCATTTATAGGCATATGAGGTAAGGAAAACGACCATGCGTTGCTTCATCCATAGAAAGGAAAACCACCAGAATCGCATCCAAGCGAGGAAAATCGCGATTGAGGGCCAATAGTGCGACCTCGACACGGGTCATTTTATGGCGTGCCTGGGTCGTCTAGCTTTGTATGTCCATGCATGCAAACCCTTTCAGACCGTGATATATCCGCATTCAATATCGGTCCGATCACCATTCTGATCACGTCGATATCTCATTATCAGTGTTTTTCCATTCTAGATGTCTTCATTATTACCTCGACTACCTCTTTATTATGAAAGATCTGACCACGTTTGTTCTAAATTTCGTTCCTTTCCTTCCAAAATCCTAAAACTTAACGATTTTCAAGATATCGGATCTCTCAGTTAATTCTAAATAGTTACTTGTCACTACTTCTTGTCTACTACCATAGCAACGATTTAAATAGTTATTGATTGTCAGCTTCGCGTAGTAGGGTGCAGGGTCGCCAGGACTGAGGAAAAAAAACCGCGGTTTTTTTCTCTCAAAGCCTACTTTGTCAAATAAAAAGTCGGAATGTCAGACTCTGTATTTGCCCCATAAAGTAAAAAGGATAAAGCTCTCGGCGTTGATCAATCCTGAAGGATGCGCCATGCATTCGACTTCATTAAGTATCGTTGGAGGTCATTGAATGCATATCTGGTCTTTACAATGACTCGCGGTGGCCTGCCGATGTATCTAGCCAGTGCTGCTTTCCTCCCAGACAAATTTTCTACCAATTTGCCGACCCAGCAGGGATGGAAGGCTTGGTGGGCCATGAGCGTAGAGATCGATTCCACGTGCGTGTCGCAGTGGCGCCTCCAACCACTGCGCCCTTAGTCTCTGTCACTACCAGATATTTTTTCCATGAACCTTGTTTTTTAATAATGTGTTCACAGTACTTACCTATTTGGATACTTGGATGGCCCGTGTTCACTGGTTGTGCGTGCCCCTGCATAATTTCCATAGTTTCAGAGTTTTGCTTGCTTAGCCACTGTGGTTCTCTGGAGTCGCGAGGTCACCCAGGCGAAACTCAGCCCCAGGTCGTCACCACAGCCAGTTGTCACACTTGTGGATCAGAGGAGATTTGCCGCCATGTGACTAGTATGATAGCAGGACGGCGGGTGATCCTGATATTGGTTTACGCCTCACTCTTAACTGGGCTTCCTGGTGGAGACGCTGGACATCTTCTCAGCTTGGAAGACCGTACCAGGTGGATGAATCCCCCCGCTGTACATCGCAGACCAGCAGCCAAGAAGACCTCCCAGCCACTATGAGGCCGCAAACGATTGGGAGGAAAGTGTTCACATTAAGAAAAAGAAAACCAGAAAATGTTCGTAACGATAAGGATCTGATGGCATGCTGATCATATTCTTTCATTTTTTCGTATTATTTTGTATGTTTTGCTACAACTTTGCCAAGCAGGTCATCGTGTGCAATTGAGTTATGCAGTTTTTCAGTATCCGTTTCTGATTTCAGCATTTGTTCCCGTTATTCTACTTTATAAGTTCAAATGGCGAATCATTCTCTATACACCGATTTATCCGTCAAAATATAGATAAAAAATTTGCTATAGATCTCGCGTGTGGCGCAGTGGTCGGAGGCACCCTGCAACACACATGTGGGGTCGATCCACGCGCCCTGGCTCGCCAAGCCTACCATCTCTCCTGGGTTGGTAAATTGGCATCAGACCTGGCTGGGAGCTCGGTACAACGGTAGGCCACGCGAGTCATTGTAAAGGCCGGATAGACATTCAGTCATCTCCAAACGATGCTTATTGAAGCCTAATGCATGGCGCATACCTCAGGGATTGATCGACGGCGAGAGCTTTAGCTTTCTTACCTTTATTTAAGTAAAATGGAACTTAGTAGAAGTAGACTTTCAATGTGTTTTCTTAACATGGTGTTTGTTCTTCGCGATTGTGTTGCTTGTTAGACAAAGCAAAGGTTTCTTTGTTGAGCAGAAGATACTTATACTACCTGCCATCCTCATTATTTATGTTACATACAATTGGGATAATCGTCGATTAGGTCAAACACATCCCAGTAGACCCCCAATTCTCTAGTCTCTCGTGGACAGGTGCTGCTCACTAAGCTCCCATACTGTTTTTGGAGAGACGGTTCAGCCTAAATCTAAGCCTAATATCAATCTGTCACGGCATTATTACAATCCAGTTGTATGTTAAAGTGAGTATATTCTGGTTTGGATGAGCCTTTAGCGCCGCACTCTATCTACCTTTCTGGAGAAGCGCCACGTAGCCTGACGGCAAAGTGGAGAGCTCTTAAAGGACAGAGAGCGAGAAAAAGTGAGAGAGAAATTCGTGTGAATATATTCGTATGAAGATTGTCATATTTTCGCGTTTGTCGTGCAAGCAGAGTGAAGTGGGTAGCTTCAGCTCAAGGACTAGAACAAATATGCACTTTGCTAGAGGCGCTTGAGACTACCCGTACGTGTTCTATGAAATTATGGAAATAGTCACTCGTTTACGACATTACACTATGCCAGACACAACGACCCATCTATGCCCAACAAAGGCTCTTATTGCGGATATGTCAGGCAGACATCGTCGATGAGTAGATCTTAGTTCCATTACGGATATCAAAGATCAATAAATCACCTTCATTTCACACTTGTCGAATCCCATCTCCGTTGGGTTCCTAATCCCACATCTGGCAGATTGCCCCTTTCCGCGTCCAGTACGTGTTTGCGGAAGGCGTGGCATTGGCGAGGTGCCGGTGAATAGCTCGCTATCGATTCGCAGCGTGCGCGTCAGATGCACCATTCCTTTGAGTGCTCCGTACTCGGTTCAAATGGGTTTGTCCATTACTAGTAACAAAGTTCGACATTCTTCTGAGTTATGGGGACAGCTAACATTATAACTTACTAGTAAAGTGCTGATTCTAGTTTGTAGAAGAGGTAGTTATTTTTGTGAAACTGTGACAAGGTTACAGTGTTGTAGTTTAGCTTCAGGCGTGAGTTAAATGTGTTTATGTGTAGTTACAGAACAAGGAACAAAATGAAGCCCAGCAGGCAGCTCAAACGGCGGTGTTTTCAGCTTGGTTGCCCAAAAAAAAAAAAAAAAATCTGTTCGTTACGCTTTGTATATGTGGGGTTTTACTACTGGTTACGTGGCTTACAGGTTGTCCTTCGCTTTCACTTTCGATATAGGTCTTTGAACAATTCTTTCTAGTACCTCATTGTACGCTGAACTACTTTACTGTTTGTCCATCTTGTAATTGTTCTCCTTCCTCTTCCATTCGCTTCCCCACTGTCTTTCTCTTTTGTTATTGTTGTTGTTGTTGTTGTTGTTGTTGTTGTTGTTGTTGATTTGCTGACAATTGGACCAAATTTTAAACTCTTTGTTCCTTAGAGTTGTTGTTTTCATTTCATCCTAACTCAGGAGAAAAAATACCTGAAGCAATCTTCTCAACAGGATAGTTTATTTTTGCCCACTCATATTAAATTCAAATCAATAGGTTTTGTTCATATTTCAGTAATCTTTCTCGTCGTATGTTGATTACGATTCAGAGTTTTCGCTTTGGGACCTTCCTGTTCCTCATCTAACCATTCATGCTATGTCTACCGAAGCGATATCGGAACGCGATTGTCGCTGCGCGTAAAACGCCATTTCAAATGACCGCTGCTTTCGCGCCCAAATCGTGACATTTCGTTTCATCTTGGTTTTATTGGTCTTTTACTAGATTGTGCCATTTTTTTATCAGTTCATAGTATTACGGTATAAAGTCACCTACCATCTCTTTGGATGGCGAGTACTAATGTGAATTATAGGCGTGAGTAGAGAACTATCCAATTTACTCATTCCTGTCCACTCATTGATTTACCAGTTGTTACGGGAGAGATGTCGGAACCCTCAAGGATCTCTAGGTGGCTAAAGTGCTTTCGGACTGTTGTTAGCGTTTTAACAAAAAGCCTACTCGTTCTTTTTCCCCTGTGTACTAAGTATTATCGTACGATGTGTAAGGTCGAATACGATTATTCTCCTATCGAACTGAATATTCTGAACAACTTTTTATCTGCTTTTGCTGTTTTTTCTTTCTTCCTCTCTTTCTTTCGTTATTTCCTTCATTTTTTCCTTTACTGCGGAGCACAGTGAAACCTAAAAATTGCTCTTGGCGGGAATTTACGCGTTAAACCCCTTGCGATCGACTTCCTTACGGCCCACATGGATTTATCGATCGCGTTGCGTTGCAGGCACTCGTTCGTCTGATGGCGTTTCGAAAACAGTTGTGTTCGTCACTGTCTCTTTTATGTATTAGAGCTCTAGTCCTTCTTTAAAGGGGTTTTTTCACACTGATTTCGTTTTTGCTAAGGGGGGTCTGTTCTCAGTTTTTGTACTAATGCTTTTTAGCTCTTCCAGAAACATCATCAGTTTCGTGGCTTCTTCTTTGATTTCAAAAAGGTGATGTGGGTTTTGAATCTTGATTTTCCCGGCAAATCCTAGCTGCCAGTATTTGTTCGTTTTTCCATTTCGCTGACCAACGCTCGTGTTTCTTGAGGACAGTAGAAGTTTTCTCTCATTATTCATGCAGTTGACAATATTGATCCAAATCTCGTTGTGGACTTATTTGTTGATGCAATCCATGGTAGTGTCTGTTAGCCGGATTAGTGGATAGGAGAACAGCTCTACTATTCGCTATTGGAACCTAAGTTCACTTAGAAACGTGGCAAATGGAAATCAAGGCTGAATGTTGTCTCGTGGGTTTTCTTGTGAAATATTTTGTTATGAATTACATGTTGGAGGAAGCTTCGATTTATTAATAAGAATGTCTAATTGTTAAGGAGATTGAGGTCAAGATTATTTTTGGGCCACCTATGGCAGTGGTTTTGCTGACCCCATGATTGATTTCTGTATGTGTCGTGTTTTCAATCATACGTGGTGAAGTTTTAAGAGCTTAGATGGTCTATGAATATTGGGTTCCACAACAGGGATCTCTTCTCAACATTGCTGTAAAAACGAATGAAATCTGAAAAACTTCAGACGATCAGATGCCCCAATCAGAAATCTGGCCCAATCCATACCACTCCGTGTACGGTGGGTATAAGAATTGCACATTTTCGCACCTAATATACCACTAATGTATTGACTGGAAGTCGATTGTCGTACCGATCACTGTTGTTTTGGAGGAAATTACTGATTTTTCGTGTTCAAGTTCTTGTGGAAACACGTATTGATCGCTGGACTGTTTTTCGAAAGAAATCTTCGTTTTTTTTCCTGCTGAGTTTCTTGTGGAAGCACGTATTGGTCGTTGGACTTCATGTTACCCATTTGCTTATGCGCATAGCCTATCCGTCCATTTATCATTATCGCCAGTGCTTCCGAGTGCTCTCCATTTCTCTTCGCTGTTAGTCACCTTTCGTCTTTCCACCTAGTTATGCCTACACTTTTCATGTCCAGCATTATCGATTACCCAGTTTGTGTCATTTCCAAAAGTTTACGAGATATACTCACCGTCACTTGGGCCACAGCACAAATGTTTCGTGATTTCTTGACGTAACACTATTGATCGGTAGTTTTTGCTGGTAAAACGTTGTGTGGAAACTCGTGGATTTGATGTCGTAATGTACGCTGCACTTTGGTTCGGATCTTTTAACTCAAACCAATGATCGTTAGCTAGCACTTCGTTAAAAGTCTGGACATTTCATGGATGTATGGCTTTTCTGTGCGAAGCTTATTCATCCAGGTATCATATGTCTATTGATTTTTGCGTTTTTCCTTCTGTTCCAGTTTAATTTTTTTTTGTGATAGAATTTTTCGAATTGGAACGATGTGTTTTTCGCGTTATGTTCTTGTGGTTTCTCCTCCCTTTCGTTTGTTATCTGACAGCCATATGTTATCCTCTCTTCCAACACAGCTGAACACCACTTTTTGTCCTCTTAATAAGCGAAAAATCTTGAGAATTTGTGGTGTGATAGCGCTAAATTAGGTGAAATGTCTGTAGACTGATGAAATCCTCTCAAGGTTTGGCTCTTTACGTTGTGTCGTTGCTTACACGACTTTTTTTTCTGCTTGGCCTTTGTACTGCTTAATCGCAGAATCATGTCTTAGTTGCTTTTCAGGTGACCAGCCGTTATAATGTCCACTCGCAAGACGAAAACTACACGTTCGTCGGGTCCAGTTCGGACTGAGTCCGGTTTCGGCTTCGCGTCTGGTGAAGACTCATTGTAGGTTTTGCTTATGATAGTGTTTTTTTCTATTTTGTTATTTACGTTGTTGAGTTTTGGAATTTTAAGCCAGTCGATACTCGAGAACACTCGTTCGCAGGAGAAGGAACAACTTACTGGACTTAACAGTCGCCTAGCTACGTACATAGATGTAAGAGCTTTTTGTTTAACTTTAGAGAGCATTCTAGTATTGAGTAGATGGTATTTATCGAGTGGTAGAGAAATTTAGAAATGCCACCATTGAATTCTTCCTAGTTAGACAATATTGTGTTAGGAAATGATAAAAAGGATTGAATTGGGCAATGTTTGAAAAGGGTCAAATGTCTAACGTTAATGATGATTTCTAGGTAATTATTTTTTAGAAATTGTTGTTTTTATATTTTATGCCTACATAAACATATTGTTTTCATTAGAATTCTCGATGTTTCCAACTACGATTCCGAATTTTATCCCACGTCTTTGTTACTTCAATGTGTTCCTATTTATTTTTTTTTACAGAAAGTGCGTCAGCTTGAAGCCGAAAATAATCGTCTGACGGTACAGATCAAAGATATTGAAATAATCGAAAAAAAGGAGAGAAACAATTTAGCGGAACGTTTCGAAGCTGAACGTGTGAGTGTCATATTTAAATCCGCTAGAGCTTCAGTCTTTAGAAATCGATCCTTTTTGGTTCGGGAAGCTGACTACTCCTACAAACGTTTCATTGAAGTACTAGAATGGCAATCCCCATTTTCACCTTATTTACTTTTGTTCAGGCACGTCTTCGCCAAGCTTTGGAGGATGCTCGAGAGCAAGCAGCCAAGTATGCCGTTGAACGTGACTCAGCTCAAGCTGAACATGAGCGTCTTGCTTCAAAAGTTGGAAAATTGGAGAGAGATTTGAAGAAGGTAAGCAAGCTAATATTTGAAATACGTAATGTTTCTCTTTTATGACATCTTTATAATGTTCATCAAGAGTTTTAGTCTGAAGATGAGCGCTTGTCGGCGTTATCACTAGCAGAGTCAAGCACAGCAAAGCAGAAGACATTGCAGAACAAGCTGGACAAGGCGGTAACTCAGGTGGATGTAAGTAATTCTTACATATGATTAGGTTGCTCACCTCTGTTAGGGTATTTTACGATCGTACTTCACCAATTTCAGGATATGGAAAAAGAGCTTGCGCGTTTACGTATGCAACTTGCCGCTTTGCAAAAGAATCTTGAGGATGAAAGTGTGTTACGCGCTGCAGCAAACGCGAAAATTCAAGCTCTTACCGAGGACTTGGAGTTTCTAAAAAAGCAACATAAATCGGTATGTGAAGATGAAGAGTTCTAGGTATATGCTGCAGTCAAATGTATCAATTTACCCAGTGCTCTACATCATTTCATTCTAGGCCCTTGAAGAGGTGCGCCATAAACGCCAAGTGGATATGACAACATATGCGAAGCAGATCAATGAGGAGTATCAGTCTAAGCTCCAAGATCAACTGGCTGAGATGCGTGCCCGTTTTCAAGCACAGCTCGCTGCTAGCAAGAGCGCATTTGAAGAGTCCTATAAAAACAAGGTGTTTTAGCAGATCTGGGGTACTTTTTGCTACTAATGGTCTTTTACATTTAGCTTAATGATGCTCGTGAAAGAGCTGAAGCGGCTCACGACGAGGCTGCTCGAATGCGAGTTCGCGTGCATGAGCTGGAAAAGAGCGGTAGTACACATGACGCTGTGGTCAGCTACAAGCCATCAGAAAATTGTTATCAGTAATGTTTACTATAACATTCATCTCAGCGAACACCTTATTTTAGATCGATAATCTTCGCCGGGAATTAGCGGACTTGAAGGAGGATATGGATGCTGCTAGAAGGTCGTGGCAAGAAAGACTTGATGGAAAGGTTTGCGTTATGTGCTTCAAAAGGTGTGTTTGTCACTCTTGTGTTTCTTTGTAGGATCTCCGTATCGCGGAGCTGAACCGTGAGATTCAACGTATGATGGACGAGTTCCATGATTTACTTGATGTCAAAATTCAACTAGACACCGAACTCAATACTTATCGTATGTTGCTTGAGGTATGTAGTAGCATTGTTTGTAATTTCAACACACATCTCTTCATTTGATGTGGGTTTGTTGAGTTCATTTCTTTCTCAAAGCTGTCTCAATCTGTGAAACTACTGTTGAAGTCATGACGTTCAACGAATTTGTAGATCTTTATGGTATTTGTATGGATAGTATTAATTTCAGTCCGAGGAAACTCGTCTCAATATTTCTGGTGGGGCATCACGTGATAACAGTGCGACATCACATCATGTCTCATTCGCATCTGGAACTGGTCAGTTTCTTATGCTCCTGTTTTACCAGATTACTAGATTTCTTTCTTTTGTAGTAGGCGGATATGTTGACGTTGTCATATATGATTTTATCTTCATCGAATATCTCTATTTACTGCTAAGTTTTACTTTTTATTTTCTGCCCACTACAGTATTTACGGCAGGTTACTTAGCGAAGTACAACCACAATGCTGCTGAAATATTTGCAAAACTCAGCTAGTTATATCGATCAGCACCAGGGAACGCTAAGCGAAACGAAGGACCCGCATGGTGTGGTGGTGAACGCGTTACTTCCCGGAAAGGACAATAGCGCGTTCGTTGCCCACCATAGACACCTGCGGTCCAGAGTTTTGCAAATATCTCAGCAAAGTTTTCGTTGTATTACTTCTAAGTCTTAGAAATTTCTAGGTAGTTCTCAGCGTGGTACCAAGAGGGCAAGAATTGAATGGAATGGTGATGATGACTTAGACTTTCATCGTCTCAGCCAGAGAGTAAGCTGATGGACCAATTCTCGCAGAGCGAAAATGGACGTAGGTTTGTACGGACAGTAGTTATTCGCGGAATTTCAGATGCAAAAGCATGTTGATGGGCCGGTAGGCATTGATGAAATAGATCCAAATGGACAGTGGGTGCGCATTGCTAACAGTACGGACGAGGAAGTCAGTATTGCACATTGGAAGCTTCTAGTTCGTGCTGGTGGTAAAGAAGTAAGCTGAATATCATCAATCTTTTTATCTTGTGACTTTATTCTGTCAATGTAGCGCGTGTGGCGCAGTGCTTAGAACTGCTCTGCAGCACAGACATGGTAATAGATACCAGTCAGTTCGAACTAGATCATTAGGCGCATCAAGGCTATTCTCTTGATTTGAAAATTGGTAACAAATCAGTTCGGTAGGGCTAAAGTACTGACCTGGTAAATCAATAGGCCCATGCAAGTCATCGTCCGGGCCAGATATGCATTCATCCAAGAACGTTCTGCAAGATGCATGCTCTACTGTTACACTTTTCACGTATTTCTTGATTAACTTTATTGGATTTAGTAGTTCCTAAACAATATTTTCCGTTCTGTGGACGTTATAGTTGTTTGAAATTGGGAATGATGAAGGTGAAAAGGTGAAGTTTCCTCTCATGAACTTCAAGAGAATGAACCATCACGTTGTTGCTACATTAACCAGTTTTCAAAGGCAGTGAATATGACATTGGCCTTTGCCATGACGAGCAGTTGCAACTGCTAAATGTGTTGCATTGCATAGAACATACTTAACAACCACGTATGTACTGCAAGAACCACTAACCACTGCGCCACATGTCTTGCTCTAAACTATGATAAAAGGTATAATAACAATTATTTAGATAGTCTTTTAAATCTTTTTAAGGTATCCTACCAGTTTAATACACGCATGAAACTTGATCCCCTTGGCCACGTTACAGTTTATTCCGCAGATTCTGGTGAAAAACATCGCCCACCAACCGATTTTGTGATGAAGAAGCAGAGTGTAAGTTATAGGCAGAACTAAACATTAGTTTGTTTAGTTTCCTAAGTGTTCTTCCTGGGGAAAGTATGTGTTGTAGTGGCCTATTGGCGACAATCCATCTGTACGCCTCGAGGATCACGAAGGAGATTTGAGGTCCTCAGTTACATTCGAATCCGATGAGTCCACCGACCCCTCGGATCCAGCCGAGCGGTGTTCTATCATGTAAAACGCCGGCAATAGTGCGTCGTTTATTATTTGCACTTTTTTTTTTGTTGTTTTTAGTGTTCAAAGGTATGAAGCACCGTACTTCTTGTTTCCTAATGTTTTTTTAGTTGAGGTTGAGATAGTCCATGTGCGCCTCGTCCTTTTTTTTTCCAAACGTGCGATATCTCTTTAATGTCATCTCATACCTAATGGTTAGCCAAGTGTTACTTGACAGTCATCGTTTTTGTTGTTTGCATTGTCGTTTGAAGACGTTCCATACGTCGTGGTGAGGTTTCTTAGGTATAATGAACGACGGACATCTAAAACAATTTGCGCTTGAATGTATCAAGTAAGGTGTCCTAATAACATCTCATCATCGAGTGTTTGAATATACCGCCGTCAATACTGCCGAAGAAGCGGTTCACCCGAGTCTAATTTTTTTTTTATTTCGGACCTCGGAATTGTTGTTTCATTATAATTGTCTCCCGTTTTGTTCTCTCTTTGTTCGTTACCTTTGAATGTCATGCACTACTTTTATCTTCGTGAGAAACACTGTCATATGATGTTGGTCTTTATTATCTAAGTATTTTATCCATTTTTATCGTTTTTCTTTCTCCTTTATTAGCAACAATTCTACAACGTAAATATGGAGTGGCATAGCTCACTGTGAAGAAGGTAAGGATGAATTTTTTATTACTTGGTCCAGTGCAGTTGTTTTTCTTAATATTTGAATGAAGTTTCTGAAGTGAAGCTAGAAGTCCGTGCTTAAATATTGGTGGGATAAAATGATAAAGAAAGGCTAGGCGTTTGTCGATCTCTGAAGTATGCGACGTGCATTCGACTTCAGCTATCGCTAGAGGTGATTCAATGCATATCTGGCTTATACAGTGGTTTGAAACCTTGCTGATGTGTAAAGTAAGTGCAACGCTAATATCCTCCAATATAATTAGGTACCAATTTGCCGACCTAGAGGGATGAAAGGGTGGGAACCTCTGACGCGTGATCGAACCAAGGACCACGTGTGTATTAGAAGGCTCCTTTAACCACTACACCAACTCTGAGTTGCTCGATATAGAACAGTGATGAAGTTTTGCAATAAAAAGGACAGAAAGCGTCAGTTGTCGCAAAAAACTCTACACATTCATCCCGTAGGATTCATTAAGTTGCTGATGGGCGCTTATGGCAATATGCACTGTGAGAAGACAACAACATGGAACGACATATTGGAACGATCCAGTCCTATTCGATCTTGTCAGCTAAGACATTTGCCTCGCAATCCTACAGTGAGGGGGAAAAGAAAACTTTGGTTGCAGATAAAATGCTTAAACTAACCTATTTGTGGTACTGTTCATCGTGAAGATTGATTATCATTATGTGGTTCTGGTTATCATCGAGAAATCACTAATCCCTTGTTCCTACCTATGCTCATATTTCATCTCATCTCGTCAAACCGATGTAAAATTACTTATATGTTCTTTTGGTACCACTCACGAATGTTGCTGACCACTACTAACTGTCATGTGCGCAGCTAAGAGTAAAATTAGGCTATGGCAGAACACGAAAAGCTAGCTATGGTTAGCTTGTCGCCAAAAACGGTTGAAATAAAGACCAAAAACCGTAGGGTATTAAGTGCTGTCCCTGAGGATGCGAAGGTCATTGAACAGCTCTAGTGCACAAGGGTTTCAAATACATACAGAAGTTTATTATAAGGGACGCGTGTGGCGCAGTGGTTGGAGGCGCCACAGCGGCTCGCACGAGAAGTGCGCCCATGGCCCACCGAGTCTTCCGTCCCTCCGGGGTCGGCAACTTGGTACCAGATTTGTCTGGGAGGGTAGCAGCACTGGCTCGATACATCGGCAGGCCACCGCGAGTCATTGTAAAGGCCAGATATGCATTCAATCACCTCCAACGATATTTAATGAAGTCGAATGCATGGCGCATCCTTCAGGGATTGATCAACGCCGAGAGCTTTATCTTTTTTTTTACAGAAATTTATACATTTATATATATGTAAATCCAAATCCGGACCATGACGGGTGCAAGATGAGGAATTAAACGGTGTGAAATCCTTTCAGTACACGAGTAGATTTCACTGGTGTTTACTCGAGCTATTGAAAGATTAACGGTATAACAGGTAGAAAGACAGAAGTAAAAAGATAAGTAGAGCGAGACGGATGGGTAAGCGGACAGACAAACAGACAATTAAACAGGCAGACGAACATGTAGAAAGATGGATAGATGGTAGGAGGAAAAAGCAATGCATCTTTATAATCATTCAGTTATATGCTAGCGACAAACGTTCTATAGTAGCCTACTTCGTTAGCAGATCTGCCTGCCTTTGGTCAGTCATCGACCCAGATTTAGAAAAACATCCATTTAATCGGGCCCGTGATCGGTCGAAGTTAATGTAGTTTCGAAATGTAATGTTTAAATATGAAGTCTTGAAAACCTTGTTCTTTCTGTTAAAAAATGGAGCTCTGGTCGCAGTAGCAGAACCTTTTCATAAGCGGTTTTCCGCTAGTTTAAAGAAGTATATGCTCGCTAAACGGTCTATTTTGCAGTAGTTCAACGTTTTTCTTTTTCTTCCAGATCTCTATTTGAAGTAGATTCACTATGCCAGTGATAACTGTGGAGAAACATCATTCATGCCTGTATCCAAGGTTTCTCCAAATAAATGAGATTTTACTAAGAGTTCCAATAATGAAGTAATCAGTTCTTTTTCTTTTTTATTTCTTAAGTAATGTATATAGAAAATTATACCGATTAACATGAAGGATAAAGAATAAAGCTCGCGGCGTTGATCAATCCTTGAGAGAAGCGCCATGCATTCGACCTCATTAAGTGTCGTTGAAGGTGACTGAATGCATATCTGGCCTTTACAATGACTGACTCACTGTAGCCTACCGATGTATCGAGCCAGTGCTGCATTCTTCCCAAACAAGTCTGGTACCAATTTGCTGACCCCTTAGGAATGGAAGGCTTGGTGCGCCGTGGGTGCGTGGATCGACTCCACGTGTGTGTCGCAGTGGAGCCTCCAACCACTGCGCCACACGCGCCCCTGATGACTATGATAGTGATGAAAATATTCCAGCATGAAACTCGTTTAGGTGTGGACGAGTTTGGCAATATAGTCATGTAGGCGGATCACTGCCATGCTTGCGGCTGCGTTGCTCTGTTGCGTTGTTTTTTGTTATAAGTGGACAGTTGTTAAGATGACCGTTAATGGCATACTTTTGGTGCTTTTTTAAGAAAAAATTCCGATTGCTTGTGCTTCAGTTGAAGTGTAAACCAAACAGATATTTTCATATCCATATTTTTGAGTCTTGTTCTTACAATGAAGAACACGATCGCCCTTTATTATTTTCCCACAGCTTTTCACCAAAAGGTAGGTCTGTGATATTCTTAAAATGTGTTTACTCTCCAAGGTTAATTGTTTATATTAGTAGAAAGTGTGGCGGCCGCGTGTGGCGCAGGAGTTGGAGGCGCCACTGCGTCACACGAGTGGAATCGTTCCCTGCGCCCATGGCCCACCAAGCCCTCCATCCCTCCGGGTTCGACAAATTGGACCAGACTTGTCTGGGAGGATAGCACTACTGGCTCGATACATCGGCCGGCCACCGCAAGTTATTGTAAAGGCCAGATATGCATTCAATCACCTCCAGCGATACTTAATGAAGTCGAATGCATGGCGCTTCCCTCAGGGATTAATCATCATCGAGAGCCTTATCCTTTCTCCCTTATTGGTAGGAAGTTATGGAATATGTTATTTGAAGAAAAAGAAATCGCAGATTATTCTGAACGGCGAATGGTGTAGTCGAGAAAACGGAAACTTTCTCATTGCTAAATCTGAATCGCCTTTTACACTGATGATATACTCTCAAAGTCTATAATAAAGCACGCTTCATGAATTTCTCTATCGTTCTTTTGTTTAAAGAAAGAATTTCTGCAACATGTAAAGTACTACGAATTGGTTAATGGTGCTCTTGCGATGCACATTGGCGTTAGTTTCACACTGAGCCTTTGAATAACCGAGTCGTTCACACCTTTGAGGTGGACAAATTCGTACTGGATTGGTTTGGGAGTATAAAAACTGAGTCAATACATGAGTAGGTCACCGCAAAGTCATTTTACATGCGAAGTTTGCATTCATTCACCTCACGATGCTGCGATAGACTCGAATCTTTGACACAACTCTACAGGATAGAAAATATCTATTGTCTACCATTTGCGCGTCATTGTGAGAGGAGCATTTGTTGGTAACACATTCAATGGTTCAGTTCCACATTAATTCAATAATCAGATCTTCCGCGCCCACACTACACTATCGGTGGTGGGAAACTGCTTACTGACCAGTTCATGAAGCGAACACGTCGGTTTGTTTATCGACTAGATCCCTGTAAGCTACCGAACATTTCAAATTCATGGAATCTCAACAAACTCCGTTTATGAACGAGTATTGTTGGTGTGCTTTTCAATGTAAGCGTTAATGGAAGTTGTATGTCTTTTTTTCAGATCTCGCTCATTATTTGTTACTGGTGTATAAATAGCTAGTGTACACCGTCCTGATACATCTCTTCACAGTCGGTTTATGGAACCATCCCTGTACATTGAGGTGTTGAGAGTAGCGTTAAAGGACAAGCCATCATCAGCTCATACGTTGTTTTGCCATCGTTCATTTATAATCCTTGGATTGTTACATAGGGTTTTCATAATCGTTCTGAAGCTTCGACGACGAGTTTTTAAAGTCTTTTCCCGCTTAGGTGAGAGCTTGTTCACTGAATTTTTGTCCACGACTTACCTACTTGATACTAGAACGGCCCGTTCTCAACAGTTGTGCGGGCCCCAGCACGATCACAATTTTTTGGAGATTTGCTGGTTAAGTCATCGTGGTTCCCTAGAATTCCGAAGATATTCTGACCAGTCTGCCCCATTGTTCACGACTACTGCTGTAAAAGTGAAACGTAATCAAAATGTCATCAAATTCGCTCACTGCTCTATTTGATTCCAGTCATAACTAGCAGGCAATCCAACCCTATATGGCTCAAAAGCTTCATTGTGTTTTTATTCTAATTGTTATTAGCGCGTTCAATTGACTTGTTATTGATTGAATCAAAAGTAAGATTTTGAAATGAAATAAAATACAGTTTTAAAAGCATCGCTCTCTGAGCATCTAAAGTTTTACTGGAGTCACTTTGGCCTATTTTTACAACTCGATGTTTGAAGAGCCGAGCCAGTGCGCTTACGAAGACTGGTGGAGCTTTATTCAGATGTTTATCCTGTGTCGAGCAGGGGTAGCTCGATTCATCAATCACGAAATATCATATCGGAATTGGGAAGGGAGAACCGGTGGTACAACATGTCCATCCTCCTTTACTTCATACGACGGGAGGTGGACGTGGCTATCGAAGAGATCTGAATAGTATTTGTGAATGATTTTCTCCGTTGCCTTTCTGGACACTGTTATTGATCCGACTGGGCGTCGGAGTGCAATCGTGTTGGTCTTATATTTGGCGAAGCTTCGGTGGGCTTTGTGAATGCTTTTCCCAGCCTCTGCAGCTTCGACCATTACTGCTGATCTTGTTTCTTTAAAATCTTCTTTTATCGCCTGTCTGCATTGTTTTGAAAGTTCGGACTTTAGTTGGAGGCTGCCTGCAGCCCGTGCGATTCCACGCTGACATATCAGCTCGGGTATTTCTAGGGACACGTTTCATGGTGACTTTCGAACTCTCAGCTTTCACAGCGCTAACGTAAAGATGTTGAATGAGCCGATCGTATTCCTCGTCCATGTTATCGACAACGGCATCTTCCCAACAGCTGGCTAATGAATTGAAGAAGTCCCGTTTTATGGTGGTTCTGGGACTTCGGTTTTTGAATTTAGTGCCTTTTTCTCCTTTTCGCGAGAAATAGAATCTTCCACGGAGGAGACGGCGGCCCCGTGTAGAGCTTTGGAGCAAAAGCGATATCGTTTAGGCAAAAACCTTCTGTTCACTATGGTGTGGTCTATTTCGTTATGGTGCTCTCCATTAGGAGACTCCCACGTCCAGTTTCGTATGAGGGAGATCCGTGGATGAGGATTTCAGAAACATGGAATTTATTTGTTTATACGACCTTATAGGGCGCGTGTGGCGCAGTGGTTAGAGGCGCCACTGCGGCGCGCACGTGAAAATGCGCCCATGGCTCATCAAGCCTTCCATCCCTCCGGGGTCGGCAAATTGGTACCAGACTTGTCTGGAAGGATAGCTCGATACATCTGTAGGCCACCACGAGTCATTGTAAAGGCAAGATATGCATTCAATCACCCCCAAACGATGCTTAATGAAATCGAATGCATGGCGCATCCCTCAGGGATTGATCAACGCCGAGAGCTTTATCCTCTATCCTTTATACGATCTTATGAACCGTCTCGAGATCCCTCATATAAGGGATCTCCGTGGTACACGTGATACAGATGATAAACTGATCTTTTTAAGTCGATGCGAGATTGGTATAGGTCTTCGTTTTCGTTGTTGTTGTTGTTATTATTGTTGTCGTTGCTATTGGTGTTGCTGGTCGATGGCTGACGTTTCGGCGATTTCGCCTTCCTCAGAGCCGTGCTTATACGAGTGGTACTCGTATGAAATATGTAGCCGCATTTGAATGTTTACCAATGAGAATTTGCCCGCTTGATTAGCTTTAGGTTTGGTTATATTTAAAATAAAATTCTTTTAATTACTGTGGTTGGTTGGAATTTGAAGCGTTTGTGATGGATCCCTAATGTCGAAACTAATTGAGTTTGAACTCATCTGCTTTTCAAAGCAATCTATTCAACTCTTCTCTCTCAAGGTCCTTAGCCAAATTCCTCAAAATAGAAATAGCGCTCTATAGAATCATTTTCAAAGTATTTTGTTGCTTCAGCAGACTTGTACGATATGGATAATTGGTAGGTGTAATAGTAATCTACTAAACCTGGCCAAAATTTGTAAACGTTTACTACAGGTTCGTTAGTAACTTATAAAATAACGATTGATCCTGCTTCACCGTCCTCGACCATCCAAACAACTAACTGTGAGAGTCGTTACCGTCCTTAAGAATTTTGTTGGGAACCTAGCAAACCGCTTACCTCATTGTCGACAACCTAGGGAAGACCTGTTATTGTGATGAGCTGAAGATGATCGCAGAATCCTTATTTATCCAACATCGCTTAGCTGACGACATCGTTGTTATTGGTGAATAATGGATATTAAGGCGGAAAGTGATAACGGGCCGATTATGACAACGTGTTGAAAGTATTGGGCTTTCGTTAGGACTGAAAAGACGTTGTTTTCGAGAGATAGATTCACTTATGATGCTCCTATCGCGTTCAGTGAATGTAGGATATTCTGGCTACAGGTGTTTAAATCGAGAAATCAGCATGATGACAAACTTGGCTTCAGAACTGAACTCGAGGAAACGAGAAACTTCAAGAACTTACTCTAATTTAAGAGCTGATGTGGAGGAAACGAGGCTCTTAAGAGCTTATAAGAACATCAAGGAATTTTGAAGAGAACGGACAACACGCCAATGTCAACGATCCCTCGAGTGTTGAGATACGTGTCAAAAGTCTGTACTTCATTCTGACACGGTGAATGTGGTTGTAGTGCATCTGAGAGTGTGATAAGAGAAGCATCTTAAGCATGGGAGATAAATAGGAGGGAGAGGGGAGTGACATAAGAAAGGAGAGAGTAAAGAGGGAAAGACGGGTAGGGAAGTATAACAGAGCGGAAGGTGGGAGAAAGAGAAAGAGACAGAGAAAGAGAAAGAGAGATAGAATCATGTGTCAGTGGTCAAAAATCATGGATACTATAACTTTATATGAAAGTAAAATAAAAATAAAATAAAAGTAAAATAAAAAAATATAGAATGCGTATTAACGATAGTCAACAGACCAGAGGTATTAATGAATGAAAGGTGAAGCGTTTCGCAGGGAGACCATGTAGTTTCGCCCAGAGACCATGATCAGATATTTCTGAATACGATCACTTGAGTTAATCATTGCTATATAACGACGGAAAGATTAGAATCAAGCAAAATTAGAGTCGTTATCGAAAGGAAAACAGCTCGCAGCATCATAGTCTGTTTAGTGCTAGACTCGTCCTCACATCTCTACGGCAGACTTATTTGCCATACGCAAAGATGGGTTTTCGAGGCAGTTTGTACTTGCAGGACAAAAATGCTATTCATCAACTGCGAGTTTTGTTGTAGTTGATGGATACCGCATGTTCTAGGAAGTAAGTGGTCGACGTGCGGGTCAACGAGCACACCATTCTATTTCATACGCGTTCTTTCTCAAAGTTGCTTCCTTATGAAAATTGGAAATCCTAGCGTCGACAGATCTTCAGCAAACTTTGTCCTTCTGTCGAGGATTCATAGCGATTTCAGCGCAGAGTTTTATGGATAGCAATACCATAAAAGGATGAGAGCAATACTATACCATTAATAGATACAAGAGTAGTAGTAACAACAATAATTATAGTGGAATTCTACAGAAGCGTGCTTGACTTCAACTGGAACCAAATTTCGTTGTCTTGTTGTTTGTGACCCATCAGAGTGGAACCAAATTTCGTTTTCCACTTGTTTATGAGCCAGCGATGAAAGAACAAAGCTGACATAAACTAGCTGTTATAGCTGCTTACTTGTTCAGGAAAATAATCCCTAAAAACGACGCTTACAAGCCGTTGTGTAACTCGGGTCTCCCTTCCCTAGCCTCCCATTTTTTTTTCCCTGTTGGGCTATTTCTGTTCGTTATTTAATTCGTCATTGCCCTCTTTTCTCAATTTTAATTACCAAAAATTTTGCTGATGATGTTCAGTCCTCAGGTTAATCAGCTTCATCTTGGCACTCTTCCGACTGTCTGTTGTTCTAGCGAAGTTAATCAGTGTGTGTAAGTGAAATAATGACTGCAGCATAAAAAATAAGCTATATGGATTGGCAGTACTCATGTATTATGAAGTTATCTCGTGAAAGAATGCGAGCGTTCGTTGTTCTCCATACAGGTAATCTATCAAGTGTTCTCCTCCTAGTGAGCGTTTTCGTCATCAGCGCGAGCGAAAACTCGTTCTAAGTAGTGCGCGATTTGTGCATTTCAATTAGGTATCAAGAATTGGATAATAAAGGATAAAGCTCTCGGCGTTGATCAATCCCTGAGGGATGCGCCATGCATTCGACTTCATTAAGTATCGTTGGAGGTGATTAAATGCATATCTGCCCTTTATAATTCGGTGGGTGGCCTGCCGATGTATCGAGCCAGTGGTGCTATCCTCCCAGACAAGTCTGGTACCAATTTGCCGACCCCGGAGGGATGGAAGGCTTGGTAGGCCATGGGCGCAGGAATCGATTCCACGTGCGTGTCGCAGTGGTGCCTCCAACCACTGCGCCACACGCGCCATATTAATTGGATAATATTCGTTTTAAATAGCAGAATTTCATTCTGAACAAGTTGTTTAGCTTAGTTTCCTCCGTTTCATGGAATCGTTCTGACTTCATTTATCTCAGGTTAGTATTTCAGCTTAGTTTAATACTTTTTAGTGGCTTAACCAGCAATCTTTTGTTCATTTATTTGCATCTATTCGTCTATTTATTTAATATTTATATGCACAGATATTAATTACTGTACACGTACCAGCACTTCCTCTATTTGATTCTTGTGTCACATTCATCGTCCTAGAAAGTCTTCGAGCTTTTTGCATGTGGATTCGACTTGCAATTGAGGACTTTTTGAGGAATTCGCTCTTCTTTGTGAAGGCGGCTGAATGCTGGTTGACTTGGTGTGTTAGCGCTTTGTCGGATGCTATTCATCACAGACAATTCCGAACTTTTGCGAAACGCAGAGAGGTTTTCTCAGACAAGTGTGGTACCAATTTGTCGAACCTGGAGTGATGGGAGGCTCGTCTGATCGGGCTCGAACCAATAACCTGTCGTGAATCATCGCACGATATTCACTTTCCGATACTTTCCCGTCTCTAGTATTTGTGTTACTCACCGTGCTTTGTCAAAACTCTGTAATTGCTTTGATATCGGCACGCCGGAAGCAAAACATGTTTTTTCGAATTCCTGCTATAGTGACAGATCAGCGTGTACCCTGATTCTCTAGCTTTCATTTCCATATTTTGATTTTTATTTTCCATTTTTTATTACAGATAGTACACTCTGAAACCCATTTTATCGTATGGGATCAGTGGGGAAGAAAGCCTAAGTTTATTGCGATACTTAGAAGACCCATTCACACATGTTGTGTTTTACGGGCACAGCAATTTTTTTCACTTGATTCGTTGTTTTGCAAGCGTCTTCCACAAACTTGGTTAGACTCATGTGCGGATCTGGCTATGGGGATTTGTCGTCTTCCATTCTCACTAACACACTGGATACTAATTAACCGTAGTTCTCCGTGCAATCCCGAGGTGGCCGCACAATGCTGTTCTGTATTCATCAAACTGTGTTAATGTGTTTCCACATGGCTGGCAGAGGCGGTAACCAGCCTTCGTAAGAGCAGCAATAAGTTTGTTACCTTGAAATTAAGATTCCTCCTTGACGGTGACGATTCTTGTTGCGATTACTTGCTCGGCTGAGCAATGATGACTTTTTCAGCGTGATGTACCAGTACACAGTGCTTGTATTCCTACCGTATTCTTTTTTTACACTTCAGTTATCATCTATCTCTTCCTAATCAATTGTAGAGTTGATTGTTTATCTAGTGCATTGGGCTTCAGTAAAGTTCCAATTCATTGTTGTGACCTTCCGGACCGGAACTATTGTGTGGCAATCCCGCTCGCTCGGCAACAAAAAGGGATCATCCGTCGCTTTTCAGTGTCTTCATAAAGAATTCATGACTCTCATACTGAATATCTTCTTATTTCGTCACCAAAGTTATGTAACGTCAAGCGAGCTCTTTTGCTTTTGTTTGACTTTCGATTTGTCAAATGGAGCATGTAGCTCAGTAGTTAGAGGTCTCCTGCAATGCACACATAGTCAATGGTTCTATCACACACACACACACACACAAAGCTAAACAGGTTCACTATTCCTCTGAGGTGGAAAGATTGGTATACCCTAAAGTGACGGAAATACTTATTTGATACATTAGTAGGTCCAACAAGTATTTTATAGGCTTATGTAGTAGTAGACATATAGATAATTGTTTTGTCATGCGCTCCACTCAAGAGGAGACAGACAAATGCTTTCAATTATTGATCGAACAGTCACAGTACACAAAATTCACCAAGAGAAGCTGAGAAAAAGCTGGCTTCTATTTCTCAATGTTAAAACTAGCCTATCTGAAAAAAAAACATTACAAACTGGTACCGAAACAAGTACTGGAAACATTGTGGTTCATTGACTCTCCTCCGACCCCTCACACACCAAAAAGGCACTTGTAAGAAATATGTTTAGAACAGCCACTAACGTGCTCACAGCAAGAGAGCAGAGGGAATAATCCTCGAAATTGAAGCGATAAATAGCCATTTCGAATGGCTGTGAAACTGTAGCTTCTCGGCAGAGGCATGTAGGAAAAACTATGGCCCTAAACAATAATTCTAGCGAGAACAAGGTCTCGCTTATCCTGCCATTTATTTCAAACAAAACAAATGCAGCTATAAAACGTTACTTAGGAAGAGCCTATCTAGAGAACTAGATAAAAGTAATATAAATACCATCAGATAGTCTAAGACACTAGCTAATTCGTGGCCGCCTATATGACCGTCTATGTACAACGAAAAATTGCATGATATGCGCTAACGCTAGAAGCAATGATTGCGTGAGTTCGGGTACAGTGTACCTAATCTCTTGTAAAGAGTGCAGGACGAATACGTTGGCAAAACGGATAGACCACTATACGTCCGCTGAAAAGAACACCTAGTCGGTAAACTCAAATTGAAACCAAACACTCCACTAGGTGCCCGTAGGAAACAGAAACCCAGCGGAGAAGATTTTGAAGTAAAAATCACCATTCTTGCGCGGGAATCTAGGACATCGGCGCTTAAAACTATTGAAGCATAACTTCAATGGTGCTGAGATAATTGCAGAGCTCCGGACCGCAGGTGTCAATGTGCTGACGGTGAAAGATCGATAGAACTAGCTGAGAGACAGGCGAACGGAAGAACCCGTATGGTGTGGTGGAGAACGCGTTACTCCCCGGAAAGGGCAATAGATTGGATTGATTCCAAAAATCCAAAAATGAACAGCAAGGAGCAGTGTCTTTTTATCACGCGTGACCTCGCGCCATACTTCAGGCTGGTTCAATGACCTGACCCAAGCACAGTGCTAGCCCATGTATAACTGTGCGGCTACTCTCCACCAGTGAATAGGAATAGGAAAGGAATACTTGCCAAGAGTAAAACGGTTGGTGTTTAAAAGAAGCTGTTTAGTTCACGAATGGAAATTTATTTGCCAAGTCTTATCTGCTAACGTTACGAAAGTGTTTGGCTGATTAGATCGCATATCAGTTTGACCTTTTCAGTCTATGAAGAAGGCGAAACCGCTAAAAAGTCAGGTATTGCGTAGAAAAGTAGCAAAACTTCCAACTTAGAAATAGTGGTTTGCAATAGGTTCTGGTTTCTTTTGTCTCACCATTGGCATTTGTGGCCCCGTTAATCATCGTGTAACCAGACTAGGTCACTGGTAGCAGCGGTAAAGTAAAAGCAAAGCTGGGACAAGGATGAAGCGAAGGTCCCATTAGGTAAGGCCAATCGCAGGGTAACCACGGTTCGACGCCCAACTGAGGTTCCGTATTTTGTTTATATCTCAGCATCCTCGTAGTTGTATTATCCCTTGGTGGGATGCGATGAACCGTTAGAAGAATTCGAAAACTCTCCAGTTTCTTCTTATCATATCTGACTTCACCAAATTCATGAAAATTTCTTTATTGTTTGTCTCTGTAATTTTCTGACTGTTCTGCAGATAAATTGGTTCCAAATATTTCAGCGAACGAAAATGATAACATTTCATCTTTTTTTGCAATAGAGTCCGCCTCTTAGAATTCTTCCGCTCAAGCTAACCACGATAAGGGCGTGGCTTCAGCTTGTGACATCTCGTCCACCACACTACACTTTAACTGCTTAGTAGTCGTTTTTTATTTTGGTCGAACTCTATTTCTATTCGTAACCGAACAACTTCATCATCCTTCCTTTTTCTGCTATCTCAGCCTTCAAATGTTTTTTGAGAATGGCATTTTCAGTGTACTCTTAAGTAATTTTTCATTTCTTCGTTCATGTCCTCGTGAAAAGACTGACGCTGTGTTTTCGTGGATTTGAAACGAAAGGGCTTGGATTTATCTTGAAGGTTTTTTAAGCTTAACAGATGCTTGCTAAAAGTTTACCCTTTCCCAATGACCATGGTGTTCATGTTAATTTGCATTTTGTTTCAATGAATTTTAAAATGCCTGGCGAAAGTTGATGATCAATCTGGTTCACCATATTTGAAAAACATCGGCAGTTCATTGAAAAAGCTTAGGTGGAGGAAAAAACATTCTGTAGAAGGATGGGATTTTCTTTCACTCAGCCAGACTAAGTGTGGTATTGTAAAGATGCACTGTCGCTGGTTCGGCCACTCCTCAGGCTAACCAAGCCTTGCACCCTACTGAGGTCGCTAAATTGGCACCGACTGGTACTGGAAAATCTTCCTCTGATTCCCAAAAAATCTGTGAGCTCTCGGGTGATGAAAACTTGGGGGCGCTGCCGTGTAGCCCACACCGTGTTTCCAACTTCATCGGTATTTAAAGACATTCATGAAGAACTGAAGACGTTCGTTGATGGCGGATGATAGACAACAAAGCAAATAAATTAGGTGGTTGTATCTGCCCAATACGTGAAATCGGGTCATGTAAACGCAAAACCTACGAGCAACTTTAATAACGACTTAGAAATTCTAGCTCAGTTATCTCAGGACCGCAGAATCCAAACTACGGCGTAGTGCAACCTTCTAAAGAGGATTCCGTCACATGCGGCGAGCTAGAATGTCTCCTAGAAGTTAAATTCCTTATAGGATGAAAAAAACCCGCAAGTAAAGTGATTACTTGCAAAAGACAAGGAAAAATGCGATTTTGTTTTTTTTTCTATTCATAGAAAATTGCTTTGAATTATTAGAATCTTAGAAAATCTTTGAATGAAATCATTTGCAACAAGCGCTATATATTCTAGCCTGAGTCGAGTGTAATGTTTCAATCCAGATTTTCACCATACACTGCGTCTTCGACAAAAAGAGCTGGTTGTGTTTTTTTGAGAATCAGACGAGTGCTGCTGCTTTTTGTTGTCGCAGAACTTTACTGTTGTTACAGGCTGGTTCCCATTACAAATGCGCTTTGTAACCGAGAGGTATACTGGTAAAAAGCTAAAAGCTCTCGGCGTTGATCAATCCCTGAGGGATGCGCCATGCATTCAACTTCATTAAATATCGTTGGAGGTGATTGACTGCATATCTGGCCTTTACAATGGCTCGCGGTTGCCTGCCGATATATCGAGCCAGTGCTGCTATCCTCCCAGACGAGTCTGGTACCAATTTGTCGACCCCGGTGGAATGGAAGGCTTGGTGAGCCATGGGCGCAGGAATCGATTCCACGTACGCGCCCTTTTTTAGGTATTCCACTGATATTCTTATGTTAGTAGCAACCACATTTCAATCAACTTGCGCTGAACGGAAGCGTAGTCCACGAAATGCTTGATGATACACGAGATTGTTTCTCAACTTTTATGAAATAGAATCTTCAGAGTTGAGTATTCAGGTATCTACGTTAAAGAGGAACATTGAATGATTACAGTCTTTACCTGGGAGAATGGCGACTACGTATGGGTTCTTACCGAAATAGGTAAGAATGTGAAACAACAGATAGGAGTGCGAGAAATTCAAAGCTACCTGAGCTGAAAGCGAAGCTTATTGCCTTCATTCGCCTTGTGTCTATCATGTCCTGCAAAGCTAGGGATTTATTGACCCTCACTTGTTGCTAAACATTCGGTAACAACACCGCCAGTTGTTTTGGATACCACGGCTGTTTCAAAGATTTCCTAGACAGCGCCATACCCACTTTTGTTATTCAAATTGGGCTTTGTTATAACGTTTTCCAGTATTCGTTACGAACCATGTAGTCCTAGTATTTTACTGTAAAAATTGTGAGCTCTATACTAAAAAGTTGAAGAAAATATTTGATGGAATTCCCAAGACCGACTTTCTGTTAATCTCGACACTGATTGATAATTCACTGTTCTTCTTCGATAAGCAAACGCGAGGTTGATATCGTAGAATTTCATAGTGTACAACAGCTGATGTTTCGGCTGCTTCGCCTTCAGAGCTTGGCCAGGGCAAATTGGAATTCAATCTACTCAGCCAAGTACTTTCATTACCTTAGCAGATAAGACTTAGCACATAAATTTTACATAAAAGATAAGGTCCCGTTCACCTTGCCTTTCATCTCGGACGAAATAACCGCAGCTATGAAACGTTGTTTAAGAGGGCCCTCTGTAGAGAACTCCAAAAAGCAATAGAAATACCACCAAGCACCAGCTAATTCGTACCGTCCTATATGACCGTCTATGTACAATGAAAAATTGCATAATATGCCCACCGCTAGAGGCAGTGATTGCGTGAGTTCGGGTACAGCGTACCTAATCTCTTGTAAAGAGTGTGGGGACGAATACGTTGGCGGAACTGGTAGATCGCTCTGCGTCCGCTGAAGAGAGCACTTAGTCGGTACATCTAAACTAAAACCAGACATCAGTCATATGCGGCTATAGTCGGCTGTTCTAATCTTCCTTAGTGGAAGTCACGTTAAAAGCGGCTCTGAAGAAGGCGATACTGCCTAAAAGTCAGCTACTGTTGTATTGTGTGTTTCTGTATGGAAGTAAATGTATTCTGTACAACAACCTCGCGATTGCTGAAGAAAGACGCATTTTTAAAACCAAACATTCCACTAGGCGCCGACAGAACACGGAAGCACAACGTAGAACTTGAAGTAGAAGTCACTATCCTCACTATCTTCGCGCAGGAATTCAAGGCATCGACGCGTACAACTCCTGAAGCGTTATGGATTTATTCCAAGAATTCAAGAATGAACCGCCGCAAGGAGGAGTGTCTTGTTATTATGCGTGACCTCGCGCCATACCTCAGGGTTATTCAGTGACCTGATCAAGGCAGATTCCTCGCCCATATATTACCCTGTACGGCTGCTCAGTTAGTAAGAATACATGCCGAGAATAAAACGGTGTGTGTTTAAAAGAAGCTGTTTATTATGCGAATGGAAATTTATTTGTTAAGTCTTATCTGCTAAGGTTATGAAAGTGTTTGGTTGAGTAGGTCGCATGACAGTTTAATCTTTCCAGGCTCTGAAAAAGGCTAAATCGCCGAAACGTCAGCTATTGTATACTAATGAATCCTACGATATCAACCTCGTGTTTGCTTATCGAAGAAAAATAGAGAATCTGATGGAATCTTCCTCGGTGGTGTGCATGCTTATTGTGTCGTGGCGATGTTCGTCGTTGTCAAGCAGCTCTATTGCAACAAGTTCGTTCATCCGAACAAAGCTTTAAGTATGTCTAAGATACGGTATTAAATGGGCTGGAAAGGGGAAAGCAACAATTTTGTTTAACATGTACGGCATGGAAATCTCCTCTGAGAGTTGTTGAAGTGCACAGCTTGAGCGCGGACTTTGTTGAGTTTATTACTGGATCGTATTCTATGCCCTTTGCTTCGTTGTCTTTCTGAATTCAATACGGGTGACGTCGGCATTCTTTAGCCAGGAAACGAAGCCGTCTCCGTGGGGTTATGCCGCGCAGAGACTGCAGGCCGTTCTTTTATTATTTGATAAATAGAAGCAGCGGCTTCTACAGCACAAAGCCAGCTCTCTAGTGTTTTTATGAATTAGAATTTCGACTTTTTTCTTTTTGTTTGCCAGTTTCATAGGATGCCGCTGTTTCTTCCATGTGACTATTACGAAAGAGAAAGTTGAAGTGAGCGTCTTAGTCATTTGAAGGTTGTTTGGACGGTGGGCCTAGAACTTTCCATTTTATGACTCTGACTTGAGACCATCAAGTTCAAAAACCACCAATGTCTAGCTCTTATCTAGTGCCCATTATTTTGTCATGGCAGGGCATTATTTGAAATGCAACCATAGTAATGCGGAGATAATGTTTTACTTTTTATTTTCTGACTTCTATAGTTCTTATGGCAGGGTGGTATTAAGCGAAATACAACCACAAGATTGTTTAGATTAGGGAACGAACACGCTATTGCCCTTTCCGGGAATTAACGCATTCACCACCACACCATGAGGGTCCTTCGTTTCGCCTCTCTCAGCTAGTTCTATCGATCGATGCCGTCAGCAGTCACTCGTCAACGGGATCGATCTGAAGAGCCCAAATTGGCAATGAACCCAGTTAAGCTGAGGCTTTAGTTATAACAATCGTCGATGATTATAATCACTGTATTCTCTTCCGGTTTTTTCTGATGATATTTGCTATTCTTCCAAAACGTATTTTGCTTTCATAGTTATGCGGCATCTTATCGATGTTATCAGAGATATTCCATCACAATTCGGCAACGTCGTATCGTGTGATGGCCCAACTTTCGCGTCGGCAAGGCAACCATTACCTTTTTTCCAGAATTCGTGTGTTTTGAACTTATCCGTTATTTCGGCATTTTTCCTGCATGTTCTTCTATTGCCAATAAGTATTTACACTTTCTTAGGTTGTTCATAGGGCGCGTGTGGCGCAAGAGTCGGAGGCGCCCTGCAACACACACGAGGAATCGATCCCTGCACCCTTGGCCCACCAAGCTTTCGATCCCTCCGGGGTCAGCAAATTGGTATCAAATTTGTTTGCGAGAATAGCAGCACTTACTCGATACATCAGTAGGGTGCCATATTGCATAGCCCAGATGTGTGTTCAATCACCTGCAAACCATGTTTAATGAAATCGAATGCATGGCGCATCCCTTGGGGATAGATCAACGCCTAGAGCTTTTTTTATCCTTTTAGATTGCTCGAAATCTATTCTCATATATAAAATTTTAAGACATAATCCGCCTAAAAATTTTCATTACATGTGGTTTTTTTTAAATATGTGCATGGTTTTTGGAAGAAAATTGCCACTGACATAATTCTGGATTTAGAGAACCATGGAGTTCCCTTGGAAAGAACCATGGAGAAACCAAGGGCGCGTGTGGCGCAGTGGTTGGAGGCGCCACTGCGGCGCGCACGTGAAAATGCGCCCATGGCTCACCAAGCCTTCCATCCCTCCGGGGTCGGCAAATTGGTACTAGACTTGTCTGGGAGGATAGCAGCACTGGCTCGATACATCGGCCGGCCACCGCGAGTCATTGTAAAGGCCAGATATGCATTCAATCACCTCCAACGATGCTTAATGAAGTCGAATGCATGGCGCATCCCTCAGGGATTGATCAACGCCGAGAGCTTTATCCTTTATCCTTTATGGAGTTCCCTTGCGAAACATTAGGCAGGAAATCTGAGTCTTGTTTTCCCGATTTTTTTGAGAAACTCTATAGCACATAACTAAGATGATGCTGAGATATTTGCAAAACCCTGGACCGCAGGTGTCTGCAGTGGGGAACGAACGCGCTATTGACCTTTTCGAGAAGTAACGTGTTCACCACCACCACACCATGCGGGTCCTCCGTTTCGCCTGTCTCTCAGCTGGTTCAATCGATCAGCGCCATCAGAAGTCACAGTCATCAACGGGATTGATCTAGGGAGCACAAATAGGCATTGAATCCAGTTAAGCTGAGGCTTAGGTTGAAATCACAATCTTAACCTTTTTATTTACTGCCTACTATAATTTTTATTGTGGGCATATAGATCTATATCAAAAAGTTTTAGTGTTTTAAACTATCTCATAATGTCACATCATGGCAAGGATTTTCTTTTCCTTGCCATGCAATAAATGAACCACTTCGGCACGTGCCAGGCTGCTTGGGAAACATAAGATATCGCCCACTTACCCAGGTATGGGGGCCTGTCCACTTATTTGCCAACGAGGTTCAACTTGTGTCATCACACATATTTCTGGTCTTTTCTTCTCGCCTTTCCTCCCATCGAAACTGTTAGCTGAATAGAGTTCAGCTAAAACTAATATGTAATCCGTCTATTCGTTGAATGACAACCACGGAAGTTGGCGCCTTTTCTCACAAGAGGCAACCAATCAGTAAGCATTGCACACTGCTAAAAATAAATTGGTAGATCACAGAGATTGCTCATTTTTAGTTTAATAAGTTTTCTCTTCACCTAAATGACTTAACTGGCTTCTTTTATTTGTTATGATTTCTTAGTGTGTAAGTTAACTGAGAGTTGTAGTCTCTTATTGGAATCCATCATAGACTACTTGGCTTGGCCCAGAGGAGCTTATGGGATCACATCTGAATTTAAGCTAGCGATTGGTATGCAATACAGATAAGAACATGGCAGTAATATGCTAAGGTTACTTGAAAGAAGGAACTTTCTAACGTTTTTTCTTACTATCCTTAGAATTATGACCAGCAAATGTGCAAGCCTTTTGCTCGAGTCAGTTCGCTTAGTCAGCAGATAGCTGCTGGTACATAACCCAGCTGAAACATTCTGCAGAGTGCAATCCAAATATTATAAGCCACCAAGTAAGTATCGATGTCACTACGTGTCTACAGTGGCTATAATTCTATCAGTTCGACTCAGCAGATACAAGCAATTTATCTCCTATGTATTCATCGGAGTTTTATGGCAAGTAAGAAAGGGTTAAACCATCAGCGTTGATGAATTTCTGAGGGATGTCCCATGCATCCGACTTCATCAACCATCATTAGAGGTGAACTCTATTACCAATTTACCGATCCCTGTGTGATGGAGGATTTGGTCGGCATGGGGCACCCGGTCGAACCCATATGTATCGCAGAACGCTCCAACCATTGCGCTGCACGCACCTCTCCATGATTAATTTCTTCGTTCAGGTTGGAAAACCATGTCGGCTTTCCATGTAGCACTAAGTAATCTCTCTGCTACTCACGTCACGTTCGTTATGCATGGAATATTCGTTGTTAAACATCCAGTACTCAAAAGTTCTGGGTCTAACTGAACTCATAACGGTCTTCCTATACTAGTATTCTCTTTTCAGCCATGTGTTTAAAATTACTTCTGTTCAAGTTCAAAAATAGTTCATGCTTATTCATCTTCTGCACTTTTATTCACTCCGCGTGGTTCTCAGCTAGCATCATTCCTAAGCAGTTACGCGACAAGCGTAAAATCATCTAAGGATGTCTTTTTTGTTGGCGTTTCTAGTTTCTAATAAAAATTTGGCCTCTATGTCTGTTGAATTTCCAAGAGGACGGTTTTATTGGCATTTGTTTGTACAAGGGCGCGTGTGGCGCGCACGTGAAATGCGTCCATGGCCCACCAAGCCTTCCATCCCTCCGAGGTCGGCAAATTGGTGCCAGACTTGTCTGGGGTGATAGCAGCACTGGCTCGATACATCGGTAGTTTATCGCGAGTCATTGTAAAGGCCAGATATGCATTCAATGACCTCCAACGATACTTAATGAAGTCGAATGCATGGCGCATCCTTCAGGGATTGATCAACGCCGAGAGCTTTTTTATCCTTTTTGTTTGTACAACTAACCCAACTGGGATGATTTCGGAATCAGACATGATTCGCCTTTTGAACACCCTCTAAATTGTATATTTATGAGAAAGTATTTGCTTATACTTCCCAACGGTTTACCGCTTCATTGTGGCTGGGAGGGATTTCTGGGTGTCGGGCTACGAGGTACAGCAAGGGAATTCATCCCCAGCAGGGTCCCCGAGCTGAGAAGGAGTCCGGCGTTTCCATCAGCAAGCGCAGTTGAGAGTAAACAGATACCAGAATCCACCATCGTCCTTGTATCAAACTAGTCGCATGGTAGCAAATCTAGGTCTGATCCACAAGGGCGGCGACAGCCTGTGGTCGTGACGACCTGGGGCAGACTTTCGTCTTACTGACCTTAGAATTCCATAGAACCACAATGGCTAAACCAGCAAATCTCCGAGGAAATGCAGATTGTGCTGGGGCCCGCAGAACCAGTGCACACGGGCCATCTATGTATCCAAGTAATTATTTACAACTGTGTTGTATTTGTACCTAACTAACTGTACTTGTAACTGTAACTAATGTACTGTATAACTGTACTTACACGATCAGCTCTGAAATCGATTAAATATCCTCAGAGAAACCCCATGCCGCTTGTATTGATTGACTAATTTAATTATTTCTTTATATACTGAGACGCTTAGAAATTCGCCGCAGATAATACTGATCCCATCGCCTCAACTCATGTCCATCCATTCGTTTCATATCTTCATTCAAGTTCATATCTTGTTTTGCAGCCGTTCGTCATTCATGAAAATCGTCGTGTTTTGATTCCAGTTCCAGTTCAATTTTGGCTTCGTTGACACAGGCAGGTAGTGGCGGTAGCAGATGTTCACCACTGCAGACCGTTGAGCATCGTTGTGGATTGGTTGGAGATTTGGAGCCTTAGAACTAGTATTCTTTCAGGACTGCGGTCATATCGGCGATTTTTAAACATTTTCACTTGAAAAATTTGCCCATGTGTGCAGTAGTAAAAGTATCCAGTTGTCTTGTCTTGACAAGCTTATTAGTTGTTGAGCTAATTTGTCTGCCTCTGCGTCCTGAAGCTCATAGCCAAATAACAGCTTTTCATTGATTCTTTTCATTCGACTCAAGCAAGATGTTCTCGTATTCATGATGTCAACACCTTTCCATACTCATGAAGTCAACAACACGTTCCCATGACATCAACGTCTATCGATTACGACTTTCAACCTCCAGTGATGGCTATCATTCCTAGTACTCCTGACTAGCATCGATTGTTGAAGAACATTTTCCATTTCACTGCAGCCGAAAAACAGTGAAAAAGCAGTTAGTTCCCGATCTATCAAACACATTATCGTTTTCAGTCCTCTAAATTCGCCATGTTCAAGTTCTTCTGAGTCTTTTTTATATTGCAAGTCTACTAGGTGGTTTTTTTTTTGAAAAGGAAAGCTGAAGAATATGAAAAAATGTATAGAAAAATTAGGGCGCGTGTGGCGCAGTGGTTGGAGGCGCCACTGCGGTGCACACGTGAAATGCGCCCGTGGCCCACCAACCCTTCCATCCCTCCCGGATCGGCAAATTGGTACCAGACTTGTCTGGGAGGATAGCAGCACTGGCTCGATAGATCGACAGGCCACCGCGAGTCATTGTAAAGGCCAGATATGCATTCAATGGCCTCCAACGATAGTTAATGAAGTCGAATGCATGGTGCATCCCTCAGGGATTGATCAACGCAGAGAGCTTTATCCTTTAGCTTTATCCTTTATAGAAAAATTAGTGACTTCATCCAGTCATGCATCACTGGGGAATCATGAGATGTATTCTCATAGGAAAAGATAAAGCTCTCAGCGTTGATCAATCCTTGATGAATGCACCATGCATTCGGCTTCATTAAGCATCATTTGGAGGTGATTGAATGCATGTTTTCCCTTTGCGATGACTCGTGGTGGCCTACCGATGTATAGAGCCTGTGCTGCTATCCTCCAAGATAAGTCTGGTGCCAATTTGCCAATCCCAAAGGGATAGAGGGCTTGGTGGGCCATGGGCGCACGGATCGATTCCACTTGTGTTTTGCAGTGCGCCTCCGACCACTGCACCACACGCGCTCCTATCAGCACCGTTCTCATAGCATGATAATGAAATAAACCAGATAAGAAGATAATCTATTGGAGGAACGCGAAATAAGTAGGATACTAAATTGAATCGGTTGAAAAGCGAACTATTTGGTAGTTAAATTGTTTCCAGGGGGCGAATCTCCACAGCGAATTCTTTCATAGGTTTCACTATCAATGCATTGACATTTCTACCTCTTATTTTGCTTTTATTTCCTTATCAGATGCCATTGGTATTTACTAGCTGTCGTATTTCATTTATGATTTTGTACATTCGTTTACTTTTTATTTCTCTCATCGTTGTGAGCTATCTGGGAATAACAAGTCAACAAAACACCCTGTGTAAAAGTGACTAGTGGTCAGTCATGGTATGCTTAGATCTTTGGGATAAAACTGTGCGTCCATGCGCATGTGGGCTTAGACTTAGATCTGGAGTTAGGGTTAGGCCTAGATTTCGTCCTCGGCTTCGGTTTACCATTCTAATGCTCTGCCTACGTCATTATATTTGGATTCAAATTTATGGCGGTAATCCTTCAGCAGCTTGAATATATTGGTTATAAACGGCATAAAAAGGTTGAAGCTGTCGACGCCGATCAATCCTTGAAGGATGCACCATGCATTCGACTTCACTAGGTAACGCTGGAGGTGACTGAGTGCATATCTGGCTCATAAAATGACTGACGGTGACGTACGAATGTATCGAGTCAGTGCTGCTATTATCCTAGACAGGTCTAGTACCACTTCGCTGACGCCAAAAATATGCAAGGCCTGGTGAGCTAAGGGCGCGGGATCGATCGAACCCATGCGTATTGCAGACCGCTTCTAACCACTGCACTGCACTCGAACCTGTTCATAAATGGCATATAATTGGAATGTTAAAGATAAGATAGTGAGTAGTGCGGTAAAACTAATGCGGTGATTTCAAATAAGTGATTTTTGCAGTAAATAAAAATTGAAGACATTGTGATTTATACCATGGCTTCAGCTTAACTGAGTTCATGCCAATTTGTGCTCCGCAGAGCAATCCCATTGACGAGTGATTGCTGACGCCCCCTATAGGTCAATAACATAGCTGAAAGACGAACGAAATGTAAGACTCGCATGGTGTGGTGATGAACGCGTTAGCCTTGGAAAGGATAAAAGTGCGTTCGGTCTCCACTGCAGACATCAGCGGTCCGGAATTTTGCAAATACCTCAGCAGCATTATGGCTAAATACGTTGATTGTTGGAAATATTCAGCTATTAAGAAAAAACTGCCGAACTTGAAAACGATAGTAAAGTAGGTCAAAACTGAATAGAGAATTGTTTAATGTGTTTATTTTTCTACAAAGAAAAGGAAGATTGAGGAAACGAGCAATTAGTGTTTTCTGCGATTCGCCTGTGGCTCCTCGTCTTCTTTCACTCGATTATGTTCAAAACAACAATTTTACTCAACTATCACCCGCACTTCTGCACTGCTAACGTCGCTGGAATCAACGTGAACACTACGACCACGAATTTCAACCTAAACGCTGAAAAGTGGATTTCTTTTGAAGGGTTTCAAATCAGGAACAACTCACCGTCCATCATTTTATTCATGGTCTTCTGGAAAACAGTCCTTCCCGTTTAGTGCGAAAAGAAGACCTTTACACAAAAAGTTTTCTATGATGATATGAGAGTGATGCGCATGTAGCGCAGTGGTTAGAGGTGTGCTGCAATTTACGCATGGTCTTTGGTTCGTTCACGCGCCCATGTTTTCCAAGTTTTCCATCTGTCAGGGCTCCACAAATTAGTACCTAATTTGTCTAGGAGAACACACTGACTTATTACATCGGTATGGCACCGGTAGTCGTGAAATAGAACAGATACGCATTCAATCACCTCTAACGGTGCTTAAGGAAGTTGAATGCATGGCGCATCTCTAAGGCATTGATCAACGTCTAATGCTTTATCTACTCCTTGATAGTAACATCCTCATCCGCACAACTGATCTTGATGTCTTTAACTATCACCCTTTCTTTCCCATACTAGTGGTTAACTTTGCGACGTCCAGAACACAAAAACTAATGGGATTAAGGCGGTTAATACTTCCTTGATTGTTATATCGGACTAATCGCAGGAAATGTTGTCTTCCGTCTCAGGAATTAGTGGCGGTATTGAGAGAACGTAATAAAAGCTTTCCTCAGCTGATGAAGGCTTGTGGTTAGGAAATGGGAATTATAACATCCCCAAGACCGACTTTTTGTTAACACCGGCATTTATTGACAATTCGATGTTTTTATTCAATAAGCAGACACGAGGTTGTTATTATAGAATTTATTGAGAACATTTTTGCTCAATAGCTTTCTTTTCAAGAGAAAGTATGCAGAATCACTAGTCAACTTTTCGCTGGGGATGGAAGATGAAATATTCTCAAGCCGCGATCGAATTCAGATAGTAGCCTGACCTTTCTATAGATGGTAGCTACAATGCGACGAAGCGAATAGAAGTGTTGGACCTGGCATGTTATTATACATAACGGTAGACCATTTCAATGTCTAAACAAAAGTAGTAGGCTGTTTCTTTTTAAGAAATGTTTGGCTGAGTCTCAACTTGACCTTTCCAGTCTCTGAAGTGAGCGAAACTGGCGAAACACAAGATATGGTATGGTAGTAAATTCTGTGATATAAACCTCGTGTTTGCCTGTCTAGGGAAAACAGTTAAATTGGCGTCTGTTTAAAGAAAATACCTACTAAAAAGGACATTATTTCGTCACTTAAATGTTTATTGTTTATCTTCATAAAAAACACTTAGTAAGGTATTCAATTTCGTGGCGATGCTCATGGTCCACCAAGCCTTCCATCCCTCCGGGGTCGGAAAATTGGTACCAGACTTGTCTGGGAGGATAGCTCGATACATCTGTAGGCCACCACGAGTCATTGTAAAGGCCAGATATGCATTCAAACCAAGAGATTTATTCTTTCAGCTTTTATCCTTTATTGCAAGTGTTGTCATTTGTAACGCTTCATTTTGACCCCACTAGAAATGTTCAACGAATTTCATTTCGGTCGGTACAGCGACTGAATCGCTTCCACATCGGCAGCGGTTTTTTTTTTTGGCAAATGGGTTTTACTTCTGTAGTACTGTTATGGTGACGACTTGTTATGTATGTGTAAATACAGTATAATACAAGCTCAGATAGTTTTTTATGTTGGGTAAAAAAGGATAAAGCTCACGGCGTTGATCAATCCCTGAGGGATGCGCCATGCATTCGACTTTATTAAGCATCGTTTGGGGGTGATTGAATGCATATCTGGCCTTTACAATGACTCGCGGTGGCCTGCCGATGTATCTAGCCAGTGCTGGTATCCTCCCAGACAAGTCTGGTACCAATTTGCCGATCCCGGAGGGATGGAAGGCTTGGTGGACCATGGGCGCAGGGGTCGACTCCACGTGCGCGTCGCAGTGTCGCCTCCAACCACTGCGCCACACGCGCCCTTTTTTAACGTTGACTGTTTGGAAATTCGATAATGCCTTTACAACACCAATTGACCACATGGGAAGAAAAATCATAAAAATCAAGACGAAGCTTTAAGGACGAAGAACAATTTTTTTACAACCATCAAACGGAAATTTTAATTTTCGTACTCTTCTCATCTGTAAAACAATGTTTAAACAAACTTTCTTTGTTGTTTATCAGAGACTAAAGACATGTGCAACGCATGGGTTCACTCATTCAGTGATGCCCTTTTATACGAACGAAGACGTCGAAACGTTGGCCGATAATAAATATTGTTATCAACCTCGTGTAAGCTCATCGAAGAACGAATACATATTGATTAAGCACACCGAGGTTCAAGGAAAGTCGGTTTCGAAGTATTACTTCTACTGTATTTTGAACTTTCACGTTTAATGTTATAAGGAAGAAATATTAAATGAACGATCGAATGACACGTTTCGTAGCCATTTTCAAGTGAAAAGATTCCATTGCACTTTTCTTTTGTCGTCGTTTCCGTCGATTCCTCTACAAAACCGGTTTAGATTACGAAATGAATTCACAGAGTTCTGTTGTGGTAAATATCCTACCACTCTTCGTTAGATGCAAGCCAACTTTGAAAATGCGTATATTTTTAGGGAAACTGGCAGAAACAGCTGATTTTCTTGCACGAAACCATCTTTGTCTTGAAGTGCTAGGTTGGTTTATGTTTCGTATTAATTTCCTCGAATACTATATTACCATATATCAATGCAGAGCTTATTCTATGCGCTTTAAAGGATAAAAGGATGAAGCTCTCGGCGTTGATCAATCTCGAGGGATGCGCCATGTATTCGACTTCATTGAGTACCGTTGGAGCTGACTGAATGCATATCTGGTTGTACAATGACTCCTGGTGACCTACCAATATATCCAGCCAGTGCTGCAATCCTACCAGACAAGTCTGGTACCAATTTGCCGAACCCGGAAAGATGGAGGGCTTGATGGGCCATGGGCGCGGGGATCGATTCCACGTGAGTGCTGCAGCGGCGCCTTCAAACACGGTGCCACACTCCCCTCATGTGCACCTTAACTCCTTACAATTGAATTGTAATACAAGTCTTGTTTTTTCAAGGCTTAATTTCAAGGGTTAGAATTTGAGATGTCAGAACAGCATTTTGTACGAAGTTTCAAACTGGAGAGTACTCGGCGTACACGGCACGAAACGTGAATAAGCTATGGAACCATGGATGTGTTGACGAACACAGCATATGTTGGTTTGAAAAATTTCGTACCGATGAATTCGCTGTTGAAGATGGGGAGTATCGCGTTGGTCCTTGTACTCTTGATAACGATGAGTTGAAATCTTCCCTGTAAGCAAATACGCACACAACTGTTCGAGTACTTGCAGAAGGGCTCGATGTAAACATATCAACTGTTTCGATATTTCGAACGAAGATTTGAAAGGTGAGGAAGCTAGACAAACGGATGCTGTACAAACCGGCAACAAATCACGAGATCGAAACCACAAAGATTGCAAAAATGTGTCGATTCTAACGGTTTTATTTCGACCGATAAAATTTTTTCTTAATTCACTCAGTTTCTGAATAATCTAGTACTTTTCATCTCTTTATTATCGTCATTATCACTTGTCATTTTTCATTACAGTCATTACTGTCACCGCATTGATTATCATACTCATCGTCACCAGCACCGTCATTATTTTCTAGATTCATTAGCGTTGTAATGATCATTACCACCTTCACTGCGATTATCGCTGTTGTCTTAGCCATGGTCATGTAACCCTTACCATTACCGCCACAATATGACCATTATCAGCATCGCCGTCCTCACTATCGTAATAATTCTCATTATTTCCAAACCAACCGTCATTTAACCTCGATAGTGAAATGATCAACATGTTTTTAATTTGCTGAGCTTGCACGAGGTTGATTAATCTGTTTATTTCGGCTAACGCTTCGACATCTTCGTCTTCATTAGAGCCGATGATCCGTGCCCGTGGTTCACAGTTGTTCGTTACGGCGATGCGGCGTCTTCGTCGTCGTACCGAGGCAGGATCTGCTTCCGTGAACACCGCACGAATGAGCCATGCACTTCCGGCAGGATCCTTTCATACAGAGCGGTTGTTACTGATATGACTCTTTGTTTTGAAAATTGTTTTACTAATCGCTTTGTGCTAGCTAACGTAATACCGGTTGCGATAGGGTGAATTATCCGTTGAAAAACAAAGGTTTATCAACGGATAGTCATATCAACGGATATGAATACCACTCTGTATAAAGGAACACAGCTGGATGTGCATGGCTCGTTCGTGCGATGCTCACTGAAGAAGATTCTGTCTCGGTACGACAACGAAGACTCCACGTCGAGATAACTAACAACTGTGAGCCACTGTTATGGATCATCGGCTCTGATAAAGACGAAGACGTCGAAACATTAGTCGAAATAAAGAAATTAATTAACCTCGTGTAAGCTCAAAAAGTTAAAAACATGTTGATCAATTCTCATTATTATCGTTATCAGAGTGAGAGCCATAATCCTCATCATGATCATAATCTCACTGCCCCTATCATCATAGAAGTCATTTCTCACATCATCTTGGTTCATTGTCTTGCTGGTCATCACCATTGCCGATATAATTTATGTATCATTCCTCCATCAACATCATCGTCATTCTTATAACTGCAGTCTATGTAGGATTTTAAGACTAGGACTGATGTGGTGATTGTACAAAGCCTTTTCAGACTGCGTTAGAAAGTTTTATTAAGTATATAGTCTCTAGTTTTCAGCTCATTTCACAAGTATTCTCGCCCTTTAAAGAATGAGCTGAGTTCTTTGTTAAATGTTTGCAATCATTGCGAGATTTTGGGCAACTGAGCAGCCAATTGTGAAGCACCCCCTTCCAAAATTGGACGGAAGCTACTCCAATAAAAAATTAAGTAAAAACTTTAGCATTTGAAATCAGTTTATATTAGTTTTAAAAACAAAGCTGTGTTTTATAAGTGGTTTTCATGATTCTTCTAAAATTTTATTGGGACATGTCTAGGGTATTCGATAGAAGACTTTGGACAGGTCACTAATTCAAAAATTCTTCTTAACATTGAAGTTTCTCGAATAATTTTAGATATAAAACCTTTCTTCTTTTAAAGAAGTGTTGTCTTGGTTTTGGGAAACCTTCAGGAAAATTAAATACGCATATTTACTTCAATAGAATCTTATCCTATTCCTCGTAGAGAACCGGTTTGGTTGAAAAACTGCTGCAAATTGGATTTAATAATCTGGTCATTTGTTTCCTTAAAAATACTTCCTCCCTCCGCTCCCACCGATGTCTCCACTTTTTTAGCTTACTTCATTATATTTAATTTTCAACAAACTTTTTTTAATATGCAGTTAATATGTTGCATATATCAGAAACGAAAAATGCCGAACACTTTATCCTCTGTTCTTTTTACATTGCCTATCTAGATGGACCGTTCTTACATGAGATCCGTGTCGGAGCATTCCTGCTCAAAAGAATTGTATCACCTGCCATCTTACTGCTCACTCGTGCCAGTGAAATCTGCACTGACCTCCTGTCGGTCCCCAAAGTGATCTATAGACCTCGTTCGACAGACGAACATGATGAATATCGCATTTCTTTCACCATTCTAATGAACACCTCTGACAAAGGAGGCATATGGCCCAGTGGTCGGGCGTAACGATGAGTGTTGCATATATCAGAAACGAAAAATGCCGAACACTTTATCCTCTGTTCTTTTTACATTGCCTATCTAGATGGACCGTTCTTACATGAGATCCGTGTCGGAGCATTCCTGCTTATTCCGATTCTATTAGACTGTCATCAAAAGAAATGATGCATGGCTTCGGCTAATAAGTGTTGATTTGTAGTTTTCGACACTCACTTGCCTTCTAAATGTTGGTCGGCGAGCATGGTCTTCTCTAGAATTGCAAGATAACAATGTTGAAGCTTACTAGGGTTTCCATTATTGGGCAGTCTGTCAACTCTATGGATTGGAGTGTGGTCTACTGTCGTGAGAGTAAGATTCTTCGGTGACAACAGTGATTACAAGGCTATTATATCTCTTCTATGTGGGATCTCTTCGTCCCAACGATGTAGCGACTTGGGAGTCGACTTTAGACATTTCAATTAACGTTTTGAATCCAATCCACCATAGGTTAAAGAATTTTATTTTCTAATCATTTTTTCTTTAAAAGGGTTTCTAGAATTTGCAAAAACACCGACAAAAGAACATCACAATTAAATGATCTGAGCTCGGCTAGGAATTGGTCAACATGTAGCCGACGAAGTATTTCTTACAGCGGCATTGCCTAAGTTGTCGTGATCGACTACTGAGAGCAGGACGTCCACAACATGAGAGCTCCTCTTGAAAGGTGTGATGAAAAACAAAGAAACCAACTAGGCAAACCAGATCATTGCTGAAAAAAGAATGTATGCAGCGAATGCGATGCTCGGGTGCAACGGACTTGTCGGATCGGAAATATCTGTACTTTAAAATCAGTCTTTGGACTATCATTAAGTCTATCACATTTAACATTAAGTATGAAGTTTACCTTTTATTTCGAAGACCGACTTTCCTTCAACCTCGGTATAACAAATCAATTTGTATTTCATTTGCTCAGCATACACGAACGGTAAACATATTTATTTTGGCTAACGTTTCGATGTCTTCGTCTTCATCAGAGCCGATGATCCGAGTTGATGGTCTATACTCGTTCATCTTCTCGATATGGCGTCTTCATCTTCGTATCGAGTCGGATCTTCCTCCATGGAACATTTTCGAATGGGTCATACTCACTCAAAACGCCAGCCGCAATTAATCTATTTATCAACCTTATGTAACCTCGACAATTTAAATAAATATTAATATACCTTTTATGCTAAGAATATTCCCTTTTCCCACTTTTTCTAAAAGAGCTGAATGGTCATAGATATCCCTTTGGCTTTCACATTTCATTTAAGAAGTCAATTTAACTGATTTAGATTGTTTTCTCTTCGTTGTCAGACGAAATGCTTGTTTGTCGTCGTTTTTTGAGTCTCTAAACATCCGGATTATCGAAAACGTAATCATGATAACTAAACGATGAATTGGTAGACCTTTGAGCCATAATCTATAAAACAGCACCAAATACTTTAACCTTAGTCAATCAGTTAAGATGAGTCGGATGTAGAGAATGTTTTACATCAGTCGTCCAGAAGAATTGTTGATGTTGTTGAAGTTTTCTTGAAGAAGAAAGAAGATTTTTTTGAGGATTTTTCTTGAAGATTCTTCAAGGTCATCACTGGAGATTTCAGTGCCAAGACTGGACCAAGAAGAACGTCTGAAAAACGTCGCATTGGGACCCACCGATTAGAATGGAACGAACAGGGTGAGCGGCTCTCTGAGTTTATCATGGCGACCAAAACAATCCATGGTAACTCGCAATTCCAGAAGCCTCACCGTCAGCGATGGACGTGGGAATCTCCCAATGGAGAGTACCATAACGAAATAGACCACATCATAATAAATAGGAAGTTTTGCCTAACCGATGTCGCTGTTGTTTCAAAATTCTACACGGGATCAGACCACCGTCTCCTTCGTGCAGGATTCTATTTCTCGCGGAAAGGAGAAATAGCCGCTAAATTCAAAAACCGAAGTCCCAGAACCACCACAAACTAGGACATATTCAACTCATTAGTCGGCTGTTGGGAAGATGTCGTTGTCGACAACATCGACGAGGAATGCGATCGGCTCATTCAACATCTTCGCATTAGCACTATGAAATCTGAGAGTTCGAAAATCACCAAGAGAGGTCTGTCTCCAGAAACTCGCGAACTAATACGCCAGCGTGGAATCGCACGAGCTGCAGGCAACCGCGAACTAACGTCCGAACTTGCGAAACAATGCAGACAGGCGATAAAAGAAGATCTTAAGGAGAGATGAGCAGCAGTAATGGTTGAAGATATAAAGGCTGGGAAAAGCACTCGCAAAGCCCGCCGAAGCATCACCAATTACAAGACCAGGATGGTTGCACTCCGACGCCCAGACGGAGCAATAAAAGCGTCCAGAAAGGCAATGGAGAAAATCATCCACGAACACTACTCAGATTGAGAGTACAAAGGATCGCTCTGTCTCACTTTTATCGACTTACAGAAGACCTTTGATTCGATTGAGATAGAAGCAGTCATGGAAGCCCTTGGTAGTCAAAGAGTCCCTACTCAGTACGTAAAGATTCTTCTTGAGCTGTACAAAAATTTCACAACCAAGATTTCACCATTCTACAACGGTATTAACTTTGACGTCAAAAGAGGAGTTAGGCGAGGCGATACAATCTCGCCAAAATGATTAACCGCCACGCTCCAGAACGTCATGTGAACATTGGAATGGGATAATATGGGAGTGGAAATCGATGGTCGGCAGTTACATCACCTTCGCTTTGCTGATGATATCGTCCTTATAACATCAGATATTAGCAAAGCGGAACGTATGCTTGCGGACTTTGATAAAGCGTGTGGAAAGATTGGTCTTCGACTAAATCTCGAGAAAACGATGTTTTTGAAGAACGGACTGGTTTCGTTTGCTCCATTCACGCTCAACGGAACGTGTATCTCCGAATGCTCCAGTTATGTCTATCTAGGTCGGGAAATTAATGTGACGAACGACCTAGCTCCAGAGCTGAGCAGAAGGAAACGAGCGGCTTGGTGAGCTGTCAAGAGCATCGAGGATGTAGTGAAGAGAACTAAGAACGCCTGACTCCGTGCCCATCTTTTCGACTAAACGGTTCTTCCTACCCTAACGTATGCGTCAGAAACCCGGTCGCTGCGTAAGCAAGATGAAAAATCATTCACCGTTATCGAACGCGCAGTCGAAAGGACGATGCTAGGAGTATCCCGTTTCACACAAGTAAGGGATGGGATCCAAAGCTCCGACCTGCGTCAACGATCAAAAATCAAGGTTGCCGTTTTATACGCCGAAAAGTCGAAGATAAGGTGGACCGGACACGTAATGCGTATGAATGATAACCGATGGAAAAGAGCCGTTAGTGACTGAATTCCTTGAGATATCAAACATACTGCAGGAAGGTCACCGACCCGATAGTTAGAGTTCTTCACAAAGAGCCTAGAAGAAAATTATGATGATCTACGGGTCTCTAGAGCGAGCAGAACCCGCTGGGCTAATCTTGCACGCGACAGGGGGAAATGCAGGATTTACTGGCGTCCGCTTCAGTCATTCGACGATCAGGGTACAGGTGATACAGGTGACAGGTCTAAGTTTTCGCGGAAGAGCTTACTGATTCTCGGAAAGCAACTATTACCGTCTTATTTCCGACGAAGAGATGACCAATGCTATCCAGTCAGGCTATTTCACAGTCTGCTGCTTGGTTAACTTTAACCTCTCTGGGTGCATGTGGAAGTCTATTTTATAAACGAAATTTTCCGTGTGATCTATTTTTACCACAGTCTTCATTATTAAAATAGAAGCATCGGCTTTACCACCTCACTAAACGTGGCTCGTTTTTCTTTATACTAGAATTATCTAGTTTAAGTAAACTAATGGACCAACTTGGCCAAATATGGTATCTGCAGCTGTTCCCAATTTTTAGGATGTACATCCACTGAACTGAAGTAATTTTGAAGCTTTTCTTTCTTTATCGACTTTACGATGGCTGTTTGCTTTGTTGACATACGACGATGGTTGGTAACCGACCTGTACGACATTTTCGAAATGCTATTCTTACCGGAATTCGATCAACATTGACACCCCGCTGAACTTGTCTCATTTCCTTTTCTCATTTTTTTAGTTAGAACTATAGTATTTGCCGCAAACAGTTATTGTGTTACGAAAACTCATTATGGTAGCAACGAGTGTTTCAAGCTTTCGAAATACCCACTGAACGGAGAACAACTTCGAGCCGTTCTATTGGATTCCATTTAGAGCCTAGATTTGGTTTGAAATTTCTTGCTTAGTTCGGTACGTGGGCGGCTCGTCCTCACTTGTTGTACGGGCCCCAGCATACTCTCCATTTTTTAGAGTTTTGGCGGTTCATCTATTGTTTCCTTGGAGTATTGAGGTCAGCCTAGCTAAAGCCTGCCCCAAGTCGTCATCACCACAGGTGGTCGCCGCTCCACCATGACTAGTCTGATACCAAGACGGTGGTCGATCCTGGCATCGGTACTCGATTGAAGTTAACTGACTTCATTACAAAGTAACCCAATATCTAATACTGGGTCGTCATGCTTTGAGATTCCCGCTTTCGTTTATCCTTCTAACCTCTTACGTTATCAGTCAGTTATTAGTTATCAGCGATTTCACTGTTTTTTTCTTCACAGTTAGTCACTCAGTGATTTCCACTGTTGTTCTCCTGACATCTGAAAGTTTTTATCACCGTCGTCGTCGTCGTCTGAGCTGCATCGGGATGATTTTTCATAATTGTTAGCATATTGAACAGTCAGTGTGTTATCGATTATGATGAAAAATCTTCAGTTTATCTGTTGCATCAAATGACAAGAGCGCTAAACCAGTTCTTAATGACGTTAGTGACGCTGAGCATGAAAAAGTCAAAACTGGCATTTCGTTTTACCAGATGGGTTTCACTTCCGATAGACAACTGTCACAGATTCCATTCGTTCACAAAACCTCCTCAATCCACATGATCTCTATTGCCACCACCGACACTACTGTTTTGTGCACCTTCAAAAGAAAACAATAAAACAGCTGACATTATGCAGTACAATAATTCTTTCAGCAGTCGATAGCTAGTCATTGTTCTTTTGCTATGATTATCTGAGAAAAAATCCGAGTTTTCCGTAGTGATAATGGTAGAGTGTGCGGAAATGCCCTAGTTTACCATGGTTTTACTCACTATTCATCCGATCTCTGTTCACCCATGGCACCATTAGAATTTCCAGTCGCCCTGTCGCGCGCCAGTGCTGCCCTCTGAACTTCACCTTTCGTAGCAGGAATTGATATGCAGGGTTTCTTTCTTGCTGGTTGTGTCGAAAAGTAGACATGAACGGCTTAACCTCTACTATGGTTTGGTTTTGCTCGCAGTTAGGCTTCTGGATGTAAATTTTTATAATAAAGGGTAATGCATAAGGCGTTGATCTGTTTCTAACGAATGCGCCATGTATAATATTTGACTTCACGAATTCGACTGCAACTCAGAATCTCATAGGTAAGTCAATGCACACTTGCTTTATACAGTAACAGTGGCCTACCGATGTAATTATTCAGTGATTTTATCTTCCAGGACCAGTCTGATTTCAATTTGCGGACCCCGGACTGAAGGCGGTCTTGGTTAGCCAGTAGTGCGGGATCGAACCAAAGATTAAATGTGCATGGTAGGATATCTCTAACCATTGCACTACTGAAGGTTCCAGAATCGCAGGCTTAGTGAGGAATATATGACTACGATTAGTCCATGATGCGCGTAGCGAATCGACATTTCAAAATCTTATACAGGACGCTTGTTGTTGCTAGTGGTAATCCTAGCTGGTGATAATGACTTGTTTTTTCATGGGCAATTCATCCTGCAGAAATCGGTGTCACTGTCAGCTATTATAGCACTAAGCCAATCAACATTTCAATCACTATAGACCATCGACTTGGACCATCGGCTCCGAGGAAGACGAAGGCGTCGGAACGTTACCTGAATAAACTTTTAATTAACTTTATGCTAGCTTATCAATGGAGAAATACATATTCGTTAGTGTATGAACTTTCAGTTTCGAGAAAATCAGCAGGTGGAGATGATCGAATGATCTCTTCCTTAAGGTGAAGGCGATCCTTTCCGGGGAGTAACGCGTTCACCACCACACCATGCGAGTCCTTCGTTTCGCCTGTCTGTCAACTAGTTCTGTCGATCTCTACCATCAGAAATAACCATTAAAAAGAGTAGGCAGCAAATAAAACGGCTAAGATTGTGATTATGACTAAAGCCTCGGCTTAACTTGGTTCATTGCCGATTTGGGCTCCTCAGATCAATCCCGCTGATGGGCGATTGCTGATGGCAAAGATCGATAGAACTAGCTGAGAGACAGGCGAAACGAAGGACCCGCATGGTGTAGTGGTGAACGCGTTACTCCACGGAAAGGACAATAGCGCGCCCGCTCCCCACCATAGACACGTGCGGCCCAGAGTTTTGCAAATATCTCAGCATCGTTGTAGTTATATTTCGCACTATAACCTTCCATTAAAAATAGTAGGCAGTAAATAGAAACGGTAAAGATCATAATTATTAACTTTCTCCCAATCTCCTCATAGTGACTGGGAGGCGTTCCTGCGTGCTAGGCTGTGAGGTAGAGTTGGGGGATCCATCCCCTTGGCACCGTCTCCCAAGCTGTGAAGGAATCCAACGTTTCCATTAGGAAGCCTAGCTATTAGTAAACCAATACCATGATCGACCACCGATCTGGTATCAAAGTTGCATGGTTGCAAATCTCCTTTTGATCCACAAGGGCTGCGGCTGCCTGTGGTGTTAACAGCCTGAGGCAGACTTTCGCCGGGTGTCCTCGGGACTTCAGAGAGCCACAATGGCTAAGCCAGTAAAATTCTGAAAAAATGGAAGTTTTGCTGGGTTCCGCATAACCAGTGAGGACGGGCTATCCAAGTATCCAAGTAGGTAATTAGTAAATTTGTCTGTATGATCACGTTCAATTACTTAAAATGTTTTGAAAATCGAAAATTTCAAATAGGCTGTATTCTGATTATTCGAATGTTTAAAACGAAAAATAAAGCCTAAACCAGCTATTTTCTTCGTAGAAAGCAGTTTTTTAGGAAAGAAAATCACAATAATTGAAAATCCATTAGCGACAACTATCATTAATGTATTGAGTCTAACCGGTTTCCCTAATGAAAAAGAGGGTCTGCTGGTGAATTTTTTTCAATTGTTGGAGTATTGAAATGGCTAAAAGCACCCTTGAACTCTTCACTGTGTTTTCTCTGGAAAACATTTCTAACGCACAGCATCTTCAAAGTGGTATCCTCATCTTATTTATGAAGGTATGAAAGAAAATCCAAGATCTCACTTCTAGAAGTGTGAATTTCTTCAAACTGTTGTGTTGTATTGTATTGTGTGTTTTTCTATGGAAGTAAATGTATGCTGTATAACAACCTCGCGATTGTTGAACAAGAAAACAACGCATTCATATTCCAATGCCGAGGTTAATAGAAAGTCGAACCTGGGAACAATTTCTTCAAATATTCTTCTAAAGAGCAAGTTTTTCGACGTAATAAGCAAAACGGGACTTATTACCCATGTGATATTTATATTTAGCCCATTTCGCTAAATTGGTTAGTGTAGAGATAAACTTAATCAACTGCCAAATTCTTCTCGTCGACTGATCGTAGCAGTCTTAAAATGTCCTTGCTTTCCCTTTCGAAGTTAATTTAGAGCATCATTGATCCGTATCTGTTTATTCACTGATTTTTCGGCTAGGCATCATCTCCCTGATAGCAACTGGTTTCAAAAAACTGAAGTGAAAAATGTCTGATAGGGTAAAAGGATACAAGGATGAAGCTCTCGGCGTTGATCAATCTCTGAGGGATGCGTCATGCATTCGACTTCATTAAGTATCGTTGGAGGTGATTGAATGCATATCTGGCTTTTACAATGACTCGCGGTGGCCTGCCGATGTATCAAGCCAGTGCTGCTCTCCTCCCAGACGAGTCTGGTACCAATTTGCCGACCGCGGAGGGATGGAAGTCCTGGTGGGCCATGGGCGCAGAAATCGATTCCACGTGCGTCCCGCAGTGGCGCCTCCAACCACTGCGCCACACCCGCCCTTTTATAGGGTATGTAATGGAAACAATGCGATTTGTTGTTTACGAGAAAATTCGTTTCAATTCAGTCCATTCATAGCCCAATTCATTTTTTTGGCTTTTTTAATTTCTTCATTCTTCCATTTTTACTGTTTTCTTTAGTTTTTACGGATAAAAAAAGGGTAAGGCTCTCGGCGTTGATCAATCTCTGAGGGATGCGCCATGCATTCGACTTCATTAAATATCGTTGGAGGTGATTGAATGCATATCTGGCCTTTACAATGACTCGCGATAAACTACCGATGTATCGAGCCAGTGCTGCTATCACCCCAGACAAGTCTGGCACCAATTTGCCAACCCCGGAGGGTTGGAAGGATTGACGAGCCATGAGTGCGGGGATTAATTCCACGTGTATGTTGCAAGGCGCCTCCGACTACTGCGCCACATGCGCGTTTTTTTTGGGGGGAGAAAAATAAATCTCAAGTGCTGTATTTCACATTTTTCGTAACCCTTCATTAAGAAACGAGAAAAACGAGCTGCTGAACAAAATGTGGTTCTAAGTTGTTTCTAATTAAAAATTTTTTCATAAGCTACTCTGGATAGAAATTGAGTCTGCTTATTATCGCCGGATATTCTATTTTTCTTTTTGTGTGAAGTCACTAATATCGATTAGTCTGGAATGGATGTGGTTGTGTTTTCATTTCTGCAATAAATATTGATACGGTTTCCATATCATTCCTAATCTTTTTCTCCTTTTCTTTTTTATATGTCTCTTTTTTATCCTTTCATTGTGAACAATTCCCCAGTTTTATCGCAATGGTCTCCCGTGTTTTTCATTTTGTTACTTTTCCTTTTTTCCATTTCATTCTTTGTCTCTTACTGTCTCATTTTTCTCATCAAAAGCTTTTGTTGTCTTCGCAACAATTGTGGAAGTTTTGCTTTCGAACTAGTTCACTTATTAGCAAGGGCGAGGAAGCCCGTGCTTAACGCTAGTTCTTCAATCCTATCAGAGGTACAAACACAATGGTACTGGGATATTTGCATAACTTAGACTCCAGTGCAGATTCGAGCCTACGATTACCCTTTTCGTGAGCTCACGTGTTACGCGGTGCACCACTGAGACGCCTGCTTCATCTTTATCTCAGCCAGTTTTGTACCAAACGGTGCCATTTGTGCTCTCCAGATCACTTACGTTGACGGGTGACTCCTAATGACACCGTAGAAAACTGGCTGAAAGAAAGGCAAAGCAAGAGGGCTTCAAGAGTGCAGTAGGTAACACGTGAGACCTCGGAAACGGTAGCCGCGGGTTCGAATCCGGACTGGGGCCCAGTTTTGCAAACATCTCAGCATCATTGTATCTGTATTTCACATCAAACCGTGCCGTGAAAAAAAATAATAGCTAGTAAACAAAAGGTTGTGCTTATCACAGTTTTATTCCATTTTCTCCTTATTTTCGCTGTCATCATCATCGTCATCAACGTAGTGAACCCATATGTTGCCAATTTTCTGTCACTCAACGTTTTCGTCCTCATGGCTTGGCCTATCATTATGTTGTTGTCGAGGGTTGATGCTTTGTCAACTGCGTAATCGACCACATGTCGCCCCGATGTGTGCGATCCTACTACCAGGCAGGTAAGCTCGTCCACCTCGTCTACCCACCTACACATCCACATCAACACTGTTACACACAATGCTATTCGTTGGCCCGTTATCATTCCACTTATCCCATTAGTCTCAGCATTCATCGTTATTTCCAATTCCTTTATCATTGTCGTCGTCATTATTGTCGTTGTTCTTGCTGTTTTGTTCCGTTGGTGTTATTGGTAACAACGATGTTAGCAGAACTTCTAAGTTTGATTTCATCGTTACTATTTCAGGCGGTAACCGGTTCTAATGGTGAAATGTCCGACCTTCTTAACTCTCATTGCCGTGAAGTCAACAACGAGAGCTCGTTGATTGCCTGCCCTATAGACGAGTTTTTAAGCGTTTTTGATTAAAAGAAAGAGCTAAAGTACACATTTCGTCACTTTCTGTGGCAAAATCACTGCATGTTAACGTATTCAGATGGTCTCTTTCTTTTCCTTTTTCTTTTCACTTTTCTTTCTTTCCTCTTCTTCCCGTTATTATTATTATTATTATTATTATTAATATCATTGTTTTTATCATTATTGTTATTATTGCTATTAAGAATCAGTTTACTTTTTTTGCTAATTGAACATATTTTGCTTACCTAAGGTTAGTGCTATGGAATACCGCTCCCTATCGCTTACCTACCATCTTGTAACAAGATTTCCTTTTAAACGACGGCTACTCTTACTATTCGCATTTGTTTAATATCAGTTCAGTTACCAAACTGAAATGTCGACAATATTGTTTAGAGTGTGAGTGACCCAAATGAATTATGAATCCCTTACTGTGCATCACCAGCCGTCCACGATTTTTCCCACTTCCAGAAGTTGGGACAATAAACCACTTAGCAATAGGATGTGGCACGGTGAGAATCAATGGGGTAAATCATTGGCACTTTTATATATTGGTTAGAATCTCCTAAATGAATCAAAGAGTTGTTCACTTTAATTTGCCGTTAGTTTTCTTGGGGCAACAAATCATAGGAAAGAACCTCATTTGCTATTCCGATCACACTTTTGAATAACACCGGCTATGAAACGTATCCATTTCCCAAATCAATCGTATTTTCTGTAAAATTAAAATTTGAAAATGAATGAGTACTGCGGACGAAAGTCCTGTTTACGTGAGGAAATGATTCCAACTACCAGAAATTATTTTTTCTTAACATTACGGTGGGGCGCGTGTATCGTAGTGGTCACGGGCGCCCTGCAAAACGCATGGGATTGATCCCACGCCCCAGGCTCACGAAGCCTTCTATTCCTCTAGAGTTGGCAAATTGGTACCACACCTGTATGGGAGGATAAAACCACTTACTCGGTACATCGGTAAGCTACCGCGAGTCGTTGTATAGGTCAGATACGCATTCGATCACTTTCAACGATGCTTCTTGAAGTCGCGTGCATGGCAGATCCCTCAGCGAATGATTAACGTCGAGAGCTTTGTCCAGTTTTTTAAACATCACAGTTGTTTTTCGTCCGGGATTTCATCTCTATTTCAACAATTTGTTGCTTTCGAGCCGTTAATCGGCCGCGACTGACTACTATTCAGCGTAATTCGTGCGATCACGTTAGTCGGGCGACCGATTTCGAAATCCCTTCACATCGTGTTAGTCGTTTCGTTTAGAAGTGGCGTTAAACGGGAGGATTTCCTCTTTCCTTTTTTTGTTGGAAGGAACTTGTTGAAAAAATTTTTGGGAGGGTCTTTTTTTCGTAATTCTTCCGTATTTTTAGTCTTTTTTTTTACTATTTTTACTGGCGAATGACCGCTATGATTTTTCTTTTAGTGTTACACCAAAGTTCTTCTCCACTTTTGCCACTATTAAAAATTTTTCAGTCTTTAGCTTTTTAATCGCTGCCCATTGTTTCTTTTTAGCAACAAATTACCCAAGTAGAGATTTTCAAGTTGAAAAGCTGGAGATAATTTCCATGGAGGAAACTCGAGAGAGAAAAGACAAAAGAAACTATGGTTTTAGTGGTGCATTACAGTACGGTATTAGAGTCTTTAAACGCTGGGATTCTGTCTTCTTATTTTACGATGGAAAAGATAGTAGAGATAAATCAAGAGTAGAGCGGATTTCTTGGGGTTGTAGTGTGCGAATTTTCAACTGTTTCATCGTTTTTAGTCTCTCCTGTTTTTGTTTAAGTAAAATATCGTTGCGCTTCCGAAGATTTCAGCGAACAACCTCATACGGCGAAATCCAAGTATTTGAAGTATTTGTAAGATTACTATGAAGGGTAACGCAAAAAAGTGTCTCGGCTGAGCTGAATGCACTCTCTTTCTTCGAGCATTTAAAGGAGAAAATACTTTAAAATCGAACATTTTTGTACACAGAATAACTGCAAACGAAAGACCATTAAAGGCCTCTTCATAAAAGTGTCAATCACAACCGGTTTGCTACAAAGGAATTTTCTGAGAATCTGGGAAGGGAAAAAAATATCTCAACCTTCATAAAACTTCTTAGCTCTTGTGATTTCGAATATAGCGGATATGAAAGGTTTCATACCAATTACTGATTAATCAGGGTTTATTTTCGAAAGTGTAAACGTTTATAATATTGCGGCAATAATGAAACTTTTAAGTAATTTTTATAATTCACTGTTTTTCTTCGACAAGCAAACACGAGATTGATACCGTAGAATTTATTAGCACAGAACAGCTGACGTTTCGGCGGTTTCCCTTCTTCAGAGCCTGAAAAGGTCAAATTGACATGCGTTCTACTCTGCCAAACACTTTCATTACCCTAGCAGATAAAAGTTAGCACATAAATTTGCTTTTGCATAATGAACAGCTTCACTCAAACACCCGGAGAGCAGCCGCACAGAGTAATACATGGATGAGGATTGTACCTGAGTCAGGTCATTGAATCAGCTTGACGTATAGCATGAGGCCACTCGGAATAACAAGACACTCCTAAATAACAAGGCACTCCTCCTTGTGGCTAATTTTTGGATTTTTGAATTTAAAACGCTTCAAGAGTTTTATGGCTGTCTTGGATTCTTTTGCGAGTATGGTGACTTCTACTTCAAAATGTTCTCCGCTATATTTCTGTGCCCTACGGGCGTCTAGTGGAGTGCTTGGTTTCAATTTAGATTTACCGACTAGGTATTCTTTTAAGCGGGCGCAGAGCGGTCTACCTGTTTCACCGATGTTTTCGTCTCCACACGCTTTACAAGAGATCAGATAGACTGTACCCGAACTCATGCAATCACTGTCTCTACCGTCAGGGCAAATATGCTACGAATTCCCTAGACCGGCCGTTTTTAAGCAACGTTTTATAGCTCCAGTTATTTTAAAGGTCAAGATGAACGGTTATTTTTTTTGCAATTAAGGTGTAATTACAACGATGCTGAGATATTTGCAAAACCCTGGACCGCAGGTGTCTATGGTAGGGAACGAACACGCTATTGCCCTTTCCGGGGAGTAACGCGTTCACCACCACACTATGCGGGTCCTTCGTTTCGCCTGTCTCTCAGCTAGTTGTATCGATCTTTGCCATCAGTAATCACCCGTCAGCGGGATCCTGCGGAGCGGGAGTTTTGCAAATATCTCAGCATCGTTGTAGTTATATTTCGCATTATAACCTGCCACTGAAAATAGTAGGCAGTAAATAAAACGGTTAAGGTGTAATTATTTAAATTTTATAGGTGGATACGTTGAACTAGACGCTCCTATGTGGGAGACCGAATTTCTTGAACATGCTTGAGATTCTAATTAACTGAAACTAAACGAATTAGTTTCTCTGAATTTGTGTAAAATCTAATATTGAAATCTTCGCTCATACCTCATGTTCTTTTTCACTGATTTTTTTTTCGTTTCAAATGAAGGACTCTTTTTAACTCGCTTAGTTCCTCTATCCATTTTCCCAGCGTTAATGAAGAGATCTAAAACTAAAAATCCGGAGACTCTAATGATTAAATGGAGAGCCTTGGTTAGTCTAAAGCCAGTGTTGAACTAACGTTCGAAAACTTATGAATGAGGATCGTGGTGCTGAGCGGTAATATCCTGATCGAAAACTTGGTAAACAAAACCCAGTAATTGGTTTACGATTTGATTTCATCTATGGAAAAAACAAAAAGTGCAGGAAAAAAAGTGACATGAAGAACTGTTTTGAAGAAAAAGACGTTAAGGATAATCGAAGTAATGTTGCGGTGACAAGAAACTCTTATTGGTCTTCGAGAACGAGACAAAACGTGAGAAATGCAAGCGAAGTAGACAAGACTCGGAATAATTAAATGATATGAAAGGTAGTGAAGACATCATGGATCAAAGAATCGACAACAGACAGAATTCGCTGAAAAATAGACGCAAAAAACCGGTTAAACAAGAACTGTAAAGATTGTGTGGAGTTGCATTCCTCTGAAAAGATGTACTATGTGTTCAGGTGTTAGCAGTCCAAAAAGGTATCGATTAAAAAGTACTACAGAGGTTAAGTGACAATCGGTTTAAAAAATATGCTAGGAGTGTTTTTTTCCCTTTTTCTTCTCATCACATCCGATCATAAACGAGTAGTCTTCTTAGTCTTCTTCACCATCGCATATGCTTTTGTTTTACCAGTCAGTGTGGAATTTTTATTGTCCAGTAAGAAGTCAGACATGTTATTGGGATTTTGAAAGTCTATTGTCCCACAACATATCCATATTAATTCCTCAGAACTAATAGCATTTCTGTGAGACGCGTGTGGCACAGTGGTCGGAGGCGCCGTGCAACACACACATGGGATCGATCCCCACTCCCGTGGCCCACCAAGCCTTCCATCCCTTCGGGATCGGCAAATTGGTACCGGACTTGCCTGGGAGGATAGCAATAAAGTGTCGATACATTGATAGTCCACCGCGAGTCATTCTAAAGACCAGATATGCATTCAATCGCCTTCAAACGATGCTTAATAATGAAGTCGAATGCATGGCGCATCCCTCAGGGATTGATCAACGCCAAGAGCATTATTCTTAATTATTACCAACATTCTGTTAAAGTTTTCTCATTGAAAAGGCTTTCCACAAATGAAAATAGCCAATGTTCTTCTTATCAATTTATCTGATTCGTGACATCGATGTGTTGTTAGTTGATAATACTTTGTACTGTAGTAAAATAGTGCAAACTCTGCAGTATTTTTCAAGTTATCCTTACCGTAATGATCGAGATAGATGTACCTGACACCCTAATTATCAGCTAAGACTCACTGTTTCCTCAAATATTCCCTGATTTTGATTAGTTTCTGTGTTCTTTGGTGATCTGTTATGCTGTACTATTTACTAGTGCACGTACTTGTGTATGAATGTATCTATGTACTTCTACTCTTATCATCCATTCGTCTATCTGTCTATCCATCCATTCATCCGTCTATGCGTCTGTCCATCCGTCTATCCATCTGTGCACCCGTCTATCCCTCTGTTCGTCCATCGGCTCATCTATCAGTTTAGGATTCTATTCACAGAGACACACAGACCTCACTACCCTCCTTTCTGCCACTATGCACATCCGCACTGATTTGATTGGTATACTCGATGCCAATTTCACACACACGTCATGATCATCTGCTTCTCTGCCTTCACTTTTCTTTTACTTGTCGTTGTTTCCCTATAATCACCTCTGATTCTCCGTCTTTGCTTCTCATCGTTGGTGACCACCACTGTCGCCCTACGATCATTCTTCCCCTAATCATCTTCCTATCATCTAATCCAACTACATTTCTCGCTCCGAACTCCTCGAAATTCTTTCGTGTTTTTATTTCTTTCTGGAACTTTATTTGCCTATTTCTGTTCCTCCTGTTCTTTTCTGAGCTCGTTTGCCATCTATCCCCTAATTATCCAACTTATTCTATTCAACTAGAATCACCCTTCATGATTAAGTAATTCATAATCACCGGGAATTCGCAATCACCATATCCTTTTCAACAAAAAAAATTTAAATAAGGAAAAATCTCCTTAGAAATGATTTTAAGTGCTTTTTTCCCTTGCTAGTTGAGAATCTTTTTACTGGTGTGATACGAAAGAATGCGGAAGATTCCCTTTAGATCAGTTATTTCTACTCTACATTTTTCCCTTCAGTGTACTTTTCTCTTCTTTATTTAAGAACTCATTTTTAACCGACTGACGACACATGTCCTCTCCGTTTTTTTCTTGTGAGTACTTGTTGTTTTCCTAACAGATGTCGTCATACATCTCATTGAAATCGTTTCATCTATTATTTTTTGTTTCTTTCTACTTTCATCCACGTTTCTCAAGCATATTTTTTATATCATTTTCTCTCAGTTCACTTCTCATAGAAGTGATTAGTTCTTTGTCGACCATTCTCTGCTCTGCCGTCAATTAGATTCTGTCACTTTACGTTAGTGCTCCGATGTGATGCGATTCCTATGGTTCTCTAATGTCCGGCCGTCATGAATTTCTAACGTTGTAATTTTTTTATTGCTCAGGTTGATTCTCATCAATAGGGCCAAATATATCTCAAAATCATCAATAAAACATTTCGTAAGTAAAATACCGATCAATAAGGCCAAACGTGTCTTATAATAACGTCACCAATAATAACGTTTTTTTAAGCGAAGCATTTTCTGAGGGCGTAATAGTCTCCTCAATAGACTTAAGTTAATCTCGAGTTTTTTCCAATTTTCATCCTTTCGATTTCCATATTTCATAGTTTTGTCACTTCATGGAGTATAAAATCGTAAACAAATCACAACAAATGGTGCTAGTGCGAAAACTCTTACGAGAAGTGTTTCCTTTTTACTCCTCTTCTTTCTTTCTTTCTTTCTTTCTTTCTTTCTTTCTTTCTTTCCTTCTTTCTTTCTTTTTTCTTATCAAAATTCTTATTCTTTTCTTTTTCTTTTTTTGCTTCCTTCCAGAGTATAGAACATAGAAAAATTTCACTAATCTTCTAGATTAAGTAAAACATTTCGTGCTAAAAATATTAGTGGTATTTTTCATTCCAGATGGCTCGATGTTGATGCTACCATTCTACGATTTCCCATAGATTGAACGATTAGTGTTGAAATGGTACTAAAGTGGTATTTGATGAGATCCATTCTTCTTACTAGTATGCATTTTTCAAACTTAAGCAGTTTTTCAAGAAAAAAAATGTCTTCACGTAATATTTCCGGTGAATAAGTGTATGTGCGAGTGAGTGAGATGAACGAGATGGAGATGAAAGTATGAGATTCCGATCTCCCTGACAACGACAACAACATCGGCCGGCATTTTGTTCTGTGTTGTGACAGTAGTGCGTAATCGTTTTTTTCCTTCGTAAATCCTCTAACAATTCGGGATGTTGTTCAGGAATGAAGTTATTGATCCGATTGAGTCACATGAGGTCATGATAGTCTAGGTAGACGTTCGTCTTTCGAAACCCGTCTAACGATGCATTTTAGAAATCCATATCTGTCAGAGTGCCGTGGCTGCACAATTGTTCATTGCAGAAATCTTTTTTAGTTTTTGCACGAAGCTTATTTTATATTATGCAAGCGTGCCAGCAGTATACCTCCCCACCATGGCTGGGTGGTCTTCCTGAGTGTCGTGCTGCGATGTGCAGCGGTGAGTTAGTTCTTCACGTCAGCAATGCCTTCCAAGCTGTGAAGGAGTTTGACGTCTCCATTCGGAAGCAGGGCCAAGAGTAAAGTAATACCAGAAATCACCACCGTCTTTATATCAAACTAGTCGCATAGTGGCAAACGCCTATCAGATCCACATGGGCGACGACTGCTTAATGTGGTGAGACCTGAGGAATTCTTCGGCTACGGTGACCTCAGGACTCCAGAGAACCACAATGGCTAAGCCACCAATTATCCGGGGTAAAAATTGTGTTGTGGCCCGTAGAACGCTGCGGTGTGAAATCCCTATGCTAGAAGTGCTTCGCCTATTAAAATGCGTTGTTTTTCATCGTGACGAACGTGTTCAGGTGTTTCTTGATGATTTATTTAATCATATCCCTGCTTAAATGTTCTTACGAACTCCTTATGAGTTCACTATCAACAGTACGGTTCTGAGGAAGACGAAATCGCCGAAACGTCAGCCATCGAACAAAAACAGCAACTACCAGAACAACAATGCCAACAACAACCACGACAACTTTTAGCAACCTCGCATTAGCTTAACAAGGGTATTTCGTAAGAACATATAAATAAATACATAGATTATTTATGATCTATATTTTTGTTCGTTAGACATTCGAAACACCTTAACTACCGTCATAGAATCGATCAATAATGATCAATGGCTTTTTGCTCCTTAGGATTAGTGAAGATTTTTTACAGGAGTTTTGAAAAAATCGCAATAATAAGAAGCACTTCTGATGTCATAGGTATCCCTGAAAGCCCGCTAATATCCTATACCGAGGAAATCCTATCATATTGGAAATACTGGTTAAACAAAGCACTTTATTGTTGATGACTTTGAAGAGCCTTTAATGAGAAATTCTTTTCCTCCATTTATTCATTATTTCATTCATTCTGCTCAACCAAACAACGCAAGCGTTCCCACGTGTCTTTCATTCACTACGACCTCTATGAAAAAAGAAAGCATTGTGTTTTCTTCTAGCTACCATATACTTTGATTCTTCCTGGTTCGTTCAACTCCTCAAGGACCGATTCAGCTTTGGCGCTTAGATATATTTGCACTTTCACGACTATGTGAATTCATTAGTAGTGGATTTGGGACGATTTTCAACTTTTAAGTCATCGGAGTACCCGAAGTTGGAATTCAGTATTTTTAAGCTTCTATTTTTGCTTTCCTGTAAGAATCGGCTTAGACTCGCGTGTTTGCCTAGTATGGTAGCAGTAAAAGTAAATACGAAATATTCTTTGTTTGCATTGTTTGTATTGATTTTGGTGACGTGCTTTGATTTCACTGAAGTCATAAAATATATCTTTATCTATTGATTTTTTTGTGGTTAATAAAGTAACGGAAGTTCGAGGAGAAGTGTCTTCTTTCCAGACCTCGTTCGTAACGGATGGGACGAAAGAGGCATGGAAAAGATGCAGAGGAGGCGGTGCCAGCTTTTATGTGCTTTCCATTTTTGTCCGTGGCACTACTCTGGTCGTCTGTGCTCTATTTGTAGTAGAATTCTCTATGTATAAAACATAAGAGAATTATTATTAAGATGATTTTCCTATGTTTCTTAACAATGAAACTGACGAAAGACCAAAAAACTGATGTTTTTTTCCTTTGAAACAATTACGCCTGCTTAAATTCTGGGGATTTTTTTGCTTGTTCTTCGGTCAGTTGTATCGGTTTCATTTCACTTAGGACATACTTGCTTACTTACTTGATACTTGAAGGGTCCGTTCTCACTGGTTGTGCGGGTCCCAACATAATCTCCATTTTTCGGAGATTTGCTGGTTAAGCCATTATGGTTCCCTGGAATCCTGACGTCAACCTGGCAACAGCCTGCCCCGGGTCTTGGCCACCACTAGCGGTCGCAGCCCTTCTGGATCAGAGGGCGATTTGCCACTATACGACTTTGATACCATGACGGTAGTGGATGCTGGTATTGCTTCACTTCTAGGTGGGCTTTCTTATGGAAATGCCGGATTCCTCAGCTTGGGAGACCTTGCCAGGTGATGAACCCCCCACTGTGCATCGCAGTCCGACACCCAGGAAATCCAGGAATGCTTCCCAGCCACGATGAGGCGGTAAACCATTGAGAAACTTAGGACATAGGAATAGTCAAAACTAAGCGCAACATTGAGAAGTCCTCAGTTTTTGTGGAGGTGAGGTATTGCTTTCAAAAAGGCGAGGAACAATTCCTTTCTGCGATCAACTAATTGTTATTCTCTGAAGGATATTAAAACGAGGCCAAGAAAGAAAGAAGGCGATTATAATTTGTTTGTTAGCAGATTACGACTGAAAGCACTGCGTCTAATGGAGAAATGGCAACAACGTCACAAGAAGAAATAACATTTTACTCTATTATTCGTTGTCGTCATCGTCATGTTCGCTGATTTCAGCTGCTTTCTCTTCGTCGAATGGAGAAGCTCGTCGACGGACTTCCGCTCAGTTATCATAGCCGTCGTAATTCGAGGAACGAACGAGTCGTTGTTGTGCACATAGGTTCTTAAGGACTCTTATCGATTGTTACACCTAAGAAATATTTGAGAGAGAGAGAGATGCACATCATCTATCAGCGGCCGGAAATAACTACGCTATTTTCACATTTTCATCGGCGCCATTACTTCATCTATGGAAATACTCGTATCCTCCTTTGTTTAGAGCAGATACTTCAGGGATTTTTACAGGTCTTTGGGAACCAGCTTTTGTAAACGTAACCAGTTTGTACTCACAATGATAACAACACCACAAACACAACAGCGTCATACAGAGGAGGGAGAGATGCTGTATGAAGTAATGATTAGGAGTTTTCTGGACATAGCCTGCAGTAGTTGTTTGAATATCTGAACGACTTCACGGTGTTTCTTCTCACACAAGTCCAGTTTCTTAGTAGTTAATCATTTTTTAAAATGTTATTTTTTCGCGTTGTTAGTAAACTTCGAGCTTTGCCAATTTTCAGATTTGGAGCGAGTTTCGAACCATAAAGATTGCTTTCGGGTTATTTTCTGTAGTGAAGCTTAGTCGGACTCTACTAACTCTTTAGTATATTCCGCAGATTTTTTCTCCACTTCTACATTTTTATGTTGTAAACGATTTGCCACAGCTTCATACTCCACTAAGACAAGTGACGTTATTTGATGAGACTTAAGAATTTATAAGTAACTCAATTTTCTATAAACGAATAAGACTGACTGAGTCATTGAATGAGTCATTTTTTCTCGATGAAGCTACATTAGCAGAACCTCCTTGGACGTTAATGGCTAGGAGATTTCATGAGACAATTTCTCTCCTGACTTCAACAACTTCCCCTACTTCATCATCTCTTAAACTAAAGGAAAACTTAAATTCATGTCTTGGAATATAGGTGGGCGCGAAACTGCCTTAAGGAATCAAGTTTGACCATAGCTACCAGTATGTCATGCCATGATTCTCATGTTTTCAGTTCACATTTTCGACTGATTATCTTAATTTCAATAGCGGTTTCTCACTACTACCCCTATTGAGACAGAAAGTTCGTCTCACTTCCGTTTCGTTTTGTGCGTATGCATACGTATGATTACGTAAATGTGTACGTGGCCGTGTATGCGAACGAGAGAGATATTTCAAAAAAAGTCCATTACTACTAGGACTCTTGCTCGCTATTTTTTGATTTTTCAACCACTCTTCCTTTCTATCAGATTGTTTTTTATTTGTATACATGTATGTGTGTGTATGTATGTGTATATATGTATGTCTATGAGTGCATGTGTGGTGTATATGTGAGTTTTTTGGAAGTGATAACGGTCTGAAGAAGTCATATGGGCTATCTTTCCGATTTTGCAGCGATGCATTGAGTAAGACTCATACTTTCTTATTAAAGTCGTTCTCTGTTGGACAGCAAAACTCACAGAAGTTCTGCTTTGTATCATTTTCGCAAGCTACTCTGCCATTCATGGGTGACCTGCCGGATTTTGAAAAAATAAGGGAGAAACTTTTTGTTGACGGTGTTTGTGTCTTGTAGCCTTCTTTGAGATGTTCCTCATTCATTTCTTTGCAGGTTGTTCGCCGAATTGACGTACATTATGCAATTTTCATGAATGAAAACACGTCCAGTATGCCCACGCATGCATGAATCTGGCGACATACAATATATATTGAAGTTATGAGTCATTGGAGGAGTGGTGTTGACGCTGAACAGAATGGCCATAAACTCAGTGGCAGACTATTTCATATAAAGATACTCAGCAAGAAAATTTGATACTCTTCCTCTTAAGCTTGCATGCTCCAGTGTTCTAGCTGAACCTCTGGCGCTCAAAGGAAACCCGTGCAGTGTTTGCTAGCATTGCACTAAATCATGTGTCATGCAATGAGACTCCCATAGGTAGTACAAGGAATATTTTCCAGATTCCTTTTGGTGATTTACTATCTTACTGCTTGGAAAATTTTTCATCCACCTCAACTCTCTTCCGTATCGACGGTCAGGCTGTCCTCGTTGAGCACCAACTCGATACCTCTCTTCGGATGCCTATCTAATAGCAAACTTCCGCTGATGAACGGCGTTGCTGAACCCCCATTTGGCGGTAAACCTCTCTCTGCAGTTCACGTGGGTCTGTCTTGTGACTTCCTGAGGACTGAGAACATCGTTCTTTATCCGAGGACTCCAGGGAGCAAAAAAAACCCGCATTTCCGACAACAACCATCAATAGACTATAGCCGAATCGGAATTCGTGCTGCTATGGCGGCATAATTCATGAACCCGGCCATTTAAAATGTTCAAGTATCACGTAAATTTATGCGGGATTTTATACTGAATGCGATAAACCTTTCTGTGCTCTCACATTTTCTCCGACATCTGCGGTATTTCACCACTGGTAACTACATAACACTGAGAATTATATTTATACATATGCATATATATACATATATATATACATATATAAACTTCAATAATGCTGAGATATTTGCAAAACCCCGGACCGCAGGTGTCTGCGGTGGGGAACGAGCGTGTTATTGTCCTTTCTGGGGAATAACGCATTCACCACCACGCCATGCGGGTACTTTCTTTCGCCTGTCTCTCAGTTAGTTCGATAGATCTCTGCTATCGACAATCACCCGTCAGCGAGATTGTTCTGGAGAGCCAAAATCGGCAATGAACCCAGATAAGCTGAGGCTTTAGTTATAATCACAATCTTAGCCGTTTTATTCACTGCCTACTCTTTTTAATGGTAAGGTATAATGCGACATATAACTTCAACGATGCTGAGAGCTAACGCTTTGATCACTACACCATACGGATCCTTTGTTTCGCCTGTCTCTCGACTAGTTTTCTATCGATCAATGTTGTCAGCAATCACCCGTCAAATAGACTGAATAATAATAATGACAATAATAGCAAAAAAGTTTCTCGTCGGATAGGACAATGGCGCGTTCGTTCCCCAGCATTATTGAAGTTATATTTCGCAATATATCCTGGCATTAGAAAAAGTAGGGAGTAAATAAAATGGTTAAGATTGTGATTTTATATATATATTTGCTCTGACAATCTTTCTCGTTTACGCTTCGATGTCAAACTATGACGAAGAAGAAGTCGAAGCGTTCTACATCGACTTGGAGAAGTTCTACAGAGAAGACCATACATTCTTCAAGGTCATCATTGGAGATTTCAATGCCAAGATCGGACCAAGAAGACCGTCTGAGGAACGTCACATTGGGACCCACGGATTAGAATGGAACGAACAGGGTGAGCGGCCCTCTGCGTTTATCATGGCCACCAAAACAATCCATGGTAACTCGCAATTCCAGAAACCTCACCATCAGCAATGGACGTGGGAATCTCCCAATGGAGAGTACAATAACGAAATAGACCACATCATAGTAAATAGGAAGTTTTGCCTAGCCGATGTCGCTGTTGTCCCAAAATTTTACACGGGATCAGACCACCGTCTCCTTCGTCCAAGATTTTATTTCTCACGGAAAGGAGAAAAAGCCGCTAAATTCAAAAACCGAAGTTCAGCCATGCGAGCAAGCAGGGTTTCGAAAAGGAATTATTACGATGGACCACATTCACACGATAACAAGGCTCATTGAAGTATCGCGAGAGTATAAAAGACCGGATAAAAGAAGGTCTTACAGAGAGAAGAGCAGCAGTAATGGTCGAAGCTGCAGAGGCTGGGAAAGGCATTCGCAAAGCCCGCCGAAGCTTCGCCAATTACAAGACAAAGATGATTGCACTCCGAAGCTCAGACGAAACAATAACGGAGTCCAGAAAGGCAATGGAAAAAATCATTCACGATTACTACTCAGATCTCTTCGATAGCCGTGTCCACCTCCCGTCATATGAAATAAAAGAGGAAGGATATATTGTTCCACGGTTCTCCTTCAAAAATCCGACATGCCATTTCGTCGGTGAAAAATCGAGCAGCACCAGGTCCGGACAGGGTAAGATCAGAACATCTGAAGAACCTTCCGTCAGTCCTCTTAAGCACGCTGGCTCGGCTCTTCACACGTTACCTGTCTGAATGCAAGGTCCCTACTCAGCGGAAGACCAGCAAGACCGTGTTGTTGTTCAAGAAGGGCGACCTACACGATACAGGCAACTATCGCCCAATCTGCTTGCTATCTGTCGTCTACAAACTTTTCACTCGAGTCATCTTGAACAGGATTGACAGAACACTGGACGAAGGTCAGCCATGCGAGCAAGCAGGGTTTCGAAAAGGAATTATTACGATGGACCACATTCACACGATAACAAGGCTCATTGAAGTATCGCGAGAGTATAAAAGACCGCATTGCCTCATTTCCATCGACTTACAGGCCTTTGATTCAATTGAGATAGAAGCAGTCATGGAAGCCCTTGGTAGTCAAGGAGTCCCTTCTCAGTACATAAAGATTCTTCGTGAGCTGTACAAAAATTTCACAGCCAAGATTTCACCATTCTACAACGATATTAACGTTGACGTCAAGAGAGGAGTTAGGCAGGGCGATACATTCTCGCCAAAATTATTTACAGCCACCCTCCAGAACGTCATGCGAACATTGGAATGGGTTAATATAGGAGTGAAAATCGACGGTTGGCAGATACATCACCTTAGCTTTGCTGATGATATCGTTCTTATAACACCAGACATTAGCCAAGCGGAGCTTATGCTTGCGGACTTTGATAAAGCGTGTGGAAAGATTGGTCTTCGGCTAAATCTCAAGAAAACGATGTTGTCTATCTAGGTCGGGAAATCAATATGATGAACGACTTAGCTGCAGTGCTGAGCAGAAGGACACGAGCGGGTATGGGAGCTTTCAAGAGCATCGAGGATGTAGTGAAGAGAACAAAGAACACCCGACTCCGTGCCCACCTTTTCGACTCAACGGTTCTTCCTGCCTTAACGTATGCGTCAGAAACCTGGTCGCTACGTAAGCAGGATGAAAGATAACTCAACGCTATCGAAAGCGCATTCGAAAGGACGATGCTTGGAGTATCCCGTTTCACACAAGTAAGGCATGGGATCCGAAGTTCCGATCTGCGTCAACGATCGAAAATCAAAGATGCCGTTCTATACGCCAAACAGTCGAAGATAAGGTGGGCCGGACACGTAGAGCGTGTGAATGATAACCGATGGACAAGAGCTGTTAGTGACTGGATTCCTCGGGATGTCAAACGTACTGCAGGAAGCTCACCTACCCGATGGTCAGAGTTTTTCACGAAGAGCCTAGAAGGAAGGTATGATGATCTACGAGTCTCTAAAGCGAGCAGAACCCGCTGGGCTAATCTTGCACGCGATAGGGAAAAATGGAGGATTTACTGGCGCCCGCTCGAGTCACTCGACGATCAACGGGACTACAGGTGATACAGGTGATATATAGCCTCACCCATCTTCGCATTTACTGTTCGGATGCCAGTGCTTCTTACATTTCATTCGTTACCTCGCATTCATCGTCTACGAAGGTTTTTTGAATCGATTCGCATTTTGAGGAATGCTTTGTTTATGAATATTGTTGAATGCTGGTCGAGTTGATTTTTTTTAAACTCCTTGCATATCTATGCTAGAGCACTTCTGTATTAGATTTGAGGGAGTGAGTTGTGCCCAAACAAGCGTGGTACCGATTTCGCGAACTCGGAAGCATGAGAGGCTTCGTGAGTCCGGGTTAGGTTCGCATCAGCACCGTACTGGTGATGAACGACATTATTACAGCTACGCTGCTTGTCTCTTAACATCCTGGTTATCCAGCTTTTCTTTGTGTTTCGACAGTTTTCTCTCTCAGCTTTTTACAAATGTCCAGAAATTTCTAGGAAGCGTTTTGTATGTAGTCTTATGACTGGAAATCGCTATCATTTCTATGTAGGCTGATCTAGAAAAGGATAAAAAGGATAAGGATAAAGCTCTCGGCGTTGATTAATCTCTAAGGGATGCGCCATGCATTCGACTTCATCAAACATCGTTCGAGGTGACTGAATGCATATCTGGCCTTCACAATGACTCGCGGTGGCCGGCCGATGTATCGAGCCAGTGCTGCTATCCTCCCAGACAAGTCTGGTACCAATTTGCCGACCTCGAAGGGATGGAAGGCTTGGTGGGCCATGGGCGCATTTCACCGGCGCGCCGCAGTGGCACCTCCTACCACTGCGCCACACGCCTCCTTTAGAAAAGGATAACGAATATAAAATGTCCAGTGTAAATCAATTGCTGATTGCTAGGTCACACATTCGACCTCGCCAAGCATCGTTAGAGGTGATTGAATACATATCTGGCCTATACAATGACTTGCAGTAACCTGCTCGATGAATCAAGTCAATGCTGCTATCCTACCAGATAAGCACCAATTTACCGACCAACGAAGAAGTGAAAGGCATGGTGAGCATGGGAGTTCGGGATCATAAACTGGGATTTTTTCGTACCCGCTTCATATCCTTTTAAACTTAGGCATATTTTTCATTTATTTATTTTGTTTTATTTGATCCGTCTTCACGTCTATTGTGCGAATCCCAGCACTTTTCACATTCTTCGTTTCCTCGCATCCATTGTCTACTAGGATCTTCTTACTTTTACGTGTGGCTTTGGTGGCTGCTTGAGGATTTCCATTTCATCTTGAATGTTGTAGAATGCTAGTCGAGCCATTCTCCCTTGAGTCCTGAGATAGCCGGGCTGGAGCGTCCCCAACTGAATTTCAGAGAGTGGTTTTTTTTCAGACAACTCCTGTATCAATTTTCCGACCCTGGAGCGATGAGAGGCTTAGCTGGCCCGAAGCAGAGTTGAACTAGCACCATGCTTGTGATGACGGACAACACTATCGTTGTGGTATACGCTCCTTGACTTAAGCATATTGTAGAACTATATTTTGGTCATATTTGAAGTTTTTTGGGTTTCCCATATTGGAAAAGTGCGGTGGATGCCAAGGGGTGAAACTAATGTTAATGTTCTCTTTTTCTTCACCTTATCACTGAACCGTGGGCGCGTGTGGCGCAGTGGTTGGAGGCGCCACTGCGGCGCGCACGTTAAATGCGCCCATGGCCCTCGAAGCCTTCCATCCCTCCGGGGTCGGCAAATTGGTACCAGACTTGTCTGGGAGGAGAGCAGCACTGGCTCGATACATAGGCAGGCCACCGCGAGTCATTGTAAAGGCCAGGTATGCATTCAAGCAGCTCCTACGATATTTAATGAAGTCGAATGCATGGCGCATCCCTCAGGGATTGATCAACGCAGAGAGCTTTATCCCTTTTTATCCTTTTATCACTGAACCATTGAAATATCGTAACTTCTCTATTTGCGACATGTCTTTAAATCCTACCAAATTCTCTTTCCTGTCAAAGAGAGTCTCAAAACGAAAAAAACCTTTTTTAAGGTGAAGTAAGTTTATTTATTTGTATTTTTTATGGACCGAGCTTGTTGAGCTGATGTGAGGTTGGCATAAGTTCTCGTTGTCGCTGTTGCTGTCGTTGTTATCATTGTTGATGCTGTTGTTGGTCGAAAGCCGACGTTTCGGCGATTTCTCCTTCCTCAGGGCCTTCCTTACAAGTGAAATAAGTTTAATTTGAAAGGTGAATCTGATTTTTTATAGCTTTAACATGTTCAGCAGGTTCTGTTACACTATTCCGATTGTGTCAAGTTGCAAGGCAAGTCTTCAGCTTTTCTTTAAAAAAAAATTCCGTCAAACATAGTTGCTAAAGTGGGATCGAGGTGCGGGTTATGATTTTTTGCGCTAACCGTTTTAACCTTGTCATAATAGGTTTTCCCTTAGTTTCCTAGTTGATGGCGTTGGTTGCAATTTTGTGATTCGACCTTTGACCGTGGCCATTATGGATCGCGTTATTGGAACTGACACCATCACGAGTTCGTCGATGGTACTGTTTCTTTTCACCAGTGACAGCCAATCTGCCAATGCAAACATTTGATGACGAATAATTTCACACACACACACACACACACACACACTCTCACACACACACACGCACACAACACACACACGCCGACCGAAAAACGCCCACCCACACCCACACGTTGGGCCACTGATCATCGCCTGATGCAGGAAGATCGATAGTGTCGACATCGTCTTATTCAGTAAAATCTTCGTTGCCAACAGCGCCTGATTGAGGATGATCATCGGTCCCAACGTTGCCTAGTGTGTGACGACTGATAGTATTGACTTCTGACAGCGCCGAAGATTGCCATCACATTCGGACAATCGATCTTTAAGTGTTAATCTTGAAGTTCGAATGAGATCTACACAGTTTTTCTTTCATTCGATTTTTATTTTTTTATTGTTGAATGGCACCAGTGTTCATTTTATGAGGTTAGAGAGTTAAACAAAAGGAGGAGAATTGCTGTAGAATTTGGGAATATAAAAATTAGCCCTCTTTTCGGAAAAAGTTTCGTTTTCACGTCGTTAGTTTTAATCTGTGAAAATCGTTGGTCATTTGAAACTTCTCCTTTTCTTGCTATTATGGTACTATAAATTGGAAAAAAACTCATCTATGGTTGAGGAGGTCTTGTATATTAAGCGTATATTTTTTTATTTAATTTTACCTAATATGACCCGTCTTAAAAGGGCACATGTGGCGCAGTGATTGGAGGCGCCACTGTGACACACGTGGAATCGGTCCTCATGCACATGGCCCACCAAGCCTTCCATCGCTCCGAGGTCGGTAAATTGGTACCGGACTTGTCTGGGAGGATAGCAGCGCTAGCTCAACACATCGGTAGGCCACCGCGATTCATTGCAAAGACCAGATATGTACTCAATCGCCTTCAACTATATCCAATGAAGTCGAATGCATGGCGCATCCTTCAGGGACTAATCAACACCGAGAACCTTATCCTTCATCCTTTATGACCCGTCTTCATGTCTACTGTGCGAATCCCAGCACTTCTCACATTCTGTTCGTTTCCTCGCATCCATTGTCTAGGAGGATCTTCCAATTTTACGTGTGGCTTCGGTTGCTGCTTGAGGATTTTCAATTCATCTTGAATGTCGTGGAATGCTGGTCGAGAAATTCTTCCTGCAGTCCTGAGATAGCTGGGCCGGAGCGTTCCCATTTGGATTTCAAGGCGTGATTTTCTTCTAGACAAGTCCGGTACTAATGTACCGACTCTGGAGGGATGAGTGGCTTAGTTGGACCGGAGCGGAATCGAACTTGCACCTTGATCGTGATGACGGACATCACTATCACTGTGTTATCCGCCTCCTATTAAGTGCATAATGTAACAAAAAAGCAACCGATTTCTTTTATATGCAGAATATGCGAATATTTCTTTTTTAACTGATCAACACTAGGTTTAATGGAAATAATTACAATTTGTTTAATTTTCCATAGAGCATAAGCGGAACTAGCATCGCTCACCATCATCACTCCTGCACAGAACCAACGAATTGGTAACGCCAGACACTGGAAACTGTTTTTGTTTGCATTTCCTGTTTCCAAGATGTTTGCGCGGCCGTCGAAGTTGATCACCGCCTGATGGCGAACCCGAAATCGCTCACAGTACTGGCCAACCGAGCCACTAACACGAGTCGCGCCAAAGAATTCGCCGGCCGAATCGCATTATTCCCTCAGCGTCTGCCAATCATGACACACCGTGCTGTGGCGGTGGCCGGCCGACTTGAATTATGCTGTAGAATTGCCCAGCCGAGTCGGCCGGCATCATGGCGCTGACTAACTGTGTTACGGATATCCCGTCACAGAACACTGCCGCCAAGTCGAACCGTGCCACAGAATTGCCCGGCCGAGTGATTCGCACCCACAGCAGCACATCGCAGAAGGAATCGTAATCAGTTGAGTTGCGAAAACAGGTGAGTCATTTTTGGTGTTGAACATGAACTCAGTGGAAAAACGGTTGTAAGTAGGATCGCACAGTTACCTTGAGAATCTAGTACTTGCAGCAGATTTCATAAGATGTAAGCTTTTCGGGAACTGAAGATCTTATTTGGCATTTTACTTTACGGCATTTTTTTTCATCGTTGCTTGTTAACTTTCAAAATCTATTGATTTAACGTTATCCCCTCTAAAATGCCATAGAAATATTGCTTAGCTGTCAAATTTGATGGATTTTCTTAAATGCATGGCTCGCTTTTTCTCAGCGCTATTTTTTTTCAAATTTCCTCATCTGTTTTTTTCATTTTGGTTTATAGCTACGAACTTTGGATGTCTTTTTTCATTTTTCATCTCCTTCTTCTCATTGTTCATTGTTTAGTTATGCTGAAAAATAAGCCGTGAAGCATCTGAAGATAACTTTGAAAAGTTCTATGGTTTTCATTTCTTTTCCCTTTTTCTTTTATACCATCCTTTAACATATTTTTGTTGATAATCCAGCTCTACTTCTTCATTCGTTTTGTGAATTTGAAAGTCCACATCCTTTATTTTAGATTTTTCGAATTCTACTAGTAAGATGTAGTTGTATAGCGCAGTATATTGAGGTACACTTCACTGCACATGGTGGTTGGTTCCACCTCTGCCGTTGGCAAACCAAACCATTCATTCATCTTAGTTTGTCAAAGTGGTACCAAACATAACTTTATATATCACTACGCCATCGTAAGATACTGTAGGAACGAGGTATACAATCAGTCATCTTTACGATGCCACGAATTGAGTCGAATGCATGACTCATCCCTGAAGGGCTGATCAACGCCAAACACTTTACCATTCTCTGCTAAGAAACAAAATTCTTCGTTGATCAGTAACTTTTCGCGGTTATCGTCGAACTAGCGATTTGTGGTCAACATTTTTTCTAGTATTATTTTTTAGTTCTGTTTTTTTATATTTTCTAAAATTTTTGACCATATTTCAAAGCGTACTTTCCTTCCACCTCGGTGTGAGTAATCAACATGTATTCTTTCATTGATAAGCGTACAAAAGACTGATAAAAATGTCTATTCGGCTAAAGTTTCGACCTCTTCTGCTTTCTCCGAGCCGATGATCAGAGTCGATGTTCCACAGTTGTTCTCCTTCTCGATATGGCGCCCTCATCTTCGAATCGATTCGGATCCTCTTCAGTAGAGCATCTCTCTTGACATTAGCTAGTTGACTGATTCTAGGTGAAGCTCAATTTTCAGTTTATATCTTCCTAACATTGTGAGTTTTAATCTGCTAGTGATTATGTGCACTAAGAGTCAAAAAAGAGCCTACTTTGTACATCTTCTGTCGGTCGCTGGATCGGCCAATCAATAACCAACTACAAAAATCATTTCCTTCCTGGAAAAATTCCAGTTAGTTGCATGAGTTTTCTTCGATCCACTATCTGTAGTGAAGACTGGAAGGCCCAAGTTGTCTTAAAATTCCAAGAAACACCACGGTTTTTGCACTCAATATGTCAATGGAAACCATGTACGAGGGCGCGTGTGGCGCAGTGGTTGGAGGCGCCATTGCGACACGCACTCATCCCTGCGCCCATGGCCCACCAAGCCTTTCATCCCTCCGGGGTCGGAAAATTGGTACCAGACTTGTCTGGGAGGATAGCAGCACTAGCTCGATACATCGGTAGGCCACTGCGAGTCATTGTAAAGGCCAGATATGCGTTCAATCACCTCCAACGATACTTAATGAAGTTGAATGCATGGCGCACACTCAGTGATTGATCAACGCCGAGAGCTTTATTCTTTATCCTTCATGTCTATGGAAAACGATGCGATAGGCCCTGAAGCTGGAATGGAATCTACACACCAACCTGAGCACATCCTTTGATGGACGGTTGCAGAACAACGCAGCGAATATAAGTGCTTGGGGTAGTCGCATATCATAGAGAGACGGTCCATCTCTTTAAGTATACATAACTTCGTTTTACGTGAAATAAGATGATCTACTTCCTTGCAGTATATCTGAAATTGTTGGATAGTTATGCTTCGATTCATGGTATTTTCGAAACCACATTCGTGACCGAACTCAATTACGCAGTCTTGTTTTCATTGCCAATTTCTATGGAGGGTATCTTTAGGTTCTGATCAGAATAACACTAGTCAACGATGTAGGTCTGTTCTTAATAATAGTACTACGGGCTTTCGGAGCCACATAAATCTCTACCTACCACATTTCATTGGCTGTAAAACAAATTGCAGCCTACGATATCTTATGGCTAGGTGAACAACAGCGTGCTCCAACTGACAGAATTTCTGTTTTGTTCATTTAAGCGGTGTTTATGGCTCAAAAGTCCGTTCTGCAACGAAAGGTGGTGCCGGTTCGGTCTTGCGATCCGTGCTAATCAAGCTCCCCATTTTAGTACTGTAGTTGTTTGTGACGATAGGAACAGTAGCTTGCTATATCGACGGACTCTCGGAATTCATTGTAATGGCCACATAGCGCATTCAATCCCCTCTGCGATGCTATGAGTAGAGTTGATTCACTGAATCGTTGGTCATTTATTGTTGCCCATTTAGAACCTGATACAATTCATGCTAGTTATTCACTAATTAAAAATTTTACAATTTAGTGAGTGATTATGAGAAGCAGTAAGGTCTTTTTCGTTAAATCACCAATGAATAAAGGGAAAAGAAAGATTAAAACCAGATTGTTGTTTTTTATATCGCTTATTTCATCAGTATGCCATGAAAAGAACGTTTAACGACCTCTCCGCTACCTGGAATGTTTGCTAAGCAGCCTCGCAGCTATCCGGTTCGGGGTCGCATCAGGTAAAGGGTAAAAAAGATAATACTTTCATGGACTATCTGATGAAAAACAGGGCGCCACATCGGGAAGACAAACAACTGTAGACCATTGACTCGGATCTTCGGCTCTGATGAAGATGAGGACGCATAGGCGTTAGCCGAGTAAATCTCTTTATCAACCTCGTTATCAAATGACAACCGATGGACAAGAGCTGTTAGTGACTGGATTCCTCGGGATGTCAAACGTACTGCAGAAAGACCATCGTCCCGTTGGTCAGAGTTGTTCACGAAGAGCCTAGAAGAAAAATATGATGCTCAGCGAGTCTCTAGAGCGAGGAGAACCCACTGGGCTAGTTTTGCACGCGACAGGGAAAAGTGGAAAATTTACTGGCGTCCGCTCGAGACACTCGACGATCAACGGGACTGCAGGTGATACAGGTGATATCAACCTTGTATTACCTTGGTAACCAAAGAAGGTGCTGATCAAAAATTTCGATGTTCTTCAATCCCTGAGGGACTCGCCGTGCTTTTGAATTCATCAAGCATCATTGGAAGTAGTTGAATGCGTTTTGCTCTGTTAGTGACTTGCAGTGGCCTACTAATGTATTAAGTCAACGATGATAGCCACCAGGAGAAGTCTCGTATGAATTTCCGTACCCGCATGGCATGGAAGGTATAGTGAGCCTAGGCACGAAATCGAACCGACGACCACAGGTGCATTGCAGGGTACCACTAACCACTACGTTAAACGTGCCAACGTCCGGTAACCCCATCATTAACCGGCTTGTGATCCAACGATAAAGGTGGTTCGCTCGGTTGCTCATTTACTATATATCTAGGTTATATCGTCTAGATCATCCTATTCTTCTTTCTTTCCTTCATGTCCTTTTTAATGCATTGACGCCTATTCGTTTTTATACTGTTCAAGAGCGGTCTACTAATCAAAACAAATCGAGTAAAACACTATTTTATTTCAGAGGAACACCTTCCCATGAAGAGCAGTGCATTTTTTTTTGAACAGTTCTTTTTCAAGTATCTTAACAAATCGATTAAAAGCGTAGCGTTTACGCTTGGAAAACGCCGACATTCTGTTATGTTCCCAATATCGACTGTTGCCGACCATTTCTACTACCACCAACACTTCAACCTCTACCGCGCCAAGTTCATATTGAAGTGCTTCGACGTTTGACATCGTGCCAATCGCATTCATTCAATTTCTGGGTCAGCGCCATAGATACATGGTGATTCTGTGAGCTTATTGCGTGACATGTTCTTGAAATAGTTCTGTTTTTTTCTTCTTTTATAACAAAATAATGAGCAACTGCCGCCGCTGGCTCCGCCCTTTCGATATCCGTTGGTGTTTTTTCGTCCTGAATTCTTGAAACGTTTGTGGTCGCATCTCTTCAAAATTCATAGTGAATTCGATTTTCTCTAACATGCTATCCAGCTGAATATCTCTTATATTATTGGTCTTTTTTGACTTCACATCTATGGCTATTCAATTTCGACGATGTCCCTTCGTATCTTGTCGTGCTTTGTTTTTATTCCATTTTTCATTGTACCATTTACCATGCCATTCTTCGCTTTCGTAGAAGATTGTCACCTTTTCAGTACTGGTTCAACGGCGCTGTTAAGAGGGATAAGAGCAACAAAAAAGCTTTTCACTTAACGACTAGTAATTTGAAACGTTAACCGAATAGACATCTCATGTCAATCTCGTGCAAGCACAAGGATATAAACAAATGTTGATTAGTAATGTTTTAAATTAAACGCATGCGGAGCCGTCGCTGATTGAGGAGTGGTTTTTTTTGATATTTAGTAGGCCGGCCTTTTTTGAGCTACAATTTATAATACATTAAGACCCTCCCAACGGTTTGCCACCTCTTTGTGGATGGGACGTGATCCTGGTTGTTGAGCTGCGATGTACAGCGGGGAGGGGATCATAACCCAGCAGGAATTCCCAAGCTGAGAACGGGTTCGACGTTTCGATCTGGAAGCTCAGCTAAGAGTAAACCAGTGCCAGATATCACTGCTGTCTTGGTATGAAACATGGCGGCTAATCTCCCTCTGATCCACAAGGGCGGCGACTGCCTGGAATGGTGACGACCTGAGAAAGGCTTCGGCTAGGCTGGCCTTGGGACTCTAGGGAACCGCACTGCTAAACCAGCAATTATCTGGGATAGAGATAGTGCAATGTATAAAGCATTCGATGCATTTTTCAATTACTAACAATACTGATGATTAAAAATGTGTTTCCTTTCATTTACTGCCGATGGCAGGGTACTATGTGAACTACAACCATCTAAGGTTCCGAGTTTTCTTATATCTTAGCCTACTTGTAGTTGGTGATGACGCCATTACGCTTTATTGGAGCTGTGCAGGATTTTTAAAGTATTTAACAATGAATTCTTCACTTGATTTTGCTTTCAAGACAAACTGAACTTTTTTGAAACAGAACACTATGGAAGGCAATCCGAGACGGAAGTGATTGTCCTTTTAAGTTCTCGCTTCGTTCATAGCCAACTTCCCGGACACAACCATTCTTCCGCTTTGGATTTCGCTACATATGTGAATTATATAATGTAAATAATACATAAATAAATATACACGTAATACTACATAGTATGATTACTTACTTTGGTACTTCGATGACCCATCCTAACTGGTTATGCGGCCCCAGTATAGTCTCCTTTTTTTCGGAGTTTTGCTGGTTTAGCCATTGTGGTTGCTTGGAGTGTCGAGCTCTGCCTATCTAAAGTCTGCTCCAGGTCGTCACCACCACAGGCAGTCGCTACCCTTATGGATCAGGGGAATTGCACCTTGCGACTAGTTTGGTACCAGGACGGTGGTGGACCCTGCTACTGGTTTACTTCTAGCTAGGCTTCCTGAAGGAAACGCCGGTCTCCTTTTCAGCTTAGGAGACCCTGCCGCGGGAATGAATCCACCTCTGTACATCGCAGTCCCACACCCAGGAATACCTCCCAACCACGACGAATTGGTAAACTATTGGGTGGCATAACATAGCTATGTAATTATATAACATTTACTTACTTGAATACTTGAATAACCCGTCTTCACTGGTTATGCGGACCCCAGCACAATCTCTATTTTTCGGAGATTTGCTGGTCAAGCCATTGTGGTTTTCTGGAGTCTCGAGGTCAGACTAGCCAAAGTCTGCTCCAATTATAATTATATAATGATGTAAATATAAAGGATAAAGGATAAAGCTCTCGGCGCTGATCAATCCCTGAGGGATGCGCCATGCATTCGACTTCATTAAATATCGTTGGAGGTGATTGAATGCATGTCTGGCCTTTCACAATGACTCGCGGTGGCTTACCGATGTATCGGGCCAGTGCTGCTATATCCTCCCAGAGAAGCCTGGTACCAATTTGCCGACCACGGTGGTGGGATGAGAGGCTTGGTCGGCCATGGGCGCGGGGATCGATTCCACGTGTGTGTCGCAGTGGCGCTTCCAACCACTGCGCCCAGAAACTTCTATACAATAATTTAATCAAATGGTTAAAGGCATTCTTTTATCGTGGATTGTTTTTGTTTAAGAAGCCTTAATTAGCTGTTTTTCCAAGAACATCTGTTTTGCTTCTGGATTCCTTTATGATGTCTTTACATCAGTCTTGACAATGAACACCAGCCACCCCTTTCCATGGAATTCTGATGTAACTTCATTATTCATGTCAGTCTATCTACAATTTTATTTCCTCTCTGATCTTTTAGTGTGCTATTATTATTATTATTATTATTATTCATATTACTTTGTTGACTAACATTTATCGATTGACTGCTTGGCAACTATTCAGGAATCGTTTTTTTAAAATCTATTCTGTCATCTCTTTTCTTTCTTTTCAGAATGTCGCGGATTGGTGTATTCGGTCAGATTTCCGAGATTACAAATCATCTGTTTCTATCCGGTGCCGGTTGCTTGAAACCAGAAAAAATTCGGCAAAAACAAATCGTTTTCATCGTTAATGCTACCACTGAGGAACCAAATTCGTATATTCAAGGTGAATATTTAAACTATACATTTTCATAAGTGGTTAAACCACAATTGAGATATTTGTAAAACTCTGGACCACTGGTGTTTGCCGTGGGGAACGAACGAGCTATTACCCTTTTCGGAGGCTAACGCGTTCACCACCGCACCATGCGGCTCACCGTAAAGGGTAATAGCACGTTCGTTCTCCACCGCAACCACGAGCGGTCCGGAGTTTTGCAAATATCTCACCATCATTGTGGTTGAATCAATTGTAATAGGCACTAAATAAAAATTTAACATTATGCAGTTTTACACTTTCGAATTCTATTATTGGTCGACTAGACCAGAATAACGTTGGTGATTGTGAGTCTGTTCGGAATTCGTAAACGCTGGGAGGAATATCGCCAAAAAGGACAAAAGTTGTCTAAAATCTGTTTAAAAAAATTTGGTTTTCCAAAGGAATTGAAAAGTTTGGGCTTTGAATTTATCAATAAAGAGAAGGAAATCGTTCATTGTTTAGTCTTGTTATCATTATTCACCAATGAATCAGGCTTAGTTATCATTGGCTTATCAGTACTGTAATCGTTATCACCTAGCCGTCACTCTGATAAAAGGTTACGGAAATCTTTCAAAGCGTTTTGTTATAAGGCGCTTGTCGGTGGTTTCCAAATGAACGAAGGTTATAAGATTTCCAGGATTTGGAGTTCTTCATTGGGATATTGCTGAAAAAAATTGAAATTGGAAATGCTTTGTTAGCCGTTTGAATCATATTTTAGGCCATTCGAGATCTCGAGACAAAAAAGAATTACTTTTCAACTTTTTTTATTACCTTAAAAGCTCTAAAAAGATGGAGCTGGCGGCGTTGATCAATCCCTGAGGGATGCTCCATGCATTCGACTTCATTAAGTGTCGTTGGAGGTGATTGAATGCATATCTGGCCTTTACAATGACTCGCGGTGGCCTGCCTATGTATCGAGCCAGTGCTGCTATCCCCCCCAAACAAATCTGGCGCCAATTTGCCGACCCCGCCACCCAGATAAGTCTGGTACCAATTTGCCGACCCCGGAGGGATGGAAGGTTTGGTGGGCCATGGGCGCAGGGATTGATTCCACGTGCGTGTCCCAGTGGCGCCTCCAACCACCGCGCCGCACGCGCCCCTCTTTATTACCTTATTACCTTTCCAAAGTGCCTTAGTTTGGCTCTGGATCTCTGATTAGGCAGTTATTAAATGAAAGTTAATGCATAAATACTTCGTTAGATTTCTGAAGGGCTTACCCATGATCTTCAAGAGAGGGAATTCTGTCGATGGCTTATGATTTTTTAGTTCATTATCTCCTAGCTCAATGTATATTCTTTTATTGGTGAGCAAATTTGAAAATATAAAAAAAATATATTGTATGTACTACAGCAAGGGCGCATGTGGCGCAGTGTTTGGAGGCGCCACTTCGACACGCACGTGGAATCGATCCATGCACCCATGGCCCACCAAGCCTTCCATCCCTCCGGGGTCGGCAAATTGGTACCAGACTTGTCTGGGTGGATAGCAGCATTGGCTCGATACATGGGCAGGCCACCGCGAGTCATTGTAAAGGCCAGATATGCATTCAATCACCTCCAACGATACTTAATGAAGTCGAATGCATGGAGCATCCCTCAGGGATTGATCAACGCCGAGAGCTTTTATCCTTTTATGTACTACATCATCGTGTTGTGTTACATACTAAGTAATCTGTCATCTTGTACAATATTATGTCATGTTATATTTAGATATATTGAAATAGTATATAAGCCGACCCCGGAGGGATGAAAGCTTGGTGGGCCATGGGCGCGGGGATCGATTTCACATGTGCGTTGCAGGGCTCCTCTAACCACTGCGCCACACGCGCTAAATAATGTATATATCTTATATAGTTAATAATATGTTTGAAAAATATGTTCTAGCGTTTTCTATCGAACTGAAAGAGAAGCTTAAGGTGTTGAATACATGAAAGTTCGAATAGACGATCATCCGTTCGCTCGAATTCAGGACTATTTTGATCAAGTGGCTGACAAGATCAAGGCTGTGAAGGTACAGAAACACTTGCTTTAGAAGTTTTTGAGACTTTTTAATAATATCTAACCCATTCTTAGAAGTACTACCTAGAAAGTGTGCAACTAATAGAAATTTAAGACTGTGCAGAAAGGTAACCATACTTTATTCATAAAGTGAAAGTACGTATATTTCTTCTTCTTCCCTCTACCGTTGCGTCTTTGTATCTTTTGTGTTTCCATCATTGTCATCCTGTCTCAGCCTTCTTCTCTCATCCTTTCCGTTCCTTTTTTGGATCGGCCATAGAACTATCACAATTAATCCCACGATCGACTTTCTTTTAACCTCGGCATTGATCAAGTAATTCTTCGTATTCTTGTTGGGCAAACACGAGGTTTTATTTTATTCTTCATTCACGAACAAGCTCGGCTGTGCAGAAACATCTGGGTATTCGTAAGATAGGCTGGAATGTTTTTCAGCAACTGGGTAAATATTAGGGTTAAAACCATCTTATCCTATCCGTTGGCCCACCTACGCAGCTAATGATAATTTTAACCTTAAACAATGATGGATCGGTAGACACAAGATCATCGCTGGATACTAACTTATGAGTTTTTATGAGCAAGTACAAGACGGGACATGGTGGTAAGTCCACTTTTAGTTGAGAGATAACTGATGGTTTTAAACCGCCAGCAGCCCTTGCCATTTTGACCCATTCGTGGTTCAATTTTCGGTATTTACTTTTAAACCCCTTCTCAGATGATGGGCAATAAGGTGAAGCATCTTTAAGATGCTTTTTCGTTATCTCTACATCTAACTGATGGGAAATTACGAAAAACTCTCCACCTTTATCACTAACGGATAGTCTTATGTTTTTCGACCTAATCAGCTCTCGTACTTCTCGCATACCACGGTTTTGCCTTTCAGGGAGGTTTGAGCTGTATCTTTTCGCACGATAGTGATTAAGGACTTTGAAAGTTTCATTCGTAAACATCCTAAATTTAACATCAACTTCACTATCATAAGTAAGAAAAAACCGTATGAAATAACTCCACCACATTTTGTGAATTGGTACTGTCTGAAAAGAAAAAGAAATCGTTATAACTTCTATGATGTTGAGATATTTACAAAACTCTGGACTGCAGGTGTGCGCGTTGGGGAACGAACGCGCTATTGTCCTCTCTGGGGGCAAACGAATTCACCAGCATACCATTCAGGTCTCTCGTTCCGCCTGACCCTCAGCTAGTTCTATTGATCAGGACCCGATTAGCTAAGAGACAGGCCAAACGAATGACCAGCATGTTAGATTTCGCAACATACGTTGCCATTAAAAAGAATAGGCACCAAATAAAAAGGTTAAGAAATCCTTATTTTATCATCTACTCGTGGAAACCCTTCGAACTGCTTGACGTAATTCTAAACATTTGCAATATTTATTCTGAAATAGTTATTGCTTTGGCGGATTTTTTATATCCGATTTATTTTTTTATATGATTAATAACTTCTATTCTTTGTATTGCTCTTTTGCAAGGCTGGGCTAACCGAACAGCTTATGCAGAGGATGAGTAATATGATGTTGGAGGGTGAAATCGAGAAGGTGGATACGGTAGATCTGAAGAAAGCTATCAAATCATTTCAGATGCAAACTGCTTTGCAAGAAAAAGTTGTTAAAATTGAATGAGTGGACATAGCAAAGTCGTTCCATTCGTTCAAGATGACTTTGACTTATTGACTGACTCAAGTCTTACGAACTTCATAGGGCATTTTTTATGAAGTTTATTGCAGTTGTTTTTTTAAGGACCGTGGTGGTAGGACACTAGTGCATTGTATGGCTGGCGTCTCTCGTTCTGCATCATTGGTGATGATCTATTTGGTAAAACACGAACGTATGACACTAAGACAAGCATATCATTTCGTACGATCAGCACGACCAGTAATACGACCGAATGTCGGCTTTTGGAAGCAGATGGTCGATTACGAGAAGCGATTCAGAGGTGAGTGAGATCGGTCCCGAATACCATCTTCAGAAACATCAACTCACAGCGGTATAATAAAACAAGTGCTTCTTGTATTTATTAATGTTTTCTTCTTTCTTGTCTCTTCAACTGTTTACTTTCTTTTTTCCTCATGATTTTATCTACCATGGTTCTGTTCTAATCTTCCTAAAACGGAGCTTGGTGGAAAATTTCCTAGGCGTCGAACTGTTATTTGATGCTAGTCTTTCTTCCTACAGTCACCTGTATCACCTGTAGTCCCGTTGATCGTCGAGTGACTCGAGCGGGCGCCAGTAAATCCTCCATTTTTCCCTATCGCGGGAAAGAGTAGCCCAATGGGTTCTGCTCGCTTTAGGGACTCGTCGAGTATCATACCTTTCTTCTAGGCTTTTCGTGAAGAACTCTGACCATCGAGTCGGTGGTCTTCCTGCTGCACAGCTGAGCTCTGTGAGTTATCCTTCGCTGTCGTTTAGTCTCAACGATCCTTAATGGTGTAGATTACGCGTCGTGCGTCCTACAGAGTGATCAGTACCAGAATTCTTTATCTCTTATCCTTTCTTTGAATATTTGATTGCTTGGTTTTGCCATCGTTTTGATTAATTGTGTATGACATCAAAAAATTTCAATCTGTATGGGATTTCGATGGCGAATGCTACATCGAAGGAGAATTCTAAGGCCTCGTGTTCCAGATGTGAAAAGTCGGACTATTCAACTTAAGTTACCCTATAGGAGCTAGCCGAGCCATGACGATTTCATGCTCAGACGATAAGTCGATTAAATCAATCTCTGTGTAAAGCTGTTAATGCTATCGACGTTTAACATTTAAATTGATTCCTGGAAAACGACTGCAATTTTACTTACGAACACTCGGTCATGCATTGATCAACGCCGAGAGCTTTATCCTTTTTATCCTTTAAATATAATTCGTCACATTAGAACAGTTTGCAGATGAAGTGAAACTTATTTCTAGTTATACCTTTTGACCATGGAATGCTTAATCGCATATTATTCATATTCGATTCGGTGGTCGTTCAGGTGTGTCATCGGTGACGATGGTTATGACGAATCAGTGCGATTTGCCGATTCCTGACATCTACGTGGAGGAACTGAAGCGAGCTCATGATCGTGAACAGCTGCAACAGAAAACCATAGCAACCGCTTCCACTAACAACAGCTCTTTGATTCGTCCTCCGCCACCGGTGTTATCCGTCACAAAACGTCGAGGGTACTCGGCGAGGTATGAAATTGTTAATTTTAAAACGATGTACGAAGAAATTGACAAGGTTGACAAACTTGAGATAATTGCATAACAAAATCTACTTCAAAGGGAAGGAGATTTGTTTAATGATAATTGCTGTGTTGTTTTGGAAATTTATAGTTTATAGCCATATTACTACAGCGTAAAGCCTGTTGTTACGAAATCTACAAGGTGATCTTAAGTATACAAAGGGAAAAGAAAGGAAGCAAAGGAACTTGAAGGAAGGAAATTGATAAGGAAAAGGAATTTGGATGAACGATATTATGATAGCGAGTGGGAGTGGTACCTTAAGATGATACTTACTGAGAAGTTTTGAACGTAGAAAGCTGTAGAACGTCAAGAGAATTGTTTGAAAAGCAGAAATAACCGCTACAACAAGAAAAAAAACTTAATAACCGACTTTGAGGAACAATCGCGATATGTGAAAACGTGTTTGGGAAATTGCCCAGATTGGACGAGTATAAACACAATGTGCGACAGACACTACGCAGCAGTTAGCGACGAATGGCGTTTTTAAATAGGCGTTTATATGATTAAAAGTATAGGAAATTGGGAAGAGCATTCACTCTGGTTTAGAAATACCTAAGAAAGAAACGATGATAGGAAATTGGGAAGAGCATTCACTCAGGTTTAGAAACACCTAAGAAAGAAACGATGTAGGCGAAGAAAACGTGAGCGATAGATTAGGTGAGAGCGTAGATGGAATGAACTGGGTGAAAGTTGCTTCAAGAATAGCTTAAAGTTACGGCGCCGCTTCTTTAAAAACTCGGCTTTTCTATGGTGAACCGTACAATTCCTAGTAAAGGATTCGATTTTTGACGGTTTGCTCGTCGCTTTTTGAAATTATATCGTTTATCTCATATTTATGTCTGTTGAAGGGGAGGGATTGAATAAAGCAATTGTAAGCAAGAACTTTAGGCATCGAGTTGATAGAGGGGAGAAGTGCTGGGCAACAGTCCAAGCATGATATCAATCGTTATCTGTTTTCAGTAGTTTCCGACCAATAACGTCGACATTACGACATTCAACGTCACCAGAAGTATCTTCAAGCAGTATGCACTACGGTTTACTGTCACCATCGCCGCCACGAAAGCCTCGTGAGAGTCTTTTCAGTATCTACAGGTCAGCATCACGACCTTTCTTCTCGGCATTCTAATCACCACATCGTCATCGTCATTTATTCAACGCCAAAAAATGAAGAATTAGCAGTTCTTCTTCACCTATTCCTCCCATTCGTGATTGCTTGATGTGATGACGATGGAATACAACACAACGCTAACTGCTAGTCAGAATCGTCATCATTTCTAAGTACCACCTCTTCATAGTGATTAGATCCTCAAATGATGGCAGTTGGACGGAATACTTACCGTAATCCGTGAAGTATTCTCACCGATGCAAATTATTTCTCGACAACGTAGACGATTTCTAGCATTTCCAACATATGACGGATATTTTTTAAAGTTCTCCTTTTGTTGCACTATTTTGTTTAAGTTTTGTTTGTTTTGTATGAAAGAAATCTGCCCGATGCACTAATGTTAATGTATGATATTAAAGTGAGCATCCACTTCGATTGAAGGCAATTCGTCAACTCCTCAGTTCGAATCATTGTTTTTCAAGCATTTTCCTTATCCTCTACTAAGCGCCTATAAGCTTTTTGTCAGGAATTACCCTGAACATACAACGCACACCGGTCTGTGTACCGTACAAATTTTAGTGCGTTTCATCATTCACTCAGGTTTCTCTGATAATATCATTGTCACTGTAACCTACCTGCTCATACAGTATCCCGCATAGTTATGCTCGTAATTAATCGCATAAACTACTAGCAACTGAGAAGAAATTCACTAACGTTTGAAGGTTTATTTCACTCTTTCGTCAATAGACATAATTCGGTCGAATATTCGGATTTTGAACTGAATATCTAAGCGGAATAGACTTCGAATATTGAAAACGGGTCTACACATGGAAGATACATGAACAGTTGCTTTGGTTTGTGATAAATGCCACTTTGAACCTCATCGAAGTCACTTATTCACATGGCATCATTCGACAATTCATTCGAGTATTCGACAACAACCGGTATTCAGTTATCAGTTGATTCGGAATATCGAACTTTTCGAGCATAGCTTTATAGGTAGTCGATCTGCGTGGGACCGACAGTCCTTTTTTTTCCTATCTTGAACTCCAAATGTCTCTTAATTTTTCTGGCTCTGCTTTTTGGATCTGCTTTATTACGAATCGATTCCGGATTTATTCCTCGCTAGAGAAAATCGAAATCTTTCTGTTATCGGATAATCACTGGATTAGATATAACTGGTCTCTGTGTCATTCTTATTCCGCAGAAGTCAGGTCTCAATCACTGTGTAATATGTGGTAATCGATTATCGATTGATTCTCAGATTTGCATAGGACCGTGTTGAACTGTGCTTTATCGATTAGAAATCCTTGTTTTTTTTACGCTGTTTTCTCTTTCTTTGGATCTTTGCACACAAAAGAGTGTATAATATTGTATGTAGGAACTAAGGTATTGAGCTGTAACCGGGTATTTTAAGACTTTGGTTCATCTTAAAACTTGGAATACTACCTTGTTCTTTTCGTAATTCCTTTCACAAGGTGTCGTATCCTGATAACATCCTATTCAGATAGTTCCGTCCTCTGACGTCAATGTTGTTATTGTAAAGACATAAATATTATTATCAGAATAATTAGATGAGTTGCTTACTCAAAGAAGACGCATGTATTTTTTGTATGAATGTGCTCATTTTGTACAAACGAAAATGGAATGGAAACCGTTGACACAATGAATTACTTTCTATTTTCTTTCTACCACAGTTTTTACGGCAGGGCAGAAATAGAACCACGACGTTACTGAACTATTTGCAAAACCCCGCACCGCAGTTGTCTGCGGTAGGAAACGAAGGCGCTATTGTCCTTTCCGAGAAGTAACGCGCTCACCACTACACCATGCGGGTCCTTCGTTTTGCCTGTCTCTCAGCTAGTTCTATCGATCAATACTATCAGCAATCACCTGTCAACGGAATTGAACCGGGGAGCCCATATCGGTATTGTACCCATGGCAATGATCGATAGAACTAGCCGAGAGAGAGGAGAAACGAAGGGACCCGTATGATGTGGTGGTGAACGCGTTAACCACCGGAAAGGGTAATAGCGCGTTCGTTGCCCAGCGCAGGCACCTGCGGTCCGGAATTTTTCAAATATTTCAGCAACGTTGTAGAGTGGAAATCGTTGATGTGATGAAGTTCATCAGATTTTTCGTTACAATAGCAGTCTCCTTTTCTTTGCAAAATGATATGGAACTCTACTGTAGAGCATCAACAAACCAACAGAAGTGATAAAGGAAGGGAGTTAAACTGTCCAACCATCATTCTCTCAAGGATACAAAATACATTTGTCTTCATTGGCAACGTCATGGAGGTGAATGGATGCATATTTGTCTCAAACATTGACTTTCAGGGGCCAGCCGATCCATCGCTTCGCTGCTTTTTATCTTCCCAGACAAATCTGGCACCATTTATCCATCACAAAAGAGATGGAGGGCTTGGGAAGCCTGTTGAAAGGGTATCGAAGAGTCATATGTGTATTACAAAACATTTATAACCACTACGCTAGATACGCCACGCAAATTGCATAGCGTAAAATTACAAATGCAAGAAAGCATCGTGAGAGGTTCTAAATATCTTAGAAAATGAATGATGAACATGGTACGACAGAAGCTACGAAGGCGAACACAATATGGTTCTAGTGACGATCGTTGGTACAGCTGTGGAAAACAGCGAGAAAAATAAAGGTCTGTTGAGCCATCAAGCTACTTATGTATGCTCACATTTCAAATGGGGCTATTTGACTGGAGACGGGGTCGAACGAGCGCCTTTGCTTCCTGGTCAACGTTATCACTGACCACTGCGCTTGCGGATTTCGTCAATTCGGAGTTCAACTTCTTATTGAATGGCTTCTTATCAAATGCTTTAATTTCTCCATTCTTTTTGAATTGCTTTTGCTTTTCTTATTATTGGGCTAGGAGTAGCAACACTTCACGTTTACAAGAAAAATAGTGCAGCATATCAATGAAGAGAATAGTACAATCTGCAGCAGAGTTTTTGCAGATAAAGGGTTAAAAAAAGGATAAAGCTCTCGGCGTTGATCAATCTCTGAGGAATGCGCCATGCATTCGACTTCATTAAACATCGTTTAGAGGTGATTGAATGCATATCTGGTCTTTCATCGCTGACTACCGCTATCGCTATCGGACTCGCTGTGGCCTACTGATGTATCGAGCCAATGCTGAAATCCTCCCAGACAGGCCTGGTACCAATTTGACGACCCCGGAGGGATGGAAGGCTTGGTGGGCCATGGGCGCATTCCACGTTCGCGTCGCAGTGGCGCCTCCAACCACTGCGCCACACGCGTGGCACTAAAACGAAAGTTAATTTGGGCAGTAAGGGTCAGTGGATAATCGGGCATTGGAGCGAGTATAGATCAGTGATTAGTGGCGCCTTTGATCAGTAAGCAAAGGCGTTAGTTCAATCGCCACTCTAACGCTCTCGTCCAGTCTTTTTGAGAACGTCTTAGCTAGGCTGTTTCTGAGATTGCGAAGAGAATTGATTCGACCAGCATTTTACGACGCTCATGAAGAAGACGAAATGCTCAAGCAGCAGAACAAAAAACACGCGAAATGCTCGAAGACTTTTGTGAAAGATGAATACAAGGGAAATGAACCGAGTGGTAGGTAGACTAATTTAACCAAGGTTCGCATCCCTTCGGCGATGGCAGATTACTACAATTTTGGTCGAAGAGGATGAAAACACTGACTTACACCCATAAACCACAACAATTCACTACTGGCCAAATATATATCCAGTCACCTCTGTTGCGTTACGAATGGAATCGAGTGCATGTTATAAGCGATAAATCGGTTGCAGAAATATTTATTACTCTTCATGGTGGATCACCATGTTGTTTTGTTGAGGGTGGAGGGTAAAGAATGAGGAGATTTGTGAGAGGCAGACTAAGCATTTGTTCAGAACTGTTCTCCAGAATCCACGGCATTGCTTCAATGATCATAAAAATTTTGAGGTGGAGGGGGCTTAAGACTAAACAAATGAATTCGCGAAAAAGGTACAGCCATCTGATATGACACACATGACACATTTTTCTTCGACTCCTACTTATCTGGCATTTGCCTCCACAGGACTCGATTTTTCTCGGTTGTTGGGAGCTTGTGGCGCTGTGGTTGGAGGCGCCACTGCGACACACACGTGGAATCGATCTCCGCGCCCATGACCCACCAAGCCTTCCATCTCTCCGGGGTCGGCAAATTGGTATCAGTCTTATCTGGGAGGATAGAAGCACTGGCTCGATACACCGGTGTGCCACCGCGAGTCATTGTCAAGGCTAAATATGCATTCAATCACCTCCAACGATTGTTAATGAAGTTGAATGCATGGCGCATCCCTCAGAGAATGATCAATGCCGGGAGCTTTATCCTTTGTCCTTTAGTACTCGATTGCTTGATAAATGATACTTGAATGACCCGCCCTCACTGGTTGCTCGGGCCTCAGCATAATCTCAAATTTTCGAAGTTTTGCTGGATTAGCCATAGTGGTTTCTTGGAGTCCCGAGGTCAGTCTGCCAAGGCCTGCCCCAGGTCTTCGCCACCATAGACATGGCTGCCTATGTGAATCAAAGAGAGGTTTGCCATCATGCGACTCTGAAACCAGAATGGTGGTGTATTCTGGTATTGGTATACACTTAGCTAGGTTTCCTGACGGAAAAGCTGGACTCCTTAGCATGCGAGACTCTGCTAGAGGGTGAATCCCTCGCAGTACATCGCAGCCCGACACCCAGGAATACCTCCCATCCACGATGAGGCGGTAAACCATTGTGAGGCAGTGCTCGATTTAGAAAGGAAAATCGATAAATAAATGAAGAACAAATTATACAATAATAAAGTATAGTTACAGTTAAGATAAAACCTTTTTTATAAAAGATATCATTAGTAAAAGTGCTTGCTGTAATTGTTTAAGTTCGGCGTTTGTACGAGTTACCGTTACAGAACATGTATAAATGCAAACAATCAACGGCAAGTCATCAATGAGCGGAACGAGTTTTGAGCTCACGTTGAGTCCACCATTGAAGTGCTTGACTGAGTCATTCCAGCGTTCTGAAAAGAAAACAAAGAGAACAACAAAAATCTCATTTGAAAGATCTCCTAGTTCTCTGACTGAATGACTAGTCAACGTCTTCCACTTTTTTTTATGAAGCGATGACTAAGCTATAGGTGATGCTCCTAGGCGTACGAACTAAAAAGAAACCATTCACTCAGACGAGAATAAGAAGTAAGCATCTTTAGTCAAAGATACTTTGTATTGTTATTTTCTTTTTGCTTGCGTTCTTCCTGCTTTTTTGAAGAGCTTTCTGTTTAAATATGAGTTTCTACCTTACAAATCTTTTTAAGGAATTCGTTTCGAGTTAATTGGAGGAATAGGAAGGTCATTTTTGGTACTATTAAGGCTTCTCTTCAGAACAAACACCAATTATGGCCGATACTTTTGTAACCCTGTCCACTAAGAATCATACTCCCTCTAATAGATTTTTCGTCGTTGGTGGTCTGGTAAGGCTTCGTCTTTCGTGGAAAGCGGAGAAAAACGTTCGTTTACAGCATTTCCAGGTTCTTGCTAAAACAACTCACTTAGTTTCTTAATCGAAAAATCATTTTCCTTAACCTTGAACAAATAAGGTGTTTATTTGTTTTCAGTTAAGCTTCCGTGTGTAAATGTTGGACTTAATCTCAGCTTTAGTGACCCCGCTGAGAGATTGAGTTCCCGGCGTTGGTGGCGATTCGAAACCTCGAAACACCCTGCGAGCACAGTGAAGCGATAGACCATTTGGTAATGCGAATGACTAGCATATCAAAGAAACATAAAAATTTCCACGGTAAACACAGTTCTCTGATCGTCAAATAGTAGAATACGGGGAAAAAATGGAAGGAAATGTGGGTGGAGTCAACATGATGAACGAACTTTGCAAATATTCGCCGAATCATTTACATTGCCTGTATTTAAAGCCAAGTTCGAGGTGGAAGAATTCGTCCAGGGCGTAATGTTCTTCAAAATATTGGTCCTTAGTCTCATTAAAGGTAAGTCGCAATATTCATATCAAAAGCTTCACCTCATAAATCCAGTGATAACGCGATTTTCTACGATGTATTCCGTTGCTATGATTTGTGAAACAAAGAACATTTTTTCGACTACAGATCGAGTCTAGCGAAGATTTTGTCCTTATCACCTTAAGCTTGTTCGCCACGGCAAGAGACAGAACTTTGATTTCTGCCCCGTGTGTGCCGCTCAAAATTGTATTAACTGCCAATATTTCATTAAACGTTTTAAGAAATGAAATCTTATATTTACTTATATGATCGTATAAACTGATCTTCTTAAGCTGATGTCAGGTTGGTATAGGTCTTCGTTGTCGTTGTTGTTGTTGCTGTTGGTGTTTGTTTGTCGATGGTTGACGTTTCGGCGATTTAGTTTTCCTCAGAGCCGGGACGTATTTCATACAAGAATACTTTAATTATTCGGTGGAAAAAAGGCTAAAGTATATTACATTACTATACGAAATCTTATATTATTTTGTCACAAAAGTGCAGTTGATAACCATATCCCTTGAGGCCTTTCAAAACACTGCATAACACAAGTTATCCCACAAACGAGTCATGGTCCTGCTCTTCATTTTAAAAACTGACTTTATCTCGAAGGGATGAGAGCAAATTTTGCCAACCAGAAAGTCTTAGCGTTTTGAATAATCAATCCTTGGTGGCCATCCCTTCCATAAATCGTAATCAAGCACTTTAGTCATGGAAAGCAACCTAAGGAGTTCCATTAGGACGAGTTTCTAGCTAACACCGAGCTATTTCGAGCACTTTTTAAAAGCATACTTGTTTGCTGTTTCGCGAGTTTTCTTCTCGTAGTTTCCACATTTCTTCCCTAGAGGCTCAGACCTTCGTGACACGTGGACCCGATTTAGTTTTTGCTCAGTTTACTATACATGATCCATTATCACGTCCACTACATGATGCCCATCACTTTCTGCACTCAATTCGTTTTCCTTGGATTTACCCTTCAAGAAGGACTTCCAACACTTTGTACTTTGTTTCGGGTGCTAATTAAGAATTTGGATTTTTTTATGAACGTATGGTATGAAGGCCTAGTCGGTTTTCTAAGCAATTTTGAGGATAACGGAACTGAGGTGTTCCATGGGAGACTGGAGGAGAGAGTCGGTGAGTGTGCAGAACAAGCACCTTGCTTCCTGACCACCACGGATTCACTAGCTACTGCGCTTCAATCACCCGTGATTGGACCTGAATAAGTTAATATTCTCATGTGGTCATTGTAGACCTGCCCACCTTATAATCGATGCTCCTTCTTATCCACTACAAAACCTTTAAAACGAACATCGGGCTGTACCACTGTAAATCTTTTCCTTGCCAAAGACAGTTGTTGCCCGCTTCAACGCCTTTACTTCGAAGTTTGAATCTATGCAAAAAAACTCCTAGTCTTTGGTTTATTCCACTTATTATATTGAATGACCAAAGACGAAGATTGATTTCAGCTAAAATTACTAATTTATTTGCAAAATCAACGTTTCGGGACAATATGTAGTAAAAAACTAGGCAGCCTCGGAAACAGAGCATCAAATTCTGAAAAGAAAGCTCGAGATAATTTCTTTTTTTCTGACTTCTTGCAACTTTTTGAACACAAGGTCAATCGATATGATCGATTTATCGATTACGTTGCTTAGGCGCCTCTGGACATATAATCGGAACTGGAGTACTGCCAGTAGAATGTGGCATCACATGTGTGATTCCTGGTGTGTGGTCTGAATGGAGTAACTGGTCCGTATGTGGTTTTTTGTTTGGCAGTAAGTTTTTTTCAAGTCGAAGACAGCAGCAAAGATTTGATGTGTGTTAATCTGCAAAGAAGAACAGAGGATTTTTGAAACGTTCACCTAGTTTTGAAACAGAGGTTAGTACATGGAAGAAATTAGATCAGAGCAACTACTGAGGGCATTGCTACCGTCTATTAGGTGAGAAAGGGCCGGAAGCGCCTTGACATAACGGTGATGGAATTGAGTAATGCCAACGTATACATACGACCACTCAACCTAATGTCCATTATAAGTATAGATTGAGCCGTAGAGCTAAATATTTTCTGACATTCACGTCTTAACAAATGAGATTTTTTATGTGATGTGACGATTTGGTGTCATATACAATTGTTAAGCTTCAAATTTAGCGTCGTTTTCTCTCTTAGCAGTCGCGAGGTTGTTAAACAGCATACGTTTACTTCCATACAATAACACACATACAACACAATCGTAGCTGACGTTTCGGCAGAATCGCCTTCTTCAGAGCCGTTTTTTTCATCTGTCTTCCAACGAGGAAGAACAGCCGCTGTTCTAAACGTAAAGTAAAAGTAAACGTATGCTGTTTAACAACCTCGCGATTGCTAAGAGAGAAAACGACAAATTCATAAATCAGTGCCGAGGTTAATAGAAAGTCGATCCTGGGTACCAAATTTAGCCTTTTTTCTTAAGAAGTTACAACTTCTTTTTGTTTATAGGCTTCTCACAGACACGCATTCGAACTTGTTCAACTATTGCATGCCCTGGTGGATCGTTCAGTGAAGCTCGACCATGTGTATCTGAGCAAATGCAGGCGCAATGGGGTGAATGGGGACCATGGAGTGACTGCAGGTCATTACAGTTGTTTATTCGTTCTAAAGAAATCAATTTGAAGCCGATCACGCAGTGTTGGCTTATTGTGTCTATTGTTTCCAATAAATTTTAATTGGTAAAGAAATATAGGGCGCGTGTGGGGCGCAGTGGTTGCGGAGGCACCCTGCAACAGGCGCTGTGGATCTATCCCAGCGCCCGTGGCTCACCAAGCCTTCCATCCGTCCGGGGTCGCAAATTGGTGCCAGACTTGTCTGAGAGGTTAACAGCACTAGGTTGATACATCGGCAGGCCACCGCGAGTCATTGTAAGAGGCCTGAAATAGATTCAGTCTCTTCTAAATGATTAGTTAAGTCGAATGCATGGTGCATCCCTAAAGGGATTTATCAACGTTGAGAGTTTATCCTTTATAGAATTGTTGATAAATCACATAGAACTTTAATGATGCTGAGATATTTGTAAAACTCCAGACCGCAGGTGTTTGTAGTGGAGAACGAACGCGCCATTGTGAGGAGTAACGCGTGCACCACCACACCATGCGGGTCCTTCATTTCGCTTGTCTCTCAGCTAGTTCTACCGATCTTTTGCCATCAGGAATCACCCGTCAGCGAAACTGATTTGGGGAGCACAGACCGGCAACGAACCCAGTTAAGCAGAGGCTGCAGTTATAATCACAACTTTTAACTTATTATTTATTGCTTTATTGCTTATTATTCATTGTCATCGAAAGTTTTTATCGATCTTTTGCCACCGCTGACGGGTGATTGCTGATGGCAAAAGATCGATAGAACTAGCTGAGAGAGAGGCGAAACGAAGGACCCGCATAGTGTGGTGGTGAACGCTTTACTCCCCGGAAAGGACAATAGTGCGTTCGTTCCTCACCGCAGACACCCGCGGTCCGGAGTTTTGCAAATATCTCAGCATCATTAAAGTTATATTTCGCGATATATAACCTGCTATTAAAAAGGGTAGGGAGTAAATAATAAGTTAAAAATTTAAATCACGTAGAATCCTTAAGCGGAGCTCCTCTATCATCACGCGTGTTGGCTGCCTATTGCCTTTTGCTACACTTCTGGATAAGGCGCATCCACTTAAATTGCAAGATAGGATGTTTAGATGACCGAATAAAACCATTTGTAAAGATAGCTAGCCAGAAATCAATAAACTGATCATACTAATTACCTTGTTTTAAGTATATCTTGCGGCGGTGGCACGAAGTCACGTCATCGGATTTGTAACAAAGCTTGCACAAACTGCCAATGTCTTGGTGCTGCTGTTGAAACTCAGTCCTGCAACAGTTATCCATGCTGTGAACCAGGCCCGGTCGGTAAACTTTGTTAGAATCGATTTGTAATGGTTTGGATTGTAATTAGATTTCATACTTCACACCTTGAAACGTTACTCAAATAGTTTACATATTGTTAACTTTTTATTTGCTGCCTATTTAAATTTTTCATGGCAGGGTACAACGTGAAATGCAATCGCAATGATACTGAGATATTTGCAAAGTTTCGTTTCGCTTATTCAGCTAGTTCTATCGATCAGTGTCATCAGCAATCACGCATCAACTGAATTGATCGGGGGGAGCGAAAAGCGACATTGAACTATTCATAAGTAATGATTGCTGATGGCACTGCTAGATGGAAAGCTAGCTGAGAGACAGGAGGAACGGAGTACCCACATAGTGTGGTGGTTAACGCGTTAGCCCCGAAAAGGGTCATAGAGTGTTCGTTTCCTACCGTAGACAACTGCGGTCCAGACTCTTAACAATATCTCATCACGGTTGTATTGCACTACAGAGTCATTCATTTTGACAAAAACTCTTGCAACGTGATGATATCACGTGTAAAACATCACAAAATTTTTTTCAAATCACAACAAGTCAGAAAAAAAGGCGTTGATCTTTTTAGTAAAAGAATTTTTCGTTTTTTTAGAACACGGCCACGGCTCCTTTTTATCTTTAGGCGAAATTCTTTCGCTTCTGATAAGTGCCAGGCGAAACTGAACTAAAATTATTTTCAAGTGTAGGGCTTAAGTAATAGGCACTTTGATTATTTAGCTCGGATCAAAGGTACTGATGTGCCTCATTGACCTTGTCATTTGTCTTGATATACAAAATACCTACACACATGCTACATTTTTTCACGTATTTTGCAAAAGGAGAGCATGTAGAGTAGTATTTAGAGTGGCCGTTTAATGAAGATCTGTTCGATATCCCCCCTCGAGTTTACTGAGCCTGCCATCCCTCCGGAGTCGGCAAATTGGTACTGAACTTGCCTCGGAGGATAGCAGCACTGGCTCGATACATCGGTAAGCCACCGCGAGTCATTGTGAATGCCAAATATGCATTCAATCACCTCCAAACGACACTTAGTAAAGGAGAATGCATGGCGCATCCCTCAGTGATTGCTCAACGCCGAGAGCTTTGTCTTTAATTTGCACATTTGTTTAAGAAAAACCCGTTATTATGGCTCCTTTTTGGTCCCAGCGGTTGTACACTCATTCTGATTTAATTAAAATAGATCTTTAAAAATTCGAGTAGTTCTAAATAATGATGACATCACCTGAGCCCAGAAAATGACATTTAATCGATGCCTTCAGTCAAAGGTGAATGCCATGGTAGCTCGCCTTCAAGGGACCATTTTCTTTGAAGTCTTTTCACGAATTCATGTCTAACCATGAGAATATGGATGAAAAACTTTTATATCCTGAGGTATTTTACACTTTAGCTATTAACGGAACTAATCATCATTGCGAAATCGATCCATTGACTTGGCAATGTCAACAATCAACTGCAAAAAATTGTAAAACTTTCTATACCTCCTGATAAATTCAAACGTGCAGCAATTGTGCAAGAATGATTTTTCTTTGTTTCATTGGATGAAAACTTGTCGTTTCAATTTAGAGATAAAACATTTTGTTCACATAAGTATTCCTTGTGAGAAAAGTTGCTGCAGGATTCTTGGAAGTTAGGGGCACGTGTGGAGCAGTGGTCGGAGGCGCCCTGCTACACACACGTGGAATCGATTCCCGCGCCCATGGCCTACCAAGCCTTCCAACCCTCCAGAGTCGGTAAATTGGTACCACATTTGTCTGGGAGGATAGCAGCACTGGCTTGATACATCGGCAGGCCACCGCGAATCATTGTAAAGGCCAGATATGCATTCAATCACCTCCAAACGATGTTTAATGAAGTCGAATGCATCACTCAGTGATTGATAAACGCTCAGAACCTTATGGTTTTTATCCTCCTACCTTCAATTCTTGCACTCCTATTTCTATGATGATTTCTCTACTTCTTATGCAAATAAGGTTGCAAAAGCTGTCCAAACAGATAAGCTTAGCAATGCGGTAGATGCACCTCGTTTAGAACAAGCTGGCCTACAATTCCATCTTAAAAGAGCTTTTTCAAAACTGCAATAACTATACTATTATTATTTTTCTAGTCTCATTCATCTCACTTTAAACAGGTGTTTCGACATCGAATTTCGTAAGCTGCAGCAAACTTGAAAGTCAAGCCGAAAACCACATGCACTTCATAGCTATTGATTATTGGCAGAAATTTAGAGCTTTCTATACTTTAACACTGACTACTTATTAAACTAATTTCAGTGGTCTGAATGGTCAGGATGCAGTGTCACATGTGGTACGGGCGGTATTTCGTATCGAACGCGAGAGTGTAGCTGCCCAGAGGGGGTAAGGTCGTTTCCAAGAAGAATGTTCTCGAAAGGAAGTATGTTCTCAAAGACATCTGGGAAGTTTAGATGTGTTATTTTTTAGTGTATTGGGTCCACTATTGAGCGAACTGTGTGTAATGCTGAGCAGCCGTGTATGGCGCCACCAACTACCCCATGTCCACAGGAGCCGCCTAATCTTTGTATAAGCTGCTGCGTTAGTTTCTTTTGAAATTCTTTGTGAGATATTTCGAAAAGCCTAACAACTCTCTCTCTCAATGGTATAGATCCTAGGGAAAGATGCTTCTGAAAGCTCGTCATACCCCGAAAGGTTAGTGAATCCAGTAACGCGTTCGACTTTTGCTTCCCATCCAGAAACCTAGTTAAGGGCAAACACACACCAAAACAGAACACAGAGAACTTCGCTTCTAAAATTCTACCGAGATTTGTAAAAAAAATCTTTCATACGAAAGGCGTGATGCACCACATCACCACTTTTTGACTGGTTGAACGACCGGAACCGATAATGAAGTGGTCGGGATGGCGATCAAAGCGAATATAAGTGCTTTTATTTTTTTATTTTTTACCTTATCTGATCCGTCCTCACATCTGCTGTGTGGATTCCAGCACTTCTCACATTCGATTCGTTTCCTCGCAACCACTGTCCACGAAGATCTTCCAACTTTTATGTGTGGTTTCGTTTGCTATGTGAGAATTTCCATTTCAATTCGAATGTCGTAGAATGCTGGTCGAGCAATTCTCCCTGGAGTGCTCAGATAGGCGGGTCAGAGCATTCCCAAATTGCAGAGAATGGTTTTTTTCCCCAGACAAATCCGGTACCAATTTCCCAACTCCTAAGGGATGTGAAGCTTGGTTGGCCCGGGGCTGAATCGAACTAGCACCATGCTCGTGATGACGGACATCACTACTACCAGTTCTGCTATTATCCTCATAAACTGATATTGAGTGATTGGACATGAAGTGTGTGATCATTGATAATCATCAAGGGCATAAAACTGCTCGTGGAAAAAACTTTAAGTGCTTCAAATCTGGTTACTCAACTACGTTCGAGTTATTTAACAGCAAAAAACAGTGACGTATTTTTTTTACTTTAGGGGAAGATGAGGGAAAAACCTGCAAACCAATAAGAGGTTAGGTATTACGGAACAAATCACTCAAACGCAACGTGCGAATAGCGAAGCAGGCCTCAAGGAAAGTTAAACCAGAGCACTTGTTATTAGACGGATTCACAGACGAGATCTAAGCCACAGAACGACTTTAACAAAACTTACCCGCACAATAACTTATTTAGATACTGTAAACAAAAAACCTCTTGGCAAGCAGCCAACATCGGTTACGGTAACATCTAGGTAGTAATGATTTTGTATTACAGTTACCGCCTCCGCAATGCGTCGTCTGCACCGTATACCAAAGTTTTTCTTATGGAAAGCGAAAACGTCAAGCACTAAGGCTCAAGTGATATGGCGGCCGGTGAACGTACTTTCGAAGAAAATTCTTTCATTACAAATTTTTATTAGAATGCAATTTTTTGATGGAATAATAATCTAGTAACTCTTCTTAGCAAAGGTAAATACACTAGACATCCATGAAGTGGATTCAGCAACCACAACGACGAAATGAAGACAAATTTCCTCTAGCGGAATGAGAACGTGCGAAATGTTTTCCGGATGAATAATTGTTATCTTTGATAAATATACAGGGCACAAACATAGCTACTGAGACTCCTCTCCCTTCATCGTCCTGGCCGTCTGATCTCCGACGTTTACTGCTCGCTCGTCGAATACTATTAAAACTGTAATCGATTTAAAAATAAGAATGATTGCAAGAAATTCTTGGTTAGCGGATAATGAAAGTAGAACAAAAAGAAAGAGAAAACAAAAAGAGAAAGAAAGAGAGAAAGCATATATTCACAACATTATATTGTCGAAACACAAAGAAAAAACGAAAAATGATTCATTGCCAACGACAGCTGGGATCTATAGAATTTCGCCGGCGCTTTATATCAATTGAAATAATTTCATATTTTTAATGTTGACAATAGATTTTAAAAATTTACAAGTAAACCCGAAACATCATGGACTTAAAAAAGTGAACAAGAGTGACAGAAGAAGCCAGAAAAGAATAACACTAACGCAATCAATAAATCGATAAATATCTTAACAGCGTGTTAAAATGGGAAGGAAAAACGACTTCGAGAAACTGCAGATTGATATGCTTTATTAGAAACGTGATAAGCGACTAATGACGGTGATAAAAAAACGAGGAATGACAAGGAAATCTTTGCATTTGTAGAGGAAGAAATAAGACGACAAGTGAATGAAAGCACAAAATAGCACATGTTAAAACTGTGCCGCAGTTTTACACACTGCACAGAACACACCAATTACACGTTACCGTACTATCACATAAAATAAGATGACAACCACTAGTAAGTCATTTTGGTTTTTTCTCCTTTTCCTTACCATTTGATCGAGTGGAAACCACTTTATACTCGCTCCATTCATGCTAAAATTCAAATAATATTGGATGGTAGAAAAATAATGTTACCAACACAAAAATAATTAAATCTGGACTTATCCTCATATAGTTTAATGATTAATCTTGGCTAAATGAAGAAGTGTTCATAGTTGATGAGAAAGTCATAGAGGCATAGAATGGACGGTTAATTCACCCATGTGGATCTCCCGAGTTATGAACAGGTTGGATATTCACGCAAAGAAATCAAGTTAAGAGTAATTCTACCTTGAGAGATTTCGGCGATCTATCTATAGTTACTATCTCCTAGTAAAAAAATGAAAATAGAGATTCTCATTCGAAATATGTTCTCCAACCACTGCGCCACACTCGACCTCACCCTCTTCGGATACTCAACAAAAAGCGGTATTTGGGAAACGACCTGTACACTTACCAATTCTTTGTCACATGGTATTCTTGATAAAAAGTCCAGAACCTCGTTATTATCAATGTAATGCGGATTACGTAGTTTTTTTGTAAACTTGTTAATGCCTAAAAATGAAACCTATATAATAATCACACGCACATGATTCATCAATTTTGGCAAAAAAATTTTTTATATGACCCTTAGATTTATAGATTGCAGCACTGCTTCACTCTGTTCGTTGTCTCATCTTAACCACCTACAAAGATCTTCAGGCTTGCGTGTGGTCGGCTGCAATTGCATGGTTTTCACTTCATCATTAAAGCCGTTGAATCCTTGGAATCATCGTATAACCCTTCAAGAAGATTTTAGAGGTTCACAACATATCGTGTCCGGTTTTTTGTAGTTTTCACGAACAAATGTAGCACCATCTCACCGGCCCATATGACTGGACAGTGTGGTTGCTTAAGAATCAGCATCCGCACTTAAGATACGGGAGTCAAAAATTAGTGCCATCAATGGTCAGAAAGACATATATCATTAAATAGAGAATGAAGAGGTGCACTTGGTTGTCAAGTGCAAATCTTGAACCCTTAATAGAATTCTGCAGAAGTTATTACGTGGTTAGTTTCCGTTAAAGATATTAGTTAAATAATCACGCAGATATATATTCTTTCTTTGATGAGCTCACACGACGCTCATGAATATATTTATTTTCGGCTAACGTTTCGACGTCTTCTCTTCATCAGAGCAGATGATCCGAGCTGATTGTTCATGTTTGTTATTTATCTCCATGTGGTGGCTTCGCCTCCGGGTCGAGCCAGGTCTTCCTCAGCTGGCCGTCTCGTCGAATGGGTCATACTCACTCGGTGATAGCCCTTTATGCAGGTTGCTGATTGTTGGTATCTGTGATTGTCCGGTGATAGTGTGATAGCGTCTTATTTTTCCCTGACAATCAAACCCGCAGAAATTGGTATTACCAGCTTGCAAAAAGCAGTAACAATTTCGAAACCGTCTTTCCTTTAACCTCGATATGACCAATCAATATGTAATCTTCCTTTTACGAGTTTACCCGAGGTTGATAAATATTTTTATTTTCGGCTAACGGTTAGACGTCTTCGGCTTCACCAGAGCCGATGATCCGGGTCGATGGTCCATGCTTAGTGTTCCCACAGAAATCTCGCAAATTTACAAGGACAGGTCTTTTTGCATAGACCGAACTTTGATTCTCTATGAAAGCTTTTCATATACCTATCACTTATAACGATAGTGTTGAGCGACATTGTTGTAAATTAATCATTCCTGATGGTAAGTTTGCGCAGTAGAGTTGAACGTCCGATGAACAATAGACGACGATGAAGAGGTTGTCATTTCGATTGTGCAATGAGCTTCAAAACTCTTTTCCGCCTATGGAAAGAATAGAAAAGGGTTTCTCAGAAGGCATTATGACCACCGGTCATCATTTATCTCAATGAAACGCAGTTACCATAGTGATTACGGCGGCGACTGTCGCTATGCTGGGTAATGGACTGCTAGAGGCCTGGAGTCTATTCGAACATGATTTTTCCAAAACGTCTTTGTAAGAAGTTATTTCAATGTTGTAAAACACAAAATTTCTCTTTGATAGGTAAATTCTCCACCGTATTCATAATGGATACTACCGCGCTTGTAACTCATGTGAAATACATCTTCCGTAATCGGTCGGTGAACTAACCACAAAAAGCACCCGCGTCCAGGAAGAATCCCGGTCGCACTGCAGCAAACGTGTCTGTGATCTACAAAGGTCGGCAACGATGTGTCGCAACGACATTGTAACGCTACGGTTATCTCATGGATTTCTAGGGAAGGCCATGCTCAATCACTATCCAGAATTTTAATGAAGACAGTGACAGGTTAGATCACAAAGTTGCAGCCGAATTCAATAGGAGAATTCGATCATTTCTACATATGACCATTGCATAATAATGAGTAATGGAGAAAGGGAGTTCTGGAAACTGCATGGCATGCGAAGATGGAAATCTAGTGTTTTCCAAGAAGAAAAAAACCATTAAACGAAGCTCACCCCAAATCATGATAATCCATCGTAATGGTACAAAATACAATAGAATGGTGAGAAGAGAAAGCACTCCGATAGCCAGCCATGATAACCACGGTTGTGAGAAATTGAATGTACTGCAATGAAAAAAGAATAGAAGGAATTGAGTAAGTAAAAATAGAGTACGTTAAAGTTGCAGGGTTTTTGTACTGGTCAACTTTTTTTTGTAACTAGACAACGTGGGTCATCCTTGTTTCAAAGGTGATAGAACTTTCGAGCGCAAAGACCATGCTAGAGCCTTCTGATATGACGTTAGTATAAGAGTTGGCATTGTGGTGAATACTACATAAGCAAAAATTAAAGCTTTTCTACCAGGAATATCTAGCGTGAAACCCTCCACATTAGGAGGTCACGATATTTCTTTTTGACTTGTTCTTTTTTCAAAATTTGAGGAAAAAATGCTTTGCATAATCTGTAGAAAAAGATGGTGGAAAGTCCTGAGGGCTAAGTGCAAAATTAAGGCTAAATTTGGCTCGTTAAATTGGCTTAATTTTTATGGATGTCTTCGAGCGTGTCCAATTTCGCGTACAAAATCGTCCAGGCATTAAAAAACTGTTGCTGTAAAATTTGTGCCACCGTAGGTCGACTCAACAATGATAGCCACATGTCAAACTGCAAAGAAAAATAATTCAATTACGACGTAGAAGATCTTGGACAGTTAGAACTGTTTCGTTTAGAGATACGTGATTAATAGGTGTCGGACGAGTTCGTACGTATCTTCGAGCAATATTTTTCGATCCTCATCGTGTGTATGGCAGCAATCAAACGAAAATGAATAACGGAAAGCTCCTCGTGTGAAATGGCCTATCACTCGACCTCATGTTTCATTTATTAGCTAATCCAGTTTTCTCCCCAAAACACGATCACTATGGTGCAGTGGTGTCGGCGTACTAATAACTAAATTTTAGTAACAGATAGATATGAAATTGGATACGAACTTTCGTATTCGTTGAAGTAGGGCACATATGAAGACGAGCGTATTTTGAACCACCGCCAACGTTTCTTGGACCGATGACAACGTTTCGCGCAACGATGAGGAGGATGACTGGAAATTTAAGAGTGTATTCAAGTATAGCCAATTTGATAAAGGCAAAATAATATTAGCTAGCGTATTCCGAAAATTTATATGCAAAAACTTGAGACTTTTTAGTGGGTGAATTCACGACACATTTCGTACAAATATGTAACCATCACAATCACACACTTCTTTGTCTCTGCTCCCCGTGATGGAGTTCGTTGGAGACTTTTTGTAGGACGTCTTTTTGATATCCTGGAAAAGACGTGCAGTAGACACACAACATGTTACAGGCAAACAACAATTACGGTGGCTCTAAAATGTCGTCATAAAAGTTGTAGGATCGGTCCATGAATAACTGTAATCTACGAGTTCTTTGGTTAACTACAACGAACTGTCAGAGAGCAATCATCACGAACATGCACATTGAAAAACCACTTTAACAATGACAAAAATCGTGCAAACAATAAAAAGTGTTAGCTAGGTGTTTAAGTCATTTTTGAAGTTATTGTTTATTATTTTTACAAGGTATGGACCTCCCTAATAGAGGGATCTCTTGCTGGTTCTTTGCAGGCGTGGCAAGTCCCCAAGCCGCCGATAGGGGTTGATCGCGAACTAAAAGCGATCTCATGCTTCCCTAAGGCAAAGAAAAAGTTGAAGCGTTCTACATAGACTTGGAGAAGTTTTGCAGAAAAGATCATACATCCTTCAAGGTCATCATTGGAGATTTCAATGCAAGATCGGACCAAGAAGAACGTCTGAGGAACGTCATATTGGGACCCACGGATTAAAATAGAACGAATAGGGTGAGCGGATCTCTGAGTTTATCATGGCGACCAAAACCACCCATGGTAAATCGCAATTCCAGAAGCTACACCCTCAACGCTGGACGTGGGAGTCGGAGTCCCAGTGGAGAGTACCATAACGAAATAGACCACGTCATAGTAAATAGAAAGTTTTGCCTAACCGATGTCGCTGTTGCCCCAAAATTCTACACGGAATCAGACCACCGTCTCCTTCATGTAAATTCTATTTTTCGTGGAAAGGAGAGAAAGCCGCTAAATTCAAAAACCGAAGTCCCAGAACCACCACAAACTGGGACTTATTCAACTCCTTAGTCGGCTGTTGGGAAGATGCCGTTGTCGAATCGGCTCATTCAACACCTTCACGTTAGCGCTATGAAAGCTGAGAATTCGAAAGTCACCAAGAGACGTCTGTCTCCAGAAACTCTCGAGCTAATACGCCTGAGTGGAATCACACGAGCTGCAGGCAACCGCGAACAATGTAGACAGGCGATAAAAGAAGATCTTAAAAAGAGAAGAGCAGCTGTTATGGTCGAAGAAGCAGAAGCTGATAAAAGCATTCGCAAACTTCACCGAGGCTTCACCAATTACGGAACCAAGATGATTGCACTCCGACGCCGAGATGGAACAGTTACAGCGTCCGGAAAGGCAATGGAGAAAATCGTCCACGAATACTACTCAGATCTCTTCGATCGCTACGTCCATCTCCCGTCTTATGAAATAAAAGAGAATGGATATGCTGCTCCACCGGTTCTCCCTTCCGAAATCCGACATGCCATCTCGTCGGTCTCTTCCACTTACTTAGGCCTCTTCCATACTAACGTTTTTTTTCATACGAAATAAACAACAATGTGAATGTCGGCCTACCGGTCCCCGTCTCCGAATTCCAACATGGTATTTCGTCGGTGAAGTGTAGAACAACACCTGGCCCATAGAGAGGATAAGTACCTGAACACTTGAAGAACCTTCCACGACTTATAATGAACACATTGGTTTGGCTCTTTTCATGTTGACTGGCAGAATGCAACGTTCCCATTCAAACCTGAGCTTCACACGATAACAAGACTCATTGAAGTGTCGTCAGAGTACAAGAGACCGCCATCTATCTCACTTTCATTGACTTAGAGAAGAATCCGCTCAGATGGGAGAAAAGCAGTCATGAAAGTTCTAGACCTATAGGGTGTCCTCATTCGTATGTAATGATAATTCGTGAGCTGTATAAAAATTTCACAACCAAGATATCACCATTCTACAACGATATTAATATTGACGTCAAAAGAGGGGCTAGGCAAGCAGACACCATATCGTCAAAATTATTTACCGCCACCCTCGAGAACGTCATGAGAACATTGTAATGCGACAATAAGGGAGTGAAAATCGATGGTCTCCAATTAGATCAACTTCGCTTTCTTGACGACATCGTTCTTATAACGCTAAGCATTAGCTAGACGGACAGCCGTGTTTCGTAACACCTGCGGAATTATTAATCTTCGACTAAATCACGCAAAAGCGATGTTCTTGAGGAACGGGTTGGTTTCGTTTACCCCATTCACGCTCAGCGAAACGAATACCTCTGAATGCTCCAGCTATATCTATCTAGGTCAAGAAATCAACACGGTAGACAACTCAGCTCCGAAGGGAGCGATCGGCTTGACGAGCTTTCTAAAGTATCGACTCTTGTTGTGAAGAGAACAAAGAGCAGCCGACTCTGTGCCCACCTTTTCGACTCTGCGATTCTTCCTGCCTTAGAAATGCGTTAAAACCTTGTCGTAACGTAACAACACTAGCGTTATAAAAGGCGCCGTTAAAAAGACGGTGCCAGGATTATCCCCTATCATGCAAGTGAGGATCCGTATCTCCAATCTATGTTGACGATAAAAAAATCCTAGATACCGTTCTTTACGCCAAGCTGTCAAGCTGTCGAATATGAGGTGGGCGGGACATGTTATGCATATGAACGATAATCGGTGGTCATAGTTCTTCATGAAAACCCTAGAAGAAAATACGGTGCTCAACGGGTTTCTAGAACGAGTAGAACCCACTTGGGTGGTATTGCAAGAGACAGAGCGAAATCGAAGATTTACTCGGTCATTCGACAAATAACTGGATGACAGGTAATATAGGTGACTTTAGAACATTTTAAAGTGATACATCTACTTACGAACGGTTATACCACGGCAGCGCGAAGGGTCCCGAATTCGCAGAATTTTTCTCGGATTTTTGGGTTATTCCGAACGAATACTAATCGATGCTATATCAAAAACATGTCATGCAAATTTTTGGCCAAAAATTATCGACGCTCTTCAAAAAAGAAAAAGCACTCGGAACAGCTCAGTACGTCATTCTGAAGAAACGAACGCTATACATTTTGTCAACTAGGACAACCGCCAACCTACTTTTTCCTCTTCTGCAGCGTCATCGTCTTCGCAGAAAGCGGAACAGTTGGTGTCAGATCGACCAGACGAGGCAACCTCGTCCGCAACCCGCTTGTAGACCAGGCACTTTATAAACAACAGTAAAAGAAGCAGTGGAGCATGATATATCTCAAAATAGTACACACTGATGACGAAGATCTGCAACAAGCAACTGTCTGAAATTGTTAATTTTTTAATTATTGTCTACTGTAATTTTTCACGGCAGGGTAATAAGTGAAATTTAGCCAAAATGATATTAAGATCTTTGCAAAACTCTAGCCGTAGGTATCTACCGTGGGCATCGAACAAACTACTACTCTTTCCAAAGGTTAACGCGTTCACCACCACGCCATGCGGGTCCTTCGTTTCGTCTTTCTCACATTCTTTTCTCTTTTTTCTTAATTTGTGTTTCCCAGACTAATCCCGTTTAGATAGCAGAGAGCTGAGAAGAAGTCGAAGGAGAAACGAGGGACCGGCCTGGTGGGGTGGTGAACGCGTTAGCCCTGAAAAGAATAATATCGTGTTCGATCCTATCGTTTAGACCTACGCTACCGAGTTTTTCAAGTATTTGAAAATGTTTAGCTTTGAATGAAAGCTGAAGGGGTTTCATAAAAAGAGAAAAACGTAAAAACTAGAGGATATTTGGATACACTCGGTTCAGAAAATGTGAAGTAGAAAATTTTTAAAAAAATATTGCCCGTCAACGAAATTATTTCAGGCTTTCATATTTTGGGACAGTAAAAAACTTCCTGATGGTTTACCGCTTCATCGCGGCTGAAAGGTATTCTGTGTGTTGGGCTGTAGTGTACGAGGGAGGATTCATCGCCCTGGCTGGGTCTCCCAAGCTGAGAAAGAGTTCGGCGTTTCCATCAGGAAGCCCAGCTAATAGTAAACAAACACCAGGTTCCACCACCGCCTTGGTATCGAACTAGTCGCATGATGGCAAACCTCTCCCTGACCCGTAAAGGCTGAGACTGCCTGTGGTATTAACGAGCAGAGGCAAACTTTGGCTAGGTGTCCCCGGAACTCCAGGAAACCACAATGGGTAAGCCAGCAAATTTCCAAAAAACCGAAATAGTGCTGAGGCACCAGTGAAGGCTGGCTATCCAAGTATCCAAGTAAGTAAAAAAAAAAAAGAGAGGAATTTCGAACAGTGATGGAAAGACCTGTCCGATTAGATTGAGCTGCACGAGCAGAAAAAATTCAACCAACACACTGAAGGCTGGCTATCCAAGTATCCAAGTAAGTAAAAAAAAAGAGAGGAATTTCGAACAGTGATGGAAAGACCTGTCCGATTAGATTGAGCTGCACGAGCAGAAAAAATTCAACCAACACACTTTGTAAAGGCAAGAGAAAAAGGCATTCAGAGTTGACCAATTCTTTTGAGACGCCCTATTAATTGGACTCCATTCGCAGCACCGTCGAGGTAATTGAATGCAATATTTGACCAAGACGAAGATTTTAAGTCTATCGATAAACTAATTGAGTTGTTCTTGTTCTTCGAGACAACTCTTGCTCCAATTTACAGATGTAGGATGGAAGAAAATCCTCTTGGTCCATGGTGTGGAGTTGAACCAGGGACAACATGTTTGTTACAGAGTACCCCCAACCATATTCTACATTCACATACAAACCACATCAACGGTCAAAAATCTCTGAAACGATATCGACATAATTAGACCTATGGATGCCGACTTTTCTACTTTACTTTCCAAAGAGGCGCGTGAAATGCAGCGGTTATATGCGCGCTGTGACACAGACGTGGCCATTAGTTCTATGCCGCGCCCTCGGCTCACCTTCCATCCTTCCATCCCTGTGGCCGTCAGATTGATACTAGATTTGTCTGGGAAGACATAAACACTGACCTGATACATTGGTAGGCCATCAGAAGTTTCTTTATAGGCCACATATTCATTCACTCAGCTCTAACGGTGTTTAATGAAGTGGAATTCATAGCGAATTCCTCAGGGACTGGTCAAAGCCGACAGCATTATCCTTTATCCTTTCATTTACCAATAAATTGAGAAAGAGGTGAGAAAATATATTAAATGTTTAAAAAATGCTTTATAAATTCACTGGAGCACCACAATTTGGCAAAGCTGCTGAATCAAGCCAAAATGTTGACATCTCTCTTAATTTTAAGAGATTTAAGCTAACTACGATACCGTAATTTTCATGACAAGATTATTTTACAGCGATTATATCAGCAAAAAAATGTTTTATCCAGTTAGCTAAAATGGAAGCTTTTAGATATAAGTGTGCTCAATGTAATCACTTTTTATTTACTGCCTAATTTTTTTTTCATGGCAGGGTTTGACGTAAATATAATTGCAAGAGTGCGTGTGGCGCAATGGTTGGAGGCGCCACTGCGACATAAACATGGAATCGCTCCCCCCGCCATGACCCACCAAGCCTTCCATACCTCCGGGACGGGAAATTGGAGCCAGGATTGTCTGGAAGGATAGCAACATTGGCTCGAGACAACGGCAAGCCATCGCAAGTCATTGTAAAGGCCAGATATGCGCTCAATCACTTCCAACGATACTTAATAAAGTCGAATGCATGGCGCATCCCTGAGGGATTGATCAACGCCGAGAGCTTCATACTTCATTTATTTTATAACCACAATAATCCTGAAATATTCGCAAGACTCCGGGTGATTGCTGATGGCACCTGAAAAACATGACTGAGAGAAAGGCGAGGATGAGCATTGTGCGGTGGTAAGTGAGTAAGCCACCGGAAAGAACAACGAAGTGTTCGATCTGCACCGCGGACACCTGCGGCCCGGAGTCTTACAAATGTCTCAGCATCATTGCGGGACGAGTACTTAATACAAAAAGCGAAATGGGGTATAAAAGAAGAAAATCGAGATAATGGAAGAAAAAAGACAGTTCATGAAGATAAAAACAATGTAGAAAAGGGGAGGAAAAACAAAACGGAATATGTATTATCCCAGAGAGCTAGAAAATAGTGAATTAATATCGGTCTTACTACAAAGGCAGTGATTGATCTGGACGTTGAATCCCAATCGAAACAGCTTTCGATGTAATTCTTATAATCCACTATTGTCAAGCCATATTCTTTCAACTGCAAGACGGTGTTGCGAAATAGGCTAGCCTAAAATTGATTTAGTGATTTTCATGGTAAATGACGAAAACCAGGGTAACTACGAGCTGGAGCTAATTGCCTAGGCGATGTAGTATTTTTAATTTTTGTTCATTCTTAGGAGTTTATGCGCTGAATACAACAGGCCAAAGTCAACGATTAAATCAGAAGTATTCAGAAACAGACATTAATGCTCACTTTTTATTTTCTGCTTCTACAATTTTCACTGCAAGGTATTATGCCGAATACAACCACAACGATATTAAGATATTTGCAAAACTTCGGACCGCATGTGTCTGCGGTGGGCAACGAACGCGCTATTACCATTTCCGGAGGCTAACGCGTTCGCCACCACACCATGCGGGTCCTTCGTTTCGCCTGTTTCTCTGTTAGTTCTAAGCCTAAACAGACAATAATGTTGAAGTTTTCCGATAAAAGAATGAAGAAGCTCTACGTGCCTTAAACTTTCTATCCATTTCGATAAATTTTCGTTCACGTGGTTTGAATGTTCTTAAAGCAGCGCGAATCTGAAATTTAGGAAATATTACGATCTTAGGAGAGGTTTCATGGGAGAAAAGTGCTCTGCTCTGACTGGATTCCATATCACGTCCAATTCGAGCAGAATCTTGCCTTTCACACGAGCATTCAGTTTCTTGTTCTTCAGTGCATACCAACGTCGTTCACAGTTTTTGATCTGGAATCAAGCATTGGGAACGGTAGTCGAACGTCGATAATCAAATGGGGCTTGATGATTAAGAAATGGAAAAAATTAGGAGCAAAGCCAATACACTTATGTTTCCTATTTAAAAAAATAAAGAAACAGTCACAAAGCTTTCGGCTTTAACCAGTCCCACAAGCAACCGTTGACTAATGCCATGCACCTCACAACACTGTAGCACCGTGTAGGTAAAATGAATTGGACACTTGGCCTACACGATTTTCGAAGGCCTACCGATGCACTAAATCAGTGTTTATTATCCTTCCAGTCTGATATCAATCAACGAACTCTAGAAAGATGGTGAGATTGGTTAATCAGGAGTACGGTGTCACACCAGTTTGGATGTACAAAGCCGCACTATGCTACCAAAGCTCTCTTTTCGAAAAACATCCTTGTCAAATTTCGTTGATGGTTTAACGCGTCTCCGTGATTGCTGATTAGAAGCTCACTTGTTCATTGCTGTTCAGCTGCGATGACTAAAAATGGATTTACTAGCTTTCTATGTAATAGAGCTGATACGAAGTTTGTATAAAAACTTTTATTCGGCTAACGTTCTGATGCCTTCGCCTTGGCGATGTGCGAGTTCGTTGCCGTATCGAGTCGAACCCAGTGGAGAGAGCACCACTCGAATGAGGAACTTCACTCGGCGCTGCCATTTTGTGCGAGACATACGTTCCCGTCTTCCAGTAAAACTTGTATTTTAGATGCAACGCGTCATGTAGCAATCGACACTTAATTTGCTGGCACATTGCGTGTTAATATCCGAAAAGCCGACGTTAATTAAGCAGTGTTTCTTCAGCCCTTAATTAATCCTTTCAACTAACAGAGTCCTTCATGCCGAAATGGGATTCGACATTTCTAATCAGAAGGCAGCGTTCACGAATTTGCAAGTAGATTGACGACTTTCATTCTCTCCCCTAAAGCGATCCCTCGTCTTTACTATAAGCTCTCACCAGGCTTTACGTCTCGGTAGAAGATTTGCTGCATGCGGAAAATGGTTCATCCAAAATGACGAAAGAACCTACTCACGCATCATTTCATAGAAAAATTGTAGATCTCTTGTAACATAGTTTTTTCTTTTAAAAAAAAGAACAAAAACTAACCGACATCAGTGGAATGGAGACTCTTCCGAGAAATTCGAATTTATTGTTCGGATCTTCGTCATAGATGGTCACCTCAAGACATGTGTGTATGTCTTTGATAGAACTGAAATGTTTAACGGAGAAAACTTGAGAGAAGTGCTTGGAAAAGCACGAACCTTCAAGGTTTTCAATTGTTCCTGATCACAGATTCACGTTTGACTAAGAAATTTGAAAACTTCAATTTAAAAACCTTTTTAAACACACAATTTACTCTGTTCATTTAAGGAAATATCTAAAAACCTGTGCAGCTTTAATGCCTGGCTCTTAATGTTTTTCTAAGCGCTTTTTCCCTCTAAAGTTTGTTACCTTAAAATTTAATCGCCTATAGTGTAAAAAGTCTTGCTTAAAACAGTTAGCGAACATATGAACGCTACCGTAATCCTGAATGAAAGACGTACAATGTAAAGAGCTTGTTCCATTGTGGATTAAGCGTTTTGTATTCAGTATGCGTTTGTAGTCGTGTGTTCACCAATTCGAGAACAGCAAACGGATCACTCTTCCCGCCAATATCCTTCGCTATTAAATCTTCAGCCCGGAATACTTAAAAGAAACATTATCAGCCAAATTAAGGAAAATTTTACCAGCCATTTTCCCTTTCATCGCTACCAAACTTGTCATGTTTTCAAAGTTCTTACTGAAAATAAAGCAGTGAGATGGTAAGAAAAATCTTGCCAGTCATCAATATCCAAAGAAGCTGCTATGATATAGCTTTCGTATGATTGGAAATGATAAGAATACCACAAGTTAACTGCTAAGAAGGGAGCGGCAGCTGTTTTTGCTTGTGCGAGTCACGCCGAAAGCACAATCATATGCCAGCACAGAGCGTAGTAATACTTCAAAAACTGACTTTCCTTTAGCCTCGGTATGATAATGATAAGAATTGGAAATGATAAGAATACCACAAGTTAACTGCTAAGAAGGGAGCGGCAGCTGTTTTTGCTTGTGCGAGTCACGCCGAAAGCACAATCATATGCCAGCACAGAGCGTAGTAATACTTCAAAAACTGACTTTCCTTTAGCCTCGGTATGATAAGCCAACACGTGTTTAAATTGTTGAGCTTACTGGACGCTGATAAATTGGCTTTAATATGGGAATATTCGACGGCTTCGTCTTCATCACAGCCGATGATCCGAGTCGGTGGTCCACAGTCGTTCGTCTCGATGTGGCGTTCTTGTCTTCCTAACGAGTCGTATCTTCTCAGTGGAGCATCTTTCAAAAGCGGCATACTAACGTAGTGACGCTCTTTTATACAGGACGATGGTTGGCGAAAATAATGATTGCCCGGCGATGACGACTTGTTTCTTTCGAACAATCCACTGAACCCACTTATTGACCATTCAACATTAAGATCTGACTCGATACGAAGACGAAGACGCCATATCAAGAAGACTGCAAGACATCGAATTGGGTTACCGGGTCCAATGAAGTGGAACATGTCGAAACGCTGGCCGAACGAAGCCAAAGGCGTTCGTTCCCCACCGCATACACGTGCGGTCCGGAGTTTTGCAAATATCTCAGTGCCATTGTGGTTGAATTTAAATATAATCATCTGCTTTCATTACCTATAAGGCCAACTTACAGCAAATTTTCTTTTTTTCACAATTTCTACTTTTTTCCCTCGGCATTCAATAAAAGATTTATTACTAGCCAACAAAAGTCGAGAGCTGCAGAGTCGCTTCAGTTTTTTGGCGCTTGGAAATGAACGAAGAACGAGCACAAAGGCGAGAGGTTCTACTTTTTTCTTGATAAATCTCAAAGGATAAAGCTCTCGGCGTTGATCAATCATTGAGGGATGCGCCATGCATTCGACTTCATCGAGTATCGTTGGAGGTGATTGAATGCATATCTGGCCTTTACAATGACTCGCGTTGGCCTGCCGATGTATCGAGCCAGTGCTGCTATTCTCCCAGACAAGTGTGGTACCAATTTGCCGACCTCGGAGAGATGGAAGGCTTGATGGACCATGGGCGCGGAGATCGATTCCACGTGCGTGTCGCAGTGGCGCCTCCAACCACTGCGCCACACGCGCGCCTTTTTCCTTTATATGTACTTTTATTCATTGTTCATTATTCATTCATTTCATTTTTTATTTGATATCCAATTAATATCACGAGATTGTAGTACTGGTGAAAACTGATCAGTAGAGATGTTCAATTCCACCCAGAGTGGTGAAATGATGAATTTCAGACCTTTAACCGTGAGCTGTCCAATATCCTTCACGTCATCAAACGTGTGCAGCAAATCCTAAATTACAAATAGTTGAAGGAATACGAAGTTCACAGTACATTTGAATCAATGAAAACAAATATATTCCTGATAAGTCACATTTCCTCAATTTACTGGATTTGGGGGTTTTTATTTGCAAATAGGAACTATTTTCTAATGTGTGATGCAACCACAATGGCGCTGAGATATTTGCAGAACTCTAGACGGCAGGTGTCTGCGGTGAGAGCGAACGCGTTATTACTCTTTCCGAGCCAACGCGTTCACCACCACACCAGGCGAGTCCTTCGTTTCGCCTGTCTCTCAGCTAGTTCAATGTCATCAGCAATCACCTGTCAAAGAGATTAATCTGGAGAGCCCAAATAGGCAATGAACCCAGTTAAGCTAAGGCTGCAGTCGAAATCACAATGTAAACTTTTATTTATTTTCCATTACAAAATATCTCAGCATCATTGCAGTTGTATTACACACTATACCATGCCATGAAAATTGTGATAGGCAGTAAATAAAAAGTTTACATTGTATTTACCAATGGCTCACTCATTCACAAAATCATTCACGAATACTACGCAGATCTCTTCGATAGCCACGTCTACCTCCCGTCTTATGAAATAAAAGAGGATGGATGTGTTGTACCACCGGTTCTCCCTTCCGAAATCCGACATGCCATTTCGTCGTTGAAAAATCGAACAGCATCAGGTCCGGACAGGATAAGATGAGAACATCTGAAGAACATTCGGCCAGTCCTCGTAAACACACTGAGTCGGCTCTTCACACGTTACCTGTCTGAATGCAACGTCCCTAATCAGTGGAAGACCAGCAAAACCGTGTTGCTGTTCAAGAAGGCGACCTACACGATATAGGCAAGTATGGCCCAATCTGCTTGTTGTCTGTCGTCTACAAACTTTTCACTCGAGTCATCCTAAACAGGATTAACAGAACACTGGACGAAGGACAGCCATGCGAGCAAGCAGGGTTTCGAAAAGGATTTAGCACGATGGACCACATTCACACGATAACAAGGCTCATTGAAGTATCGCGAGAGTACAAAAGGCCGCTTTGCCTCATTTTTATCGACGTGCAGGCCTTTGATTCAATTGAGATAGAAGCAGTCATGGAAGCCCTTGGGAGTCAAGGAGTCCCTACTCAGTACATAAAGATTCTCCGTGAGCTGTACAAAAATTTCACTACCAAAATTCCACCATTCTACAACGATATTAACGTTGACGTCAAAAGAGGAGTTAGGAAGGGCGATACAATCTCGCCAAAATTATTTACCGCCACCCTCCAGAACATCGTGCGAACATTGGAATGGGATAACATGGGAGTGAAAACCGATGGTCGGCAGATACATCACCTTCCCTTTGCTGATGATATCGTTCTTATAACACCAGACATTAGCCAAGCAGAGTGTATGCTTGCGAACTTTGATAAAGCGTGTGGAAAGATTGGTCTTCGACTAAATCTCAAGAAAACGATGTTCATGAAGAACGGATTGGTTTTGTTTGCCCCATTCACGCTCAACGGAACGAGTATCTCCGAATGCTCCAGTTATATCTATCTAGGTCGGGATATCAATATGATGAACGACTTAGCTCCAGAGCCGAGCAGAAGGAAACGAGCGGCTTGGAGAGCTTTCAAGAGCATCGAGGATGTAGTGAAGAGAACAAAGAACATCCGACTCCGTGCCCACCTTTTCGACTCAATGGTTCTTCTTGCCCTAACGTATGCGTCAGAAACCTGGTAGCTACGTAAACAGGATGAAAGATCACTCAGCGTTATCGAACGCGCAGTCGAAAGGACGATGCTAGGAGTATCCCGTTTCACACAAGTAAAAGATGAGATCCGAAGCTCCGACCTGCGTCATCGATCAAAAATCAAAGTTGCCGTTTTATACGCCAAACAGTTGAAAATAAGGTGGGCGGACATGTAATGCGTACCCTAAAGCGAACAGAGTCCACCGCGCTACTCTTGCTCGCGACAGGGAAAAATGGAGGATTTACTGGCGCCTGCTCGAGTCACTCGACGATCAACGAGACTACAGGTGATACAGGCGAATTGCTTACTACATCATCATAGCTGAGTTCACTTCGATGATTGCTAGATTACGACTTAAAACGGAAGTTCATCTCCGGATTCGATGACTCAGCCAGCTTTTTTATCCACAAGCCCATGGAAGAATGAAGCTGTATGGTGAACCGCTGCTCTTTCTTAGGAAAGCTAGTCATCAGGTGACTTATCCTGTTGCGACCTACATCTATTATTACTTAATATGATTAGCGTGGCATAACTACCGAGGACAACTAAATCCCATTCTTCTCATTCGCGCACTGAAGTAGATCAGTGGTATTCGCTCTACCAAGTCAGTCTAAAGCATTAGTTCATTGGCGTGACACCGTTCTTTTCGCAAGACAAAAGTAACATGAGGGCTCCACAGTGGGAGAGTCTTCCTCTTACATGTGCTTTGATATCGAAATGCGAAACTCATCTCCAGCCCAGGTGAGCCGCTCTCTTGGGTGGATAGATCGAATGAACTACAGTTCGACACTCAAGAACACCTACAGCTAGGAAGACGCGGTAAACTACTGCGGAAATACAATAAGCTTTTTAAATTGCGAAGCTCCACTAGATTACTTCAACCATACTTTAACCTAAAACTAGTCACACTCAGCATGCCAATAAACAGATTCAAAAGAGTTACCATTCTTTGATAAACTAGGTGTGTTCTTCAAATTAACTAGAACAGTTAAAAAAAAACTTACATAGCGCTCGACGATCGAATTTCGCACGTCGTTCTGATTAAATTCAGTCAAATCCACAACAGCATCTTTCGAATGACTACCAGATACGGTGATGAGCAATAGCAAAGAGGCATTGGTATCCTCCAGGCTGTACCACTTCTCGATGGTCTGATCTCGTGGAAACGCATGCAGATCAACTGCAATCCTAGACAAAATCGATATTTAAGCGGTTAAAAAAACCACCGACGACATAAATAAGGGGTGATTGATGTGTAGACAAACCAGACATTCTCATAGGTCACTTATAGACACACATCATGACAAATGCGCAGATTGCGCCATGTTTGACGATGAATTCCCTTGACTCAAGTACTATTAGTACGACATGGAATTTATTTAAGTAATTTTAAAATTCTTTTAACACTATTTATGCGCATGTACAATATATACGCTTATGCATATGCCCCTCCCAACGTTTACCGCCTCATCATGGGTTGGAGGTGTTGCTGGGTATCGGGCTGCGATATACATAGGAGAGATTCATTCTCCCGGTAAGGTTGCCCAAGCTGAGAAGGAGTCCGGTGTTTCCGCCAGGAAGCCCAGATAAGAGTAAACTAAATACCAGGATCGACCACATTCCTAGTATCAAATTAGTCGAATAGTGGGAAATTTCCTTCCGATCCACAAGGGCGACGACTGCCTGTGGTGGTGACGACCTGAGGCAGACTTTGGCCAGGCTGACCTCGGAACTTAAGAAAACTACGATGGTTTGACCAGCAAACCTCTAAAAAATAGTGATTATGCTAGAACCAGCACAACCAGTGAGAGCAGGCCGTTTAAGTATCAAGTAAGTTCAAGAGTAAGCGAATATAGAAAGGAATCAAATGTCACAGAGAGAATTTCGACAGTAAAATATAGGTTCCTTTCCGAAGCCCACTTTAATCAAATTTCGATACAAATCCAGTTGGATAATTAAGCTAACAAAAAAATGTGCTTTCATCTCCATCAGAGCGGAATTGAGTCGAGTCCAGGCTGACCTCGGAACTTAAGAAAACTACGATGTTCGATACAAATCCAGTTGGATAATTAAGCTAACAAAAAAAATGTGCTTTCATCTCCATCAGAGCGGAATTGAGTCGAGTCGGTGGTCTACAGGCGTTCGTCCTCGCAATGTGGGTTTTCGTTGTGACGTTGAACCGAATCTGATGAAGTCGAGCGTCGTCCGAACGAAGTGTCCTCACTCGGCGGTACTGTTTTATACATGGCGGTTGTTGCTCCGCTGCGTTTCGGTAGTATCTTGTGACTTGCTTTTATGATGGCAGATCAGAAAGTGGCTTGCATAAAAGGGCACAGTCTTTTTATGACGATACTTCATCTGAGCGGTGTCTCAGCCAATCAAACTCGACTTGGTGCAAATATGAACACAGTATTGGAAGAAAGAAAGGTTGTGAATAAGTTTATTTATTCTACATGGTGACATTCTGGGCTTTTGTAGCCAACAAAATAAACTTTCTTCTAACAACAAATAACAAGACAACGAAGGACCAGCATGGTGTGGTGGTGAACGCGTTAGCCTACAGAATAAGTACTGGCGTGTTTGATCCTCACCGCAGACAACCGCGGTCCGAAGTTTTGTAACGATCCCAACATTATGTAATTTTTCTTTGATGAGCTTACACGAGGTTGATAATAGTATTTATTATCGGCTAACGTTTCGACGTCTTCGTCTCCATCAGAGCCGATGATCCGAGTCAATGGTCCACGTTCGTTCTTGGTCTCGATGTGGTGGCTTCGCTTTCGTGTCGAGCCAGGTCTTCTTCAGCGGTCCATCTCTTCGAACGAGGCACACTCATTCAGTGATGCCCTTTTATACACGATGCTGATGGTGGATATAATGATAATGTCCGTTGATAACTACTTGTTTTTCTTCCGGACATATATCATCGCGCACATCGTGCAGAAGTCGGTGTTATCACTAGCTAGCACAAAGCGTATTAATGCTTCGAAACCGACTTTCCATGAACCTCATTGCCTCATTCGTGTATAAAAGGACATTACTGAATGAGTGTGCCTCATTCGAGGAGATGGACCGCTGAAGAAGACCTGACTCGACACGAAGGCGAAGCCGCCACGTCGAGACGAATAACAAGCGTGGACCATCGACTCGATTCATCGGCTCTGATGAAGACGAAGACGTCGAAACGTTAGCCGATAATAAATACTATTATCAACCTTGTGTAGGCTCATCAAAGAAAAATTACATATTGATTAAGCACACCGAGGTTCAAGGAAAGTCGGTTTCGAAGCATTATCCCAGCATTGTTGTGATTAAAAGTTTTTTCCAAACTTTTTTCTGCGTACTTCCAACGAGAGTGATCATACCTTCCAATCAACGAGTTGCTGCGTTTGTCTTGACACATTACCTCCAATGTCTCGGAACCGAGCTCATAGATATGTAAATCAAATTGCTCAATCCACTTGGGATCACTTGATCGATTACAAATCTAAAAAAAAAACGATATATGCGAATTATTACCAAGAGTTGCAGTCATGTATTGATTTATCACCGCCTGATGTGAGAAGACAATAAGGCGCAAATCAATATGCGAGTAAAACGTCTTCAACCTCAAAATATTTGGTTATAAGTGCAGTCCAGTTGAAATTAAAATAAGAAAAAGATAAAGCTCTCTGCGTTGACCAATCCCTGAGGATGTGCCATGCATTCGACTTCATCAAGTATCGTTGGAGGTGATTAAATGCATACCTGTCCTTTACAATGACTCGTAGTGGCCTACCGATGTATCGAGCCAGTGCTGCTATCCTCCCAGACAAGTCTGGTGCCAATTTGCCGACCCCGAAGGGATGAAAGACTTCGTGAGCCACCGGTGTAGAAATCGATCCCATGTGTGAATTTCAGGGCGATAGTTGCCTATATGGTGTAGGTCGCCCTTCTTGAACAATATCACGGTCACGCTGGTCTTCCATTGTATTCACTTGTAGTTGAAGTAAAATTTCAAAGAAAAAACATCGTCATCAGTGTGCTAATAAACTGAGGGCACAAAAACGACAACGATCCAATATTTCCATGCATAAATGACTTTCCAGCTAGCGTTATTTTTGTGTAAAAACCGCACCTATCCGTGACAAGCTAGGTCCTGTAGTCACAGACCACACCCACACATTAACCAACATGCATTCCTGATAAACCACACCTATCCAGATTATCAAATACTATCATGCATCAAAGGATTTCAGAGAAAAAAAAAGATAAAACTTCAAAAATCGTCAGCTCACCTTACTCTTGTATTTCTCACATCCAAGCTTAAATTTACAGTAAGGATCTGGTAGCGTTCCAGAATCGCAGCTTGTATAAAGATTTCGACCCTCAACTAAGACCACATTCACCACAGAAACCCATATTTGTACAACTGAAAGATTTGTCTTGAAAAGATAAAAACCTGGCTATCTATAGTCGTCCTGCCCACCCACTATTAGTATATTGAATACATTAGTACTACATTGTTCAGGATAAGAACTCCGCAAACAATTGGAAGAAAAATCTAAGATCTTACTTTAGTGCTCTTCTTAACTAATTCTAAAATTTATTAAAAAATCATACATTTTTCTCTCTTTTTGACCACCTCAGAAAGGACACCGCGTACGGCTCGTTGAACGAACTGAAATGTAGCAGTGAAGTCTTGTGTAAATTCAGCATTTAGCTTGCTTTTGCTAACTGCATGTTAAAATCTTAACTCAAACAGACTAAAATGTCTACAGTGTTGACACCAAAAAGTTTCCTTTATTCCAACAAACTTCTCTTTTTTCCATTATGTTTAAATGGAGGGCACAGTTGCACCTAAAGAAATGGAGACGCAGGAAGAACGACGGTGCAGGATCAATCGATATAGCCACCACAAAATATTAATCGTACCTCATTTTTCTCGTCTGAAGTTATTGGTAAAACGGTTATAGTGAGCGAAATCGTTCCAAGTTCTTCTTCTGGCAAAGCATCATCGAATAGCTCGACAATTTTTTCGACAGATCTACAAAAGAATTCATTGAAAACAGGCACAACAAAAAACCGTAAGTTATAACTAATCTCAAGAAAAAGGAGTAGAACTACTCACTGAAACCATTTCACTGGACTAATGTCTATTTTTGCTGATCCCATGAAATCATCCGTGAAAAATCGATCATAGTCGAAAACCTTAAAGTAAAATCTAAGCATTTCGCTTGAATATGAGAGAACCTCTCACAAAAAAAAGCAATACATATATAATTTTGTTGTTGTACAACAAAGTTCTCATCATTTTTTTCGTTGCCCACCGCAAGCACCTGCGGTCCGAAGTTTTGCAAATATCTCAGCATTATTAAAGTTCTCATCATTGAATTAACGAAAGTAGCTCATGAAGACGTTGCCATCTCAAAAAAATATTTGCTCCCACCACAAAGAACGTTAAGGAGAAAACTGAATGCAATTACAGCAACTATTTCTCGAAACTTTACTACTCTTTCGTAATTCTCGCTTTGGGTGCGAGCGGTTCCGGTTTCGATCACCGGCCTGACCCTATTTTTCGTCTCTATAATGTTGCAAACTTAACGACCGCATCATTCGAATTTGTATGAAATCGTACAGACGAGAAGTCGCTGAAGGTTAGAAGGTTACAGGGTCAACTCGCATTAAACAGGATGGCCAAGTGGTCTAGTGGTATGATTCTCGCTTTGGGTGCTAGAGGTCCCGATTTCGATCACCGGCTTGGCCCAGAGTTTTGCCTTTACAGTGTTGTAGACTTAACCACCACACCATCTGAAATTCCAAGTGTAAGAAGCCATATGATATTCCAGGGGTAAGAAGTCGCTGAAAATTTGAAGGTCGTCTCGCAACAGACCGTACGATAAAGATCTAATGGTGTGATTCTCGACTTCTGTGTCAGAGGTACCTCTTTCGATCACAGGTTTGCCCCGAGGATTCGCCTCACTGTATTTTCAGACAATCCGCCCATTAACGATGATTACACATACGAATTACAACGACGAGCATGCAATGAGTTATCGATTAGCTTGTCGCTGAGATTGACTAACAAAGTGATAATAGCAGATATATTAAGAAAAATACCATTAGTATTCGATCTCTCTCTTATGTTAGCAGGCCGCATAAGATCGGACCGAACGTGTAAAGGAACGACATACAGCAACTAATTCTGATCGTAGTAGAACGTAGTAGACCAAGCAACAATCAGATAAGTATCAAACAAATTGTAGCGCCCGCTTACAAACAGCAAGATCAAACACACATGCCTGGGGGCCTGTTATGTAACTATCACCTGTATCACCTGTAGTCCCGTTGATCGTCGAGTCACTAGAGCGGGCGGCAGTAAATCTTCCACTTTTCCTGTCGCGTGGAAGAATAGCCCAGTGGGTTCCGCTCGCTTTAGGGTACGTATTACGTGTCCGCCCCACCTTATCTTCGACTGTTTGGCGTATAAAACGTCAACTTTGATTTTTGACCGTTGACGCAGGTCGGAGCTTCGGATCCCGTCCCTTACTTGTGTGAAACGGGATACTCCTAGCATCGTCCTTTCGACTGCGCGTTCGATAGCGTTGAGTGATCTTTCATCCTGCTTACGTAGCGACCAGGTTTCTGACGCATACGTTAGGGCAGGAAGAACCGTTGAGCCGAAAAGGAGGGCACGGAGTCGGGTGTTCTTTGTTCTCTTCACTACATCCTCGACGCACTTGAAAGCTCCCCAAGCCGCTCGTTTCCTTCTGCTCAGCTCTGGAGCAAAGTCGTTCATCACATTGATTTCCCGACCTAGATAGACATAACTGGAGCATTCGGAGATACTCGTTCCGTTGAGCATGAATGGGGCAAATGAAACCAATCCGTTCTTCATGAACATCGTTTTCTCGAGATTTAGTCAAAGACCAATCATTCCACGCGCTTTATAAAAATCCGCAACCATACGTTTTCCTTGGCTAATGTCTGGTTTTATAAGAACGATATCATCAGCAAAGGTGATAAATCTGCCGACCATCGATTTTCACTCCCATATTATCCCATTCCAATGTTCGTATGAAGTTCTGGAGGGAGTCTGTAAATAATTTTCGCGAGATTGTATCGCCTTGCCTAGCTCCTCTTTTGATGTCAACGTTAATATCGTTGTAGAATGGTGAAATCTTGGCTGTGGAATTTTTGTACAGCTCACGAAGAATCTTTATGTACTGAGTAGGGACTCCTTGACTACCAAGGGCTTCCATGACTGCTTCTATCTCAACTGAATCAAAGGCCTTCTGTAAGTCGATGAAAGTGAGACAGAGCGGTCATTTGCACTCTCGAGATACTTCAATGAGCCTTGTAATCGTGTGAATGTGGTCCATCGTACTAAATCCTTTTCGAAACCCTGCTCGCTCGCACTGCTGTCCTTCGTCCAGTGTTCCGTCTATCCTGTTTAGGATGACTGGAGTAAAAATTTGTAGACGACAGACAGCAAGCAGATTGAGCCATAGTTGCCTATATCGTGTAGGTCGCCCTTCCTGAACAACAACACGGTTTTGCTGGTCTTCCACTGAGTAGGGACCTTGCATTCAGACAGGTAACGTGTGAAGAGCCGAGTCAGTGTGTTTACGAGGACTGGCGGAAGGTTCTTTAGACATTCTGATCTTATCCTCTCCGGACCTGGTGTTGTTCGATTTTTCACCGACGAAATGGCATGTCGGATTTGGGAAGGGAGAACCGGTGGAACAGCATATCCATCCTCTTTTATTTCATATGACGGGAGATGGACGTAGCTATGGAAGAGATCTGAGTAGTAATCGTGGATGAATTTCTCCATTGCCTTTTTGGACGCTGTTATTGTTCCGACTGGGCGTCGTAGTGCAATCATCTTGGGCTTGTAATTGGCGAAGCGTCGGCGGCTTTGCGAATGCTTTTCCCAGCCTCTGCAGTTTCGACCATTACTGCTGCTCTTCTCTCTTTAAGATCTTCTTTCATCGCCTGTCTGCATTGTTTCGCAAGCCCGGACGTTAGTTCGCGGTTGCCTGCAGCTCGTGCGATTCCACGGTGGCGCATTAGCTCGAGAGTTTCTGGAGACAGACGTCTCTTGGTGACCTTCGAAATCTTAGCTTTCACCGCGGTAACGTAAAGATGTTCAATGGGCCCATCGTATTTCTCTTCGATGTTGTCGACGACGGCGTCTTCCTAACAGCCGACTAATGAGTTGAATTGTGGTTCTGTTGTGGTGTTTGTGGTGGTTCTGGAAAATCGGTTTTTGAATCTAGCGGCATTTTCTCCTTTCAGCGAAAAATAAAATTTTGTACGAAGGAGACGGGGGTCTGATCCTGTGTAGAATTTTAGAACAACAGCGACATTGGTTAGGCAAAACTTCCTATTTACTCTGATGTGGTCTATTTCGTTATAGTACTTGGGAGATTCCCACGTCCATCGCTGACGGTGAGGCTTCTGGAATTGGAGTTACCACTGATGGTCTTGGTAGCCATGATATACTCAGAGAGCCGCTCACCCTGTTCGTTCCATTCTAATCCGTGGGTTCCAATGTGACGTTCCTCAGACGATCTCCTTGGTCCGATCTTGGCGTTGAAATCTCCAGTGATGACCTTGAAGAATGTATGGTCTTCTCTGTAGAACCTCTCCAAGTCCATGTAGAACGCTTCGACTTTTTCTTCGTCATAATTTGATGTTGGCGCATAAACGACGAAGATTGTCAAAGCCGGTGTTGATCCATATCTTTTTAATCGTAAACGTCCGATTCTGGTTGTAAGCTGTTAGAACGAATCAATGTTCATGGACAAACTCGTGTTAACGAGAACGCCGACACCGCCTACGCCTCTACTGTCGTATGTTCCGAGGAACAGTTCTTCTCCAGTGTCATAGACAGCGTTGAATGGGTGGCGTCGTCTCGTCTTGCCAGGCCGATGACGTCGTACCTTATCATTCTTTCTTGCGTGAGCAAGTCCTCTATCGAGGACTCGGATGCAAGTGTACGTGCACTGTAGGCATAGATCGTCACCATAGTTCTTGATCCAGGCAGCTTCCATTGGCCCTGAGATTTTAGCAGCCTCTCCGTACTCGTCCTACCTAACGCTGCGAAATTGGGGGACCTTTCGGGGTCAGAAGAAAGAGGCCCGTTTTTTTTTACTGTGTTTAGCATATTTGACGCCCACGTATAGCTTGCTGGGCTCTGGACGTGGAGGCTGGTTATACTCACGGGTAGCTTGCCAGGCTCTCCCAGAGTGGACATTGAGCTTATTTGTTGGAGGCGACTCCTAACCGACTTCCATATACTTCCCTGTCACTTTATTGCTGGCTTTTGGCCAAATTGACTCATAGAATACAATCCGCATAAAGCGAGAACGCACTCACACAAGCATGCATGAATACGCCTAGCAAATACAGAAAGTATGTGCCAAATCGGCGCAGCAGATACAGGGAGCCCATCCCCTGGATCCACCTGCGTCTCAGGGAAGCAATGGTCGCTTTTGGTCCGCGATTAACCCCCTATCCGCCACCTGGAGACGCACCACGTAGCCTCGCGACTAACCGTTTCGAGATCCCTCATGTGAGGAAGATCCGTGGGTTATATAAGTAGTTAACAGAGATGTGCATTGATTTTGAAGCAGGAGAAGCACACTGGAATATTGTGCCGATTTCCAGACGCTCACCATACCGTGAAGCGATCATTTGCAGGGACCTATTATAGTTCTTAAGAAAACTCATACAGATTCTTCACAGCCCTCTATCATCATATATAGTGTCGAACAGAAGGAAAAGGAACAGAAGGTTGTGTAGAATCGGCTTGTATCAAGGATGTGCAGTTATGTATCAAGGATCAAGAATAGACAACAGAGCATCCAAGAAAAAGAGTTCATAGCCCCTCAACTAGAAAGAGGATTTTCCAGAAATCAAAGACATCCCCCATAATATGTAAGCTCATGGATAAAAAAATCGGCTTTGATCAATCCCTGAGAGATGCATCATGCATTCGACTTCATTAGGCATCGTTTAGAGGTGATTGAGTGCATATCTGGCCCTTACAAGGACTCACAGTGCCCTATTGATGTATCTCAAGGCTGCTGTCTTCCCAGATAAATCTGGCACTACTTTGCCGCGGAAGGATGGAATGCTTGGTGAATCCCCATGTGAGCAGAGATCGATTTCATGTGTTTGTGTTGTAGTGCGCCTCTGACCACTGATCTTATGGAGTATATAATATGTTATGGAAGTGCGCCTTCCAACGGTTTACCGTCTCATAGTGGCTGGAAGGTGTTCCTGGGTGTCGGACTGAGATGTACAGCAGGAGGATTCGTCCACCCGGTGGGGTCACCCAAGTTGAGAAGGAGTCCGACGTTTCCATCAGGAAGTCTAGCTAAGAGTAAACCATCACCAGGATCCACCACCTTCCTGGTATCAAATTCGCATGGTGGCAAATCTTTCTCTGATCCACAAGGGCTGCGACTCCCTGTGGTGGTGAAGACCTGGAACAGATTTTGGCGAGGCTGCCCTAGGGATCCCAGGAAACCACAATGGCTTAACCAGCAGATCTCCAAAAAATGGTCATTATGCTGGTGCCCGCACATCCAGTGATGACGAACCGTTCAGGTATCAAGTATCAAGTATGTAAGTGCAAAACTCGTTTATTTCGATCGTACGTGGGTTCACAATTTCAGTGCGCTCAGCAACAAAATCGAAGAGCAATGATGTGAAATGGAACGGCTTACACGCGAAACACTACAAGCAATAGCCTCTTTAAACATTGACGGATTTACATATTTATACAAGGAAAGACCTGGTTACATCGCTAACGTGATGGGAGGTGTCGCTTATATATCCAAGTGGCTCTTGGTGGATGTCTCAATACGACGCGTAAACCGTTGCTATCTAGCGCTCCCAGCTACAGCGAACAAGAAATTCAGGTATATGCTTCCAAGAAATCGTGTTCTCATATGCCAAGGAATCCAAATTGCGTCATTGATTACAAGTGGTCGAGAAGTTCACTTTATCAACCTCCTGAGACCAGACGCCTTATCGGACACTACGCTTTCTCTTGTAACTTCCCAAAGTCCATTAATATTAGAGAAATATACTTCCAATCAGAAGTCGGTGCTATGATCAATCAACCAATATTCCCAGTGAAACGACAAGCAATTAGTAGTGTAATAATCAAAGGGCTAATGGGTCACGGCCCTCTGATGGACGTCATAAGAATAGATCGATTGATAACGAATACTTAAACTACCACTGTTTACAACGCCGACTAATCTCGAGCATACGATGCACCTTTATCGGACAGGGAACCTTCTCAGTTGTAATCCTTTGAATCATCACTCTTCTCATGGTCCTATTCTACATCATAGAGATAGCAGTTAACTCGAAATGTTAATGCGAATTAATAGCAAAAGAATTCAAATATTTGCAGCAATGTCGAACGGTTCTACTATGTAAATGATGTTTAAGGAAACTGCATCCGATAATGTCCAGCAAAACAAGAAACTCACAGAACCACTACAATAAAATTTCCTAAATAAGGAGGAAGCCAAAAGAAAAGAATGTCAGCGTCCAGAAAAGCCTAGCATTTCACCCTTCCAGCAAATTTTTTCCAGGTCGGATCATTGCTCAGCACTAGCCACTGACGGCGATAACATATCATAGACTCAAACAAATAATATTCACTCTGAATCCGTCGTTTTCTCTCTTAGCAATCGCGAGGTTGTTAAACAGCATACGTTTGTTATTCCATACAATAACACACATACAACACAATCGTTGCTGAAGTTTCGGCAGAATCGCCTTCTTCAAAGCATGGAAGCAGCACGCGCACAAATTAATCCACGTACCCATTTTACAAATGATTGTATCACACTTGTATCCCGCTCTTTCGAGGGGATTGCAAAAATTGGCAAATACTCATGATTGCCCCAGTGCACGGAAATCTTTAGTAAAAGGCGAAAGATTTTCTCGGTTAAATGCACCGCAGCCAGAGATGCCACAACCACCCACACGTGCTGCACCATTGCGTGTAATGCGTACATTGCGCAGGTTTGAATTAGCAATATAGAGTGCCGTTATGCTTAGCATTCAGTCTTTGCTAAACTTACCGTAGGAGTGCCAAGCAAAACAAAATCATTTTCTCTCCGCTATTTAAATTCACTATTTTTTTAAACGGAGAATTCGATAGAAAGTAAGTAGTGGTTCGACGCGCTTCTTGGTAGTCACATTTTATTGTTGTATTTCTTTGTTCCTCCAACCACAGGGCGCGTGCGGCGCGGTGCTTGGAGGAGCCACTGCGACACGCACGTGGAATCAATCCCTGAGCCCATGGCCCACCAAGCCTCCCATCCCTCCGCGGTCGGCAAATTGGTACCAGACTTCTCTGGGAGGATAGCAGCACTGGCTCGATCCATCGGCAGACCACCGCTAGTCATTGTAAAGACCAGATATGCATTCAATCACCTCCAACTATACTTAATGAAGTCGAATGCATGGCGCATCTCTCAGGAATTGATCAACGCCGAGAGCTTTAGAGCTTTAGCTTTATTTGTTTGTTCTTCGGGTAGTGGGTCCTGGTGGGCAATCGTAGAATACCGTATCATTCAAAACTAAAGGCATCGCTGAGTTTGTAATTCAATGGCTCGCAAACCACACGTCATGAAGACTCCTCTCAACAAATTGACCGCGGAATAGACGATAGAACCCTTCTCGGATAAGCGCTTTCATATGCCATATTGGACATATCACCGTTGTAAGTTGACCTCAAACAGAGCCGTGCACCTTTAAACACATTAGCTGCATTGTGCAACCATTATAGGTTAACGTTATCACAAGCTTACATTTACTCCTTAACATGTTAACCGCATCAGAACGATGTAAGATATTTACATATAGTATGTAACCTTATCGTATTGTCATTAAAAGTAAGGTATTAAGGCCTCACATGAATCTTTTGGTGTGTCTACCTCTTGTACAACTATTAATGTATTCTACACCATGCATGCTCAACGCAATGCTTCACAAACCTGTGGAAAAGTTACCGACCATCTTTACCCTCGCTTATTGACCGTGTTACCATATGGCCGCTCGTATTATCTCTATGTTCGCATAATGTTATTCTTGCATTATTATTGTTAAAAGCAGTTTCATCACCTAAGTTTGAGTATAAGATATTACTTTGTGATAGCGTCGAAAAACTCCCGCGTGAAAACTTCCTATGAAGTCGAGCATTCTACTTGGAGCTAGTGATAATTCGGTGCTGAGAACTAAATCGAAGACCTAATTTTCACTAATAACTACTATAGCAATATTCATGGATAAGGAAATCAATGATCATCATTTATATCATAATGTGTTAATGACATCGTCTTCACGATACCAGCCACTAGCAGATCGAAATGAATACTCATCGATTCCTATCGGTGTACAGCTGAAATTGAAGAGTTTCTGACAGAGTAAGTTCTCGATAATGAGGTCAGAAGATGAAAAATTTTCAGAAGCTTCAGCTATGCGTAGTTGGATAGGAACGTCAACATGATGAGCTGTTTTGCTTCAGAACTGTTCAGATCGAAGTAGGCAACTTCGGTTACTTACAGCAGCGAAGTCTAATGAAAAGAATAAAGAGTACGCAACTCCGCGTCCATGCTTTCGATTACATGGTTCATCATGTCTTGAAATACTTCATATTATAACACAACGAATTTTCTTCATAAAAAATGGGCCAGCTCAACGAGAATTTTCATTTTGTTGGCAGTTTGTTGGTCGTGTAAGTTTTCTATTATCAAAATCTTAAGACAGCTAGGGTTTGACAAGCTGTCACGAAGTGGCCAGCCTCCACGAATCAGAGGGAGTATCGCTACCCTTTAACTAAATTCCTAACAAAACACGATGGTGGCATTGTTTTACTCCTAACTGAAATTCTAGGTGAAACTGTCTAGCCGAATCTCAGAATGGGTAGATACTAGAGAGTAATCATACTCTGTACAGCGGAGTTCAACAATCAAGAACATACCCAATTGCGATAAGGCGGTAAACCATGGAACTATCTGCCTTAATATGTGAAACAAAATCATAGAAGCTACATAGGAAAAAAGAAGGAAGGTTGTCGAACGCACTATCAGGAGGAAGCCAAGTACGCGAAAGAAAAGCTATCTGATACTAAGATTGTGTCAAAAACACAAACTGCACACGGAGAATTGGTCTGGTACGTCGTATTCGTCTCCTTCAGAATCGCCTGGAAAACCGGAGCCAACAGAGAATAGAGAGGTTCTTCTACCGAGGAGTGAAATTTTGGGAAACGGAAGATCGTTGAGCTTCAAGCATAACGTACTGGTATCGCTTGTATTCGTGGCCTCTCAATTTTTTTTTGGTAGTATAATAATAAATGTTGCTCAATTGCTACTACTATCTTACTTCGATTACTATCGGTGACGTCATATCTTCCACTAACATCTGGAATTCTTCGTCCCATATCGGATTCAGATTTTTGAATATCGTACTACTTTTGTAGACGAATCGGTCCTTGTATTTGAATTTCACATACGGATCACTGCTACCTGAAAACTTTACGAAATTAGCGAGAATAAAAATCAATGATTAATTCGATGAACTCTGGTGCGGTTGGTCTCCATATGACATATTCAGTGGAAGACTCATAGAAAGCTGTGACTGTGTAAATAGGCTATTCTGTGTTAAAAGTGACCGAAACCTTGGTTTAGCATTTTCTCTGCTTGGTTGTGGAGGTATTTGGCTGGGTAGATTGCCATCAACGTAACCTTCCTAGGCTCTGCGAAAGGCGAAATCCGCCGAAACGTCAGCTTTTGCGTAAATAAAGAAATGGAATAACACCTCATGTTTGCTAAACAAGAATATAAAGAATTGTTCGATCAATCCCGAGGTTAATAGAAAGTCGGTCGTGCCAATCAATAGTTTTCCCATAGTTCAGTATGGATGTGAATTTTTTCTCGTAGCGAACAATTCACCAGTGTTGATTTTGTGACTTTAACGGCTTAGGACTCAATCGTATTTTTTGTTTTGTGCATTAATTCCACAGAACCATGATTTGGGAATGATTCAATGTTATTCTTCGATTAGCAATGAGGAGATTGATACTGTAGAATTGATTAGCATATAATAGAAACATAAAATAAAATAGTTTCGGCGGTTTCGCCTTCTTCAGAGCCGTTCTGTTCCTGGCTATTATTGGTGGAGAGCAGCCGGGCAGAGTAGTATAGGGGCACGCCAAGAAGTGGAAAGCGCCGAAGCGTCAGCTTTTGTATGCTAATAAATGCTACAATATCAGCCTCGTGTTTGCTTATCGAAGGGAAACAATGAATTGTCAATTACTGACGAGGTTAAGAGGAAGTCAGTCTTGGGAATTTGGAAATATTTTATCCAAAGTCATATTCTGTGTTAAAAGTGACCGAAATCTTGGTTTAGTATTTTCTCTGCTTGGTTGTGGAGGTATTTGGCTGGGTAGATTGCCATCAACGTAACCTTCCTAGGCTCTGCGAAAGGCGAAATCCGCCGAAACGTCAGCTTTTGCGTAAATAAAGAAATGGAATAACACCTCATGTTTGCTAAACAAGAATATAAAGAATTGTTCGATCAATCCCGAGGTTAATAGAAAGTCGGTCGTGCCAATCAATAGTTTTCCCATAGTTCGGTATGGATGTGAAATTTTTCTCATAGCGAACAATTCACCAGTGTTGATTTTGTGACTTTAACGGCTTAGGACTCAATCGTATTTTTTGTTTTGTGCATTAATTCCACAGAACCATGATTTGGGAATGATTCAATGTTATTCTTCGATTAGCAATGAGGAGATTGATACTGTAGAATTGATTAGCATATAATAGAAACATAAAATAAAATAGTTTCGGCGGTTTCGCCTTCTTCAGAGCCGTTCTGTTCCTGGCTATTATTGGTGGAGAGCAGCCGGGCAGAGTAGTATAGGGGCACGCCAAGAAGTGGAAAGCGCCGAAGCGTCAGCTTTTGTATGCTAATAAATGCTACAATATCAGCCTCGTGTTTGCTTATCGAAGGGAAACAATGAATTGTCAATTACTGACGAGGTTAAGAGGAAGTCAGTCTTGGGAATTTGGAAATATTTTATCCAAAGTCGTTCTGCATCTTCTACACTTTCTCGTTTTTTATTGCGCGCGGTAGTTGTCAGTTACATTTCTGTCATTGTTAAAACGTTAGAAAAGGAAATTCGTTCTTATTAGCCGATCTCTTTCAGCGGAAAGCGGTTGATACATTTTCAGTAGTTTTCACCTGTCGATTCCAAAAAAAAAAATGAACTGAGAACGCTACTAAGTAAACTTGACTTTTGGTATTGCTTGAAGTTATCTGGTATTTAAAAGGGATTTTGAACCAAACTCGTCCATACGAATGACTGGGTGGAAAACTCGTCAACGCGTACGAGTAGTTGGGAATGAAAACGATCTGTTTCACGTAGGATATGCATCATTTCATAAACTCTGCTGTAACACAGAGATCTAAAAGTGCAATAAAGGTGCCGCAAAGTAATACACACGCAGTTGGATAGGGGGACTCGCTATTGAAAAATGCTTTTCAAAATATCGATTTTTCCAATGTACAGTAAAACTCACCCGAAGCGTCACGTATTGCTAGATTTTGGCCTTCTTTCAAGCGTATTTTCACTAAAAGCGCCACATAATTGGTTTCGTTTTCAGATTGATCTGACTGCTGTAAATGTGTTCAATAAATAAACTTAACGTGCTTGTATAACTAGAGAACTCAAAAAAGGCATTTTTACTGGTTTGAGAAAAAGAATGAGATCGTAGAGAAATGTTTAGAACCTTTTCACCATTATAATATTACTTGCTCTTATTTATTCCTACAGCATTAGTTACAAGACATTTACACATTTAGGTTTTTTTATAATAAACATTATCGATTGGTATACAGACATAAGGGTATACGACCTAATAATAAGAGATAGAAAATAAAAGGATAAAGCTCTCGGCATTGATCAATCCCTGAGGATGCGCTATGCATTCGACTTCATTAAGCATCCTTTGGAGGTGACTGAATGCATATCTGGCCTTTACAATAACTCGCGATGGTCTACCGATGTGTCGAGGCAGAGCTGCTGTCCTCGCAAACAAGTCTGGTTCTAATTTGCCGACCTTGAAGGGATGGAGGGCTTGGTGGGCCATGGGCGCTGGAATCGGTTGCACATGCTTTGCTGTTTTGCAGGTCGCCTCCAACCACTGCGCCACATGCGCCCTACCACCTAATAACAAATATTATAATTTAATAATAATGTAATGCCGTAATAATAGTACAGCTTTGCAGAAGAATATATTTAAGAAGTCGGAAAATATTCCATATGAAAAACCAGACATCTATAGGAGACGTGCCGAGTAGTCGCGCCACCGATACTTAGCTGCAGACAACTCCATTCTGAGTGCACGGATATTTTGAACACAGTGGTGATGGCACGAGTCACACACGTCTCTATAGCAAAAAAGAGTAAACCGCCTTGGAACCTGAGACAAATATCTGTCAACGGAGACATTCATAATGAACCTTGTTAGTTGAAATAAAAAGTATTGGAATCTACACAACTTTACCAAAATTGAGGCCCCTTGTTCTACAGAAATCTGTCCTTTTGAAACCAATTAAACCCATTTTTCCCACTTCTTGCGACCTGCATCGCATTTGAACAGTGGAAAAATTGAAGAAATGGGATATGTCGCCTAAGAAGGCCCAGTGATACCGACGGATGTGTTAGTGATGTTTTCATATGCAGCGCTTACGATAACTTCTTCGTTACTGAGGTTATTTCAGGGGGTCAGCTCTATCGGACAGCGCACCGTTGTTACCCCACTGAGATGCGCATGGAAATCAAAACGTACGGCTCCCTCCTCAGTCCTGTCAAAAAGCACAGAGTACCAATTTCTTAAATGTCGTTCTATTATATTGTTCTCTCACATCTTTTTTTTTTGTGCTTCTCAAACTTCTACGCATTCGCTGTGTTCTTCTGTGCACATTTCCATGTTCTTGGACGCGCCATGTATGTAAACTACTGTGGCGACTCCAGCACTTCTTCCACTCAATTCCTTCCTTCGAATCCATTATCCCCCAACGTTTTCCAACTTTTTGCATGTGAATTTGGCTATCGCTTGAAAATTTTCTTTCCTCAAGAATATTGATGTATGGTGATCGACCCGACCCTCCCGAAGTGCCGGAATAGCCGGGCTAGAGCGCTCCCATTTGAATTGCAAAGAGCGAGCTTTTCCCGAAAAAGTCCGTTACCATTTTCCAACTCTGGTGGAATGAAAGGCCAAGTGAGCCCCGAGCGGGATCGAGACAGGATCGTGCTCGTGATGATTGGCACCACTACCACCGTGCTTCCCTACCCATTATATAGATAAAGCTTTCTAGAGCTCTCGGCGTTGATCAATCCCTGAGGGATGCGCCATGCATTTGACTCCATTAAGTATCGCTGGAGGTGAATGAATGCATACCTAGCTTTTATAACGACTTGCGGTGGCCTACCGATGTACCGAGCAAATGCTGCTATCCTCCCAGACAAGTCTGACACCAATTTGCCAGTCCGGCGTTTCCACTAGTAAGCTTAGCTAAAAGTAAACCAATACCAGGGACCACCACTTTCTGATATCAAACTTGTCGCATGGTGGTAAATCTCTCTCTGATTCATAAGAGCTTCGACTGTCTGTGGTGGTGAAGACCTGGGGGTGACTTTCGCTAGGCTGACCTCGGGACTCCAGGAATCCACAGTGGTGAAACCAGCAAAACTTCGAAAAAATGGAAATTATGTTGGGGCCCGCGCAACCATTGAAGACGGGTCATCTAAGAATCCAAGTAAGTATGTAAGTAAGGTATTATAGTGTTACAATACATATCATTCTACCATGTTGTTATTTTGTGGTTGTTTATTATTATTTGATTTCTATCTTACATTAATATTATATTAGCAATAGCATAAGATAATATTCACAATTCTTAACTTCTGTTTGCTGCTTATTCTTTTTTCATGTTAGGGTATTATATGAGCTACAACCACAGGGATGTTGAGATATCAGCAAAACCCGGAGCCTCATATGGGCTTCGATACCCGCGATTACCCTTGCCGGGAGCTCACGTGCTATGCACTGCACCAACCGAGGAACTTGATTTGCCTTTCTCTCAGCCAGTTTTTTTACGATCTATAACGCAACCTCGTCACCATTGATGTGAGCGACAATCATATTCCTTTCAGTCAGCGATCCAACGTTTTCGTACAATTTTCGAAATAAGAAATTCTTTTTCATCGTTCCCTACATAGATAAATTTGATTTATTACATCCGAAAGAGTCAGGGGCTCAAAATTTAAAACATTAACTCCATATTTCCTCTGTTCACTTCCAAGAAAAATCTATGAAAATCCCATGTATAATATTATATTATAAATCCGTGGTTTTCTCTGTTACCAATCGCGAGGTTGTTAAACAGCATACCTTTACTTCCATACAAAAACACACATACAACACAATCGTAGCTGACGTTTCGATAGAATCGCTTTCTTGAAGAAGCTACGATTGTATTGAGGTAGACACACCAAAAGATTCATGTGAGGCCGTAATACCTTACTTGTAATGACAATACGATAAGGTTACATACCATATGTAAGTATCTTACATCGTTCTGATGCGGCTAACATGTTAAGGAATCATGTACGCATTACACGCAATGGTGCAGCCCGTGTGGGTGGCTGCACCATCTATGGCTGCAGTGCATTTAACCGAGAAAATCTTTCGCCTTTTACTAAAGATTTCCGTGCAATGAAGCGATCATGAGTATTTGCTAATTTTTGCAATCCCCTCGAAAGAGCGGGATACAAGTGTGATACAATCATTTGCAAAATGGGTGCGTGTAGTAGCTGTGGATTAATTTGTGCGCTTGCTGCTGTGTTCTATCGAAAAAAGTTGGAAGTGTGTGAGAGCACAGCTCTGCGGAGAGATTACTATTCAGGAGGAAGTAACCGATAAGACCACATTGATCGTTGAGAATTATTCACTTCGCTTCTGGTGCCAAAACTGGTCGAAAACGAACGAACTATTACACATCAACGCGGTCACCACCACAACATGTTCCGTTTAAAAAATAATAAATTTAAGTAGCGGAGAGAAAATGATTTTGTTTTGCTTCGCACTCCTACGGTAAGTTTAGCAAAGACTGAATGCTAAGCATAACGGCACTCTATATTGCTAATTCAACCCTGCGCCATGTACGCATTACACGCAATGGTGCAGCCCGTGTGGGTGGCTGCACCATCTATGGCTGCAGTGCATTTAACCGAGAAAATCTTTCGCCTTTTACTAAAGATTTCCGTGCAATGAAGCGATCATGAGTATTTGCTAATTTTTGCAATCCCCTCGAAAGAGCGGGATACAAGTGTGATACAATCATTTGCAAAATGGGTGCGTGTAGTAGCTGTGGATTAATTTGTGCGCTTGCTGCTGTGTTCTATCGAAAAAAGTTGGAAGTGTGTGAGAGCACAGCTCTGCGGAGAGATTACTATTCAGGAGGAAGTAACCGATAAGACCACATTGATCGTTGAGAATTATTCACTTCGCTTCTGGTGCCAAAACTGGTCGAAAACGAACGAACTATTACACATCAACGCGGTCACCACCACAACATGCGGGTCCTTTGCTTCGCCTGTCTCTCAGCTAATTGTGTCCATTTCAACTACAGCCTCAGTTTAGCTGTGTTCAATGCCAAGTTGGGCTCCTCAGATCAATCCCTGTGACGTCTGATTACTGATGGCACTTATCAATAGAAAACTAATTGAGAGAAAGGCGAAATGAAAGACACGAATGATGTGGTGGTGAACGCATTAGCCCCCAGAAAGGGAAGTAGCGCGTTTGTTCCCCACCGTAGAGACCTGCGGCCCGGAGTTTTGCAAATATCTCAGCATCTTTGTGAGTGCATTAATAGGATAGAAAACATGTACTATGACGGGATATCTAGGAATAGAATGAAATACGTGTAGAGTGAATATTGTAGCAGTACCCAGGATCGAGTTTCTATTAACCTCGGCGTTGTATTATGAATTCGTCGTTTTCTCTTTCAGCAATCACGAAGTTGTTAAACAGCATACGTTTACCTCCACGCAATAACACACATACAATACAATCGTAGCTGACGTTTCGGCAGAATCGCCTTCTTCAGAGCCTGGAAGGGTAACCAATACGCAACTTACCAGGTCAAACACTTCAACAGCACATACAGAAAGATGAAAATCTGAGCGATAATTACAAGATCTACGGCTTTTCGAAAAAACCTACCGCTTTTTCGTCTGTCTTCTACCGAGGAAGAATAGTCAACGATCGATACGAAGGTAAGGGGCGAAATCCCGCGTAATCTCGGGGCATTCCTCCCTGCTATTCGTTGTAGGATTTTTAGCGTTTATAAGTGTTACTGAGGTGCTTGGCCTAATAAATTGAATATCAGTATACCCTTCCAGGCTCTGAAGAAGGTGATTCTGCCGAAACGTTAGCTACTGTACTGTATTGTACTGTGTTTTTCTATGGAAGTAAATGTATGTTGTATAACAGCCTTGCGACTGCTGAACAAGAAAGCAACGCATCCATATTCCAATGACGAGGGTAATAGAAAATCGATCTTGGAAACTGTTAGAGAATTAATAAACTCGAAAACAATAAAATAGTCTATTAGTGGTAAGGGAGGAGGGTTCGTAGTTATTCCTCGCCAGCTGGATGTTGAGAAAACAGGGGAACGTCTCAGTGATGCTCCCCTCGATCGCCCATCCTCTGAAAAGGAATACAAAAGTCAATACCGAAAACCAAACAATCAGTGGGTGAAAACGCAAAGGCGGCAGGCTTAAACTCATCGGTTATCTCGTACTTTAAATTTAATAGATGAACATTCCCCGTCTTAAACTCACTTATTAAAACACACAAGCTGGTATCACCTGATGATCTTGCGTCAAACAATCCATCATCATTCAAGGTTAGAGCCATCATCAGCTGTGTAGACGGGCCAACGGATAGAATAACCTGGTTTTTATGCCTAATACTTACCCAATTGCTTAACCACATTCCAGCCCACCTCACGAACACAGCTCACGTTCCTAGAACGTTCACGTGACTCGTTTCCTAACAACGCGTACGTGATGGAGTCGTTCGACGTTACCGCGCTGTACACCAACATATCAAATGACTCCGCAATGCAAACCATCTTCGAACTTCTTGTTGATCATGAAGGAAGAATAAAAATGCATGGCCTGTCCATCCAGCAGCTTGTGGTTCTCTTAAATGAGTGCCTAAACTGCTCGATTTTCAGATAGACCGGGAAATGTTTCGCGCAAATAGGGGTATTGCGAATGGGACAGCGACTGGCACCTAGCCTTGCCATTGCGATTATGTCTAGAGTGGAAGCCCCCGTTCTCGGTCTCCGGCAGCCACTCTACTACAGATATGTAGGTGATTGGTTTGTCGTCTTCTCTACACTTGGCCTAATAAATTGAATATCAGTATACCCTTCCAGGCTCTGAAGAAGGTGATTCTGCCGAAACGTTAGCTACTGTACTGTATTGTACTGTGTTTTTCTATGGAAGTAAATGTATGTTGTATAACAGCCTTGCGACTGCTGAACAAGAAAGCAACGCATCCATATTCCAATGACGAGGGTAATAGAAAATCGATCTTGGAAACTGTTAGAGAATTAATAAACTCGAAAACAATAAAATAGTCTATTAGTGGTAAGGGAGGAGGGTTCGTAGTTATTCCTCGCCAGCTGGATGTTGAGAAAACAGGGGAACGTCTCAGTGATGCTCCCCTCGATCGCCCATCCTCTGAAAAGGAATACAAAAGTCAATACCGAAAACCAAACAATCAGTGGGTGAAAACGCAAAGGCGGCAGGCTTAAACTCATCGGTTATCTCGTACTTTAAATTTAATAGATGAACATTCCCCGTCTTAAACTCACTTATTAAAACACACAAGCTGGTATCACCTGATGATCTTGCGTCAAACAATCCATCATCATTCAAGGTTAGAGCCATCATCAGCTGTGTAGACGGGCCAACGGATAGAATAACCTGGTTTTTATGCCTAATACTTACCCAATTGCTTAACCACATTCCAGCCCACCTCACGAACACAGCTCACGTTCCTAGAACGTTCACGTGACTCGTTTCCTAACAACGCGTACGTGATGGAGTCGTTCGACGTTACCGCGCTGTACACCAACATATCAAATGACTCCGCAATGCAAACCATCTTCGAACTTCTTGTTGATCATGAAGGAAGAATAAAAATGCATGGCCTGTCCATCCAGCAGCTTGTGGTTCTCTTAAATGAGTGCCTAAACTGCTCGATTTTCAGATAGACCGGGAAATGTTTCGCGCAAATAGGGGTATTGCGAATGGGACAGCGACTGGCACCTAGCCTTGCCATTGCGATTATGTCTAGAGTGGAAGCCCCCGTTCTCGGTCTCCGGCAGCCACTCTACTACAGATATGTAGGTGATTGGTTTGTCGTCTTCTCTACACAGAAGAAGATGGACAAATGCCTTAAATTACTGAACGAGCAGGCAGAGTACATTAAGTTCACCCGGGAGGAACCAAGAAAAAACTGGCTTCCGTTTTTAAACGTTCAAATAATCGCCTTCTTCAGAGCCTGGAAGGGTAACCAATACGCAACTTACCAGGTCAAACACTTCAACAGCACATACAGAAAGATGAAAATCTGAGCGATAATTACAAGATCAACGGCTTTTCGAAAAACCTACCGCTTTTTCGTCTGTCTTCTACCGAGGAAGAATAGTCAACGATCGATACGAAGGTAAGGGGCGAAATCCCGCGTAATCTCGGGGCATTCCTCCCTGCTATTCGTTGTAGGATTTTTAGCGTTTATAAGTGTTACTGAGGTGCTTGGCCTAATAAATTGAATATCAGTATACCCTTCCAGGCTCTGAAGAAGGTGATTCTGCCGAAACGTTAGCTACTGTACTGTATTGTACTGTGTTTTTCTATGGAAGTAAATGTATGTTGTATAACAGCCTTGCGACTGCTGAACAAGAAAGCAACGCATCCATATTCCAATGACGAGGGTAATAGAAAATCGATCTTGGAAACTGTTAGAGAATTAATAAACTCGAAAACAATAAAATAGTCTATTAGTGGTAAGGGAGGAGGGTTCGTAGTTATTCCTCGCCAGCTGGATGTTGAGAAAACAGGGGAACGTCTCAGTGATGCTCCCCTCGATCGCCCATCCTCTGAAAAGGAATACAAAAGTCAATACCGAAAACCAAACAATCAGTGGGTGAAAACGCAAAGGCGGCAGGCTTAAACTCATCGGTTATCTCGTACTTTAAATTTAATAGATGAACATTCCCCGTCTTAAACTCACTTATTAAAACACACAAGCTGGTATCACCTGATGATCTTGCGTCAAACAATCCATCATCATTCAAGGTTAGAGCCATCATCAGCTGTGTAGACGGGCCAACGGATAGAATAACCTGGTTTTTATGCCTAATACTTACCCAATTGCTTAACCACATTCCAGCCCACCTCACGAACACAGCTCACGTTCCTAGAACGTTCACGTGACTCGTTTCCTAACAACGCGTACGTGATGGAGTCGTTCGACGTTACCGCGCTGTACACCAACATATCAAATGACTCCGCAATGCAAACCATCTTAGAACTTCTTGTTGATTATGAAGGAAGAATAAAAATGCATGGCCTGTCCATCCAGCAGCTTGTGGTTCTCTTAAATGAGTGCCTAAACTGCTCGATTTTCAGATAGACCGGGAAATGTTTCGCGCAAATAGGGGTATTGCGAATGGGACAGCGACTGGCACCTAGCCTTGCCATTGCGATTATGTCTAGAGTGGAAGCCCCCGTTCTCGGTCTCCGGCAGCCACTCTACTACAGATATGTAGGTGATTGGTTTGTCGTCTTCTCTACACAGAAGAAGATGGACAAATGCCTTAAATTACTGAACGAGCAGGCAGAGTACATTAAGTTCACCCGGGAGGAACCAAGAAAAAACTGGCTTCCGTTTTTAAACGTTCAAATAAACGTATCAAGTAGCGGTTAAAAGATAAAGTGGTACCGAAAACCAAGTAACAAAAATATTCTGGTTCATTCCCTCTCTTCCCATTCTTCACACACAAAGAGGGTACTCGTGAGGAACATGTTTCGAACAGCCACCTCTGTGTGCACAAGTAGGGAAATAAAGGAAGAATCGCACGACTTGGGACGGCAAATAGTTATCTTCAATGGCTACAAAATAGTAACCCCATGAGATAAGTTTAGAAGAAAGGTAACGCCCCAAAACGAGCGGTTTAGCTGAAAGAAAATCCCGTTCATCTTGCCCTTCATTAGCGATGAAATAAGTGCAGCGATGAAACGATGCTTAAGAAGGGTAGGTCTAGATTATTTGGTAGCAATAGTTGAAATACCATTCGATACTCTTCGTCGTCAGTTAGTTCGTAACCGCCTTTATGACCGAGTATGCGAAACACAGAGTTGTGTAATGTGCCCTTACGGGAGGGACGGTGACTGCATGAGTTCAGGTACGACATACCTGATTTCTTGTAATGATTGCGTAGAAGGATATTTTGGCGAAACGGGCAGACTTCTATGTATCCGCATAAAAGAGCACCTAGATGGCAAACGAAAAGCAAGGCAAAGTACCCCACTAGGCACGCATAGGATACAAAAGCACAGCGGAGACGATTTTGGTATAAAAGTCGCTATCCTCCCACGTGATCCTAAAACACCAAAACGGAAACTCCTCGAGGCTTCTTGGATAAATGCCAAAAAACTTACAATGATTAGCTGTGAGGAATGCCCCGAGATCTCGCGTGATCTCACCCGTACCATCGCATCGATCGTTGATGTGGGGAGGTGCAGTCGTCAACCATATGCGACTCTGAGCGGCTGTTCTTTTTCGGTGGAAGATAGGTGAAAAAGAAAGCGGTGAGTTTTCTCGAGAAGCCGTTGATCTTGTATTTATCGTTCAGATTCTCGTCTTTCTGTTTGTGCTGTTGAAGCGTTTGACGTAGTAAGCTGTGTATTAGTGTGCTCTTCCAGGCTCTTAAGAAGACGATACTGCCGAAACGTCAACTACGATTGTGCTTTATATGCGTTGTTGTATGGAAGAAAACGTATGCTGTTTAACAACCTTGCGGCTTCTGAGAGAGGAAACAACGAATTTATGACATTATAATATAATTTACATACAGCGTAGTGGTTAGAGGTAGTTGCAACACATGGGTTCGATCCTGCTCCCCAGGCTCATTGGTCCGTTGTCCCTCCAGAACCGGCAAAATGCTACCATACCTGTTTGAGAGGAATGCAGCACTAACTCGGTTTAATGGTTGGTGACCGCGAGTCATTGTATAGCCCCGCTATCTTCGTAATGATAAAAGAAGCAGATATGTCAATCGTATAAGGACAGAAGTAGATACACAAGAATTTTAATCGTCATGAATACAAAAATATCTGAGGTTGTCCTAGACAGCGTAAGCAGCGCTGTAAGTGTTACCTTAGAGCGATCAGAGTTATGACGAGCCATCGTTGTTCCGAGGGTGTTACCCTTTGAAAGCTCGTGAGCATGAATAAACTCCTAAATCAACATTGGGACGACGACGGTCTGTAGTTTGGAACATTTCGGATATTTTTGTGACATCGCATCAACTTTGATTCTTCTAACAAGTCAGAGCAAAACCATTTATGAGTAAAACCTTAAGGAAAAAACGTGTATTGTACTAAAATATTTCTATAATCAGCACTACTTCCTGTTCTGTGAACTTTCACCATTTAAGTTTTCAGCGAATTTCGGATGATCTCACCTTTTCGGTAAGAAGAAGTGGTGTATCGGAAGACGATCTTCGTATAACCTTTTTCAACTTTGAAGACATCTGATAGAATGAAGTTCAGTCATATATGTATGTACATATATATGTGTATATACATATATATATATATGGGTATATATGTATGCACACATATATATGTATGCATGTATGTATATATGTATGTATGTATGTATGTATGTATGTATCCGAGGGTGTTACCCTTTGAAAGCTCGTGAGCATGAATAAACTCCTAAATCAACATTGGGACGACGACGGTCTGTAGTTTGGAACATTTCGGATATTTTTGTGACATCGCATCAACAGAGCAAAACCATTTATGAGTAAAACCTTAAGGAAAAAACGTGTATTGTACTAAAATATTTCTATAATCAGCACTACTTCCTGTTCTGTGAACTTTCACCATTTAAGTTTTCAGCGAATTTCGGATGATCTCACCTTTTCGGTAAGAAGAAGTGGTGTATCGGAAGACGATCTTCGTATAACCTTTTTCAACTTTGAAGACATCTGATAGAATGAAGTTCAGTCATATATGTATGTACATATATATGTGTATATGGGATTGATCAACGCCGAGAGCTTTTAGAGCTTTATGGGTATATATGTATGCACACATATATATGTATGCATGCATGTATGTATGTATGTATGTTTGTGTATGTATGTATGTATGTACAGAGTGAGAGAGAGAGGGAAAGAGCCCTCCACCAAATAGTGGATGACAGTGAGTGGCTGGTGGCGAAAAACAGTTGCCGAAACGAAAATGAATGCACGATCGAAGTCGATGTGGAACGAACGATGGAAACACTTTAAAATATTCATGAACGAAATTGAATTGGTATTAGAATCCAGCAGCTAGTAAAACTCTTAGCAGACCGTAAACCGGAATACAGTAACGCGATCGATCGATACGCATCGTTTGAGAGCGCACATCATATCTCAGGAGCACATTACTTTTTTCTTGTATAAAATCAATCAATCACGTTACTTTTGCACAAAATTCGATAAGCTGACAACGTCAACTGATTAGAAGCCCTTTTTTAAGCGATAATCTAGAACGCAACTTCAACACCACTAATGTGAGCAACATTTGTAGTTGTTTCAGTCAGTGATCCAGTATTTTTATATAGTCTTAGAAGTAGGAGATCCTCTATGTAACGTTTCCTACTTCTTCAAGGTTGCTTTTTACACCTAAAAGAAAGAGAAGTTCAGAATTTAAAAGTTTCATTCCCCATTTCCTTTTATCAATTTTCCGAAAATCTGCGACAATGCAAAAAGTTACCGTATTGTAAAAGCTATGCAGCTTGAAACAAGAGAAGATTCAGTTCTCAATAGGGACGAACATAGTTTTCTAGCGACAATGTTTACGTCAACTAACTGTATTTATGGCAAAAGGCTCAAGTCAGCGCTCAGCTATCTGCAGTTGAACAGATTGTCTCCGTTGATGACAACAACAATGAGAGAACGTGATGAATGGGAAGTATGGTAAAGATTATCCACTCGACGAAAAAGACTCGGCATCAAAACAGAAGAAAACGAAAAATCATTTAAGGAAGTGTGTAAGGTCTATGAAAATCGGAGAGAAGAGCAAGCCGTATTGAAACTGAACGTAGATGGGCGACAATATAATACACAATCACACACACACACTTCGCTGTTTTCACAATAATGCTTCTCATAACAACATTTTATGGAACGATATTTCAGATGACAAAGAACGGAATCAAATATGTATTTGCAATAAAGTGAGGAAAATTTCCCAAACAATAGAAAAGGATAAAGCTTTCGGCGTTAATCAATCCTTGAGGGATGCGTCGTGCATTCGACTTCATTAAGCATCGTTTGGAGGTGATTAAATGCGTATCTGGCCTTTACAATGACTCGCGAAGGCCTACCGATGTATCGAGCCAGTGCTACGATCCTCTCAGACAAGTCTGGTACCATTTCGCCAACCTCGGAGGGATGGAAGGCTTGGCGAGCCATGCGCGTGGGAATCGATTCTACATGTGTGTTGAGGGCCCCTCCAACCATTGCGCCACAAGCGCCCTACACAAACGATACGTTTTTAAAATGTTGTACAATCGAGAAAATCTTTTACCACTCACTAATCTTTGTGTGATACTGCTGGGAGACGAACTTAGCGCTATATATTGTGGCTAAGGACGTCGGAACAGCACAGAGTTCGCGTAGACGTCAAGAATGATGACAAGAAAAAAATTCGGTAATACATAAAAAGCCGATAGATTTATTAGAGAGACATCGTTGAAAAACGCAATGGCTGAATGTGTTTTTCTTAAGGCATGAGAGGAGCTAGCTCATCTATAGATCACTTTTTACACCAATACACATATATGCTATGAATAAGCTCGGTTCATTAAAAGACAACATGGTGTTTGCTGACTTATTCAAAACGGACCCATGGTGCATCTACAGCAACGTTCTGTACGCCAATAGTTGAATTTAACTGTCGACTGAGATCACTCTAAAAGAGAAAGAACGTATAATTAGAATAATCCCCTTATGTAAGGTCTTCCTGCCAACAGTTTACCGTCTCATTGTGGCTAGGAGGTGTTATAGGTATCGTGCTGCGATGTGTACAGCGAAGGGTTCATTCTCCTGGCAGGGTCTCCCAAGCTGAAAAGTCCGGCGTTTCCACTAGGAAGTCTAGGTAAGAGTAAACCAATACTAGGATCCACCGTCTTGGTATCAAAGTCGCATGGTGGTAAATCTCCCTCTTATCCACAAGGGCTGCGACTGCCTGTCATGGTAGCGACTTGGGGCAGACTTTGGCCAGGCTGTCCTCGGGATTTCAGAAAACCGCAATGGCTTAACCAGCAAATCTCTGGAAAATGGAGGTTGTGTTGAGGCCCGCACATTCAGTGAAGACGGGCCAAGTACCAAGGATATGGGGTCCTTGTGCATTTGTGATGAATAATTCAATTTAATTTCAAAGTAATCTAGCAGATGTCATGCATAAATTATCGAAATTCTCATTCCATTAAAGGATAAAGGATAAAGCTCTCGGCGTTGAGCAATCCTTGAGGGATGCACCATGCATTCGACTTCATTAACTAGGAAGAAAACAGTTGCTGTGCGTACATATTTCGTGTCATGAATGTTCTGTAGGAAGCGAAAACATAGTCAGCTGTAAAAGACAGTTCTGTCTAATGATCTCGTGTCGGTTTTACATTCCAATAAGATATATGGACTTGCTCTTTCAAATGAGTCTCATTAGAATGACTGATAGAATAATATTCCGTAGATTTTCGTCACCACTACAAGCAGTCGCAGCACTTGTGGATCAGAGGGAGATTTGCCACTTTGACACCAGGACGGTGGTGGATCCTGGCATTGGTTTAACCTGGTATTATTTTAATAAAAGAAAATAGTAGGCAGTAAACAAAAAGCAGACGTTGAGATTTCGACTACAGCCTCAGCTTAACTTCAATGCTCAATACCGATTTGTGCTCTCCAGATCACTATCGTTGAGGAGTGATTGCTGATGGCACCGCTGGATAGAAAACTGGCCGAGAGAAAGGCAAAGCGAGGACAACAGTGGTGCAGTGGGTAACCCGCGGGAATCATCTGTCCCGAATGGGAAATCGCGGGCTCGAATCTGGCGTGGGGTTCAGATTTTGCAAATATCTCAACATTATATCTTGTTAGATTTCGTCTTCCCAGATTGTTATGGAAATGGATGGGGTTTGAGACTCGTCAACCACAAACGGTTTGTTTTTTTTTGCTGGTTTTTCTTTTTAGCAGCCTTTGTGAATTCGCGTGGAGCTCTTAGCGCTACCCATACAAACGACATCAATATTCATCATATTCCTTTATTAATGAATTCCATCAATGAGTAGGAAAAATGTTCCTGCGGCATCGGTTCGACTCAGTGTATTCTGTTGGAGAATGTTTAAAGGGAACGGAAAATACATAACGAAACGAAGGAAAAATTTTTTTTTAGAAGCACGGTGGTGCCTACGTGTCTGCAAAGGTAGAAGACTAGTCAAGTAACTTATTGATTAAGCAAACAATCATATATCTACATCTGTACTGTGAAAGGCAGTCATAGGAAACACTTATCGGCAGAAGTTCATTTATGCAATGGCGAGAAAAGTTTAAGTATAAGGAAAAAACCGACTGAACAACTGGTACGGAAAAAGATATTCTTGTAATAGAACCAATAATAATAATAATAAAGGATAAAAGGGATAAAGCTCTCGGTGTTGATCAATCCCTGAGGGATGCGCCATGCATTCGACTTCATTAAGCATCATTGGAGGTGATTGAATGCATATCTGGCCTTTACAATGACTCGCGGTGGCCTGCCGATGTATCGAGCCAGTGCTGCTATCCTCCCAGACAAGTCTGGTACCAATTTGCCGACCCCGGAGAGATGGAAGGCTTGGTGGGCCATGGGCGCATTCCACGCGCGCGTCGCAGTGGCGCCTCCAACCACTGCGCCACGCTCGCCCTAATAATAATAATAACAATAATAATAATAGTAATAATGATAACAACACGTAAAAACTTGCGAAAATAGCGAATAATAACAACTAAAAGTTGACAACAATGTTAACAATACTCAAATCGCAACAAGAACAATACTCCTGTGACCAAGATTAAAGTGAAATATTCACCAGTTAATAGTATAACTATTAACTGAAACCAAAATGGTCAAAGAAGCGCATACCTTTCAGCTTCATTACGGGAGGCTTTGCATTTGTCGAACGGAACTGCTCCACATCATCTCGCGGCATCGTGACCGCCTTTACTTCGGACACACCGCTGTAGGACTGTTCAACTGCGACATTCGATTCATTCGTAGGCATGAGAATTTCTTTGATACTCTTTTCGTCAAATTTGAACACGTATCCTGTCGTTTCGCTCATTTTGAAATCGACTAAATCGTTTTGCTGTGAAACGGATGAACTTTTCAAATCATCTGTGGTTATGAGATCATCATGCTGAAAAGAATGCTTCAATTTTCTAGCCCTTCTCTTGAGCAATTTTTCAGTTTCATCTGATAAATATCTAATTACTGGCGACGCTTGTTTGATGTGAGACGATCCTTTTGGAGCATGAGGTGATACTGCTGTGTGAGTAACAAAGCCTCCGCTCTCACTACTTTGAGTGACTAATGATGATAGTGTGTCACTATTTCCTCTCTGTGTTTCTGCACATTTACTGCTTCGTTGACCACTGACTTTTTTCATTTTCCACGCATCCTTCCATTTCTTTATGCTAGCTCTCATGTATGACGTTGGGCGCTGAGCATGCTTTCCAGTGGTATGCTCTGCAGGAGGTATATTAGTTTCCATTTCCAAATTCGTCTCTTCATCAATGTCCTCGTTAAGCCTCTCACAAGACGTGTCATCACATATATCCACCAGTCGAGCAATGTCACCGATATTAGACCACTCTGACCTATCGATGCCGATATTTTCCGTCGAATGTGGCAATTCGCTCTCTCGAGTTCTAGAAAAACTCGCTATTAAAGATCGCTCCATCGGTTTCGCTTGCTCATTCGTCTTTTCCTCCAATACCCCTCGGATGTGTCCAAATTCCTCATTGCACAGTAGCCTTACTGTACTAGTCATTTCATGCTTGCGAACATCTACATGTGGAAGCACTTTTGTGAGGGAAACATCAACGTCTTCGCCCGGCTTCGCAAGCTTCGCTTTCAGAGATCGTTCTTCATAACACGCCCTTTCATTCACTGCGTCTTCCAACTCTTTTTGAGCATGTACTAAATCGACCTTACTTCGCAAATCAGCATTTCTGTTTCGTTCTGCATACGCCTGGGAATCTTGACTCAAGAACGCTTTTGTGTGTGAAACATCAAGGTCTTCGCCCGGCTTCACAAGCTTTGTTTTCAAAGATCGTTCTTCATAATTCGCCCTTTCATTCACTGTGTCTTCCAACTCTTTTTGAGCATGTACTAAATCGACCTTACTTCGCAAATCAGCATTTCTGTTTCGTTCTGCATACGCCTGGGAATCTTGACTCGGGAACGCATTTGTGTGTGAAACATCAAGGTCTTCGCCCGGCTTCACAAGCTTTGTTTTCAAAGATCGTTCTTCATAATTCGCCCTTTCATTCACTGTGTCTTCCAACTCTTTTTGAGCATGTACTAAATCGACCTTACTTCGCAAATCAGCATTTCTGTTTCGTTCTGCATACGCCTGGGAATCTTGACTCGGGAACGCATTTGTGTGTGAAACATCAAGGTCTTCGCCCGGCTTCACAAGCTTTGTTTTCAAAGATCGTTCTTCATTAATAACAATAATAATAATAGTAATAATAATAATCTAACGGCTTACCGCCTCATCGTAGCTGGAAGGTGTTCCTGGGTGTCGGACTGCGATGTACAGTGGGGGATGAATCCCCTGGCAGGGTCTCCCAAGCTAAGAAGGAGTCTGGCGTTTCTATCAGAAAGCCAAGCCAGTAGTAAACCAATCCCAGCATCTTCTATCGCCCTGGTATTAAAGTTGCATGCTTGCTAATTTCGCTCTGATTCACAAGGGCTGCGACTACCCGCGGTGGTAATGACTTTGGAAGGACTTTGGCCAGGCTAACCTTGGGATTCCAGGAAACTACAATGGCTCTAATCTCCAACCAGCAAATCTCCGAAAAAATGTGTTTATGCTGGCATCCGCACAATCAGTGAGGATGGGTCGTTCAAGTATCAAATATCGAGTGAGTAAGTTAATAATAATAATAATAATAATAATAATAATAATAATAATAACAGTAATATTAATAATAATAGTAATAGTAATAAAAATAACAGTTATATATATATATATGGAAAAAGCTAAAACAAGTATAAAACAAAGAAATCGGGAAAATTAAGAGGAAACGACTCACCCTGCTCATATCGAAAGGGGCGACTACGGTTTCCTAAAGAAACATTAGTGAATTTCACACTTCCAAATTGAACCGAAAAATCAATAAGGAGTGAAAAAAGGCAAAAGTGACAGAAAAGTAATAGGATTCTCTGCCTGGTAATATTGAAATCGAAAGACAAAACTGTTTTGTTACGAAAATATGAACCGCCCAATTATCAGCAATAGGGTGAAAAATCGATAGCGCGCTGAATTTAGCAACTTCGAATACTATGTGCTTAACTGTGTAACTAGAGGTGTTAATCAGAACTTCAAAATTTTTGATGAAAAACGAACTCAATAAAACCGGTTGACACAGAAAACTTCTTCGGCCAAACATCTCCATAACCAGGTGTTTGGCCGAATAGATTGCTGTCAACCCTACCTTCCAGGCTCTGAGGAAGACGAAGTCCGCCGAAACATCAGCTTATTGGTGAATAAAAAATAAAAATAACACCTCGCGTTTGATCAACAGGAGTACGAAGAATTATTTGATCAATGCTGAGGTTAATGGAAAGTCAGTCGTGGGAGTTACAGAAAACTTAGCCCTTGCCTAGTGGTCAAAGAATATTGGCGCAATTTATACCTATATTTTACTCGTCGTCACCAAACAATTTCAACACCAGGCACTCCAACTATGAACACCTTATGCACTTCTTCAATTTACATCTATGTTAAGAGGAATACATATTTCATATTTCACGCCTTCGAAAACTATCCACTTGTAACTACAACGTCGCTGACATATTTACAAAACTCCAGACCACAAGTGTCTGGGGTGGAGAACGAATGAGCTAGCACCCTTTACGGAGCTAACATGTTTACCACCACCACACCATGTGGGTCTTTCGTTGTGGGTGTCTTTAAGCCAGTTATTTATTGAACAGTGCCATCAGCAATCACCCATCAATGGGAATGGCCCCGGAAAGGGCAGTAGCGCATTCGTTCTCCTGGCAGACACCTGCGGTCCGGAGTTTTGCAAATATCTCAGCATCATTGCGATTGTATCACACATATCCTGTCGTGAGAAAGCTGTTAAAAGACAATAAATAAAAAGTTAGCGTTATCCACTTATAGTTGTGCTTTTGTTTAGGAAAACTGAAAAAAAAACCACTAGTGTTAAAGGGACGAATAAGATCCCGGAAACTTTAGAGGGCCACTTTTTTCTAACTAAAATGAATAAAGGATAAAGGATAAATCTCTCGGCGTTGATCAATTCCTGAGAGATGCGCCATGCATTCGACTTTATTAAGTATAGTTGGAGGTGATTGAATGCATATCTCGTCTTTACAATGACTCGCGGTGGTCTGCCGATGTATCGAGCCAGTGCTGCTATCCTCCCAGAGAAGTCTGGTACCAATTTGCCGACCCTGGAGGGATGAAAGGCTTGGTGGGCCATGTGCGCAGGAATCGATTCCACGTGCGTGCCGCAGTGGCGCCTCCAACCACTGCGCTACACGCACTCTAATTATAATGAAGACGTTCGAAAACACTTTGATAACAAAACACCTTGTTCGCGATTTGAAAGGTGAAAAAGTGGATTAGAAAGAGCGGGAGCGAGGATGTAAAGTCCAATCTCCGTTGAAAACTCCATAAAATGCTGTAACTACAAGGAGACTAGGAATACTACACTCTTTGTTCAGTTGTAGATATAGCTCTACATCTTTTCTAAGATCATAAGATTATAAAATGACATATATTATACATTTTTTGAAACTTCATGATCAGTTAGAAATTCTGGTTTCTCGACGCATTGATCCAAATCGAAAGCACTGAGGCTTTTGTGTTTCCTGAAAAAGGAGGCGTCATTTAATAGAATTGCATAGTATCCATATTATAACAGATTCCGTTTAAATTTTAATTTGCTGCTGAGTTTCTAAGCTAAGCAAATCTTGTGGTGAGCCAAAAAAGTGGGAGAAAATATGAGTGACAGCTTTTTCGTAAAATAATGTTTTCAGGTACTTCGAGGAAAAAAAGGAAAATTTCAGAGGAATAAAAGTTTGTTCACCAGAAAGAGAAAGAAACTAATGAAAAGCGAAAAGTCAAAAAAATTTCTTGGAAAATTACTCTCAAAAAGAAGTATTATGAATAAATGGATTGAAAAAGAATAAAGAATGATACCCCCGGTCATCAATCTCCGAGGGATGCGCGATGCAATTCGATTTCATTAAGCATCGTTGGACGTGATTGAAAGCATATCTGGTCTTTACAATAACTCGCTGTGGCCTACCGATGTATCGAGCCAGTGCTGCTATCCTCTCAGACAAGTCTGGTACTAATTTGCCGACCCAGGAATGATACAGGGCTTTGTGAGCCAGAGGCCGTGGATCGATCCTATGTGTGCTGCAGGGCGCCTCCGACCACTGCGCTATACGAGTTCTTATTAAAAGGAATGTGTATTAAAAACTAGTTTTAGACAAATTTTTAGACACACTAAAAAATTTTCAAAAAAAAAGCGAATAACGTTTTGAAAGTGTGAAATTCGGGAACGAGAATTAGATAAAAAGAGGACAAACGAAGGATGAAGAAAATGCGGATCAGATTTTCAGAATCGCGGGAAGCCACACTATCTCGGGTTTTCCTCCTTCGTAAAAACGCAAGAAAAGTTTTCACCAGTAGAACAAGTAAAAACTTAAAAAAATGGAAAAGAAGTGTTTTACTGAAAAGATTCGAACTGCAAATCATCAATTCTGCGACAACTAAAGGTGGCTAGTAAAACTTCATTGACATGTGGAATTTTTTGCACGCGGGTTTTTGAGCATATCAAGTTTTTTTTACTGCTGGGTAGATAAGTGGTATACGAAGTTGAATGGGATCAATTTGTTCGAGTGGAATCAACAGGCCTATGGAACATTTACAACTGAACTCAGCTGCCATGGTGGGATGCTGGGAGTTTTGTTGGTACCCTAGCAATAGTTTCATAAATAGAAAGCTGAACAAATTCGAGTAGAGAAACACTGGGATTTGATGAATAGGTAGCCTATCAAAATGTGTGAATTGAATGCTGCTATCGCTGTTTTCATCCGAATGGATAGAAAAGTTGGCAGTGAGCCAAAGCTGCACTCCAAGTGAAAATGACAGCAGAGATGGTTTGGGAAGGAAAGGATTCAAATTTCCAAACTTAATGTTCGACTCTACAAGAATCAACAAATTCTGAATTTTTGCTTCGGGTTCTTTGCAAAGACTGGTCGACCTGATCAGACTCACCCACTAGTGATAAATCAGGACTTGTAATTGATTTTCCTTCATGTGATTATAGTAGTGAGGGAATGCGTGAAGTGAAACTGTTAGAGGTGGCCTGTTGTGTTTGGTTCGATCCCGTTTGGCGGGTTAACGAAGCCCTATATCTCCGGGATCAACAAATTAATGTCAGACTTGGACAAAGAAAAAAGGATATACAAGAATAAAAACGCTAACCTGATGGATCGATAGGCTCCCGTAAATCATTGTATGGGCGAAATATGCATTCAATCACCTCAGCAATGTTACGAATGGCGCCCAAAGCATGGCGTGTTCTTATGGTATCAATCGACATAAAATGCTCAATCTCTTCGGTTCTTTAATAGTGCAGAAGGCATATGGTCAAGTATCATTGACTTAAATTCACTAGTGAATAGGAGAACAATAAAAATTCTACTGTATGACAAGGAGAGTACTAGTTCACCTAAAAATTCCGAGCTGGTATAAAACAATTTCAGTTACCTTGTGGAGAATCTACTCGGTGATGTATTCATCACTATTTTATTCAGTCTCTGTTTTAACACAAAATTATTTCAAAAAGACACATAGACGGGTTATCTAGCCAAGTCACGCAGTCGCGCTTCATAGCCCATTTCTGTACGATGTCGGGGTTAAAATTTCATTGTAGTTGCAAATTCCAAAAAAAAAGGTCCATAAGTACTTGGACAAACTACACAGACGTATATGATCATTTTATCATTCACCAAGAGGAATTTTTAAGATAAATGAAAAATGCACGGAAATTTAACCAAATTGTTAGGGAAAAAGGTTGAGCGAACGTAATGAAACTGAGAAGAACTAGTTCCAGCCCTTTCTTAGACACTTTCCGCCACGAGATATATTTAATTGATTTAAAAAATTAAAAACGAATGAGGAAAATCCCCACTTGGATGACGTAAAGGAAGAGAGGATTTGTCGCAAGCGACTTCGACGAGCACATGGCGACATCTCTGAACGGATCGAACACAGAAGAAATGTGAAACCAATGGACATTGAGATTTATTGACGTTCGCGCATGTTTTTTTCATATTTTTTAATTTCATACTAAAATTTCAATTCATAGATACTTTTTAGTCTCATATTTCATCCGGTTCTTGTCGTATTCCTTTCTTTCTCTACTTCTACGCCAATCTAATTCTATTTCATGTTTTTGTTTACGTCACGTAATTCATTTCCAGATCATCCGGATTGCCTTTTTTCTCTTGCTTTAGCAGTACTTTATCTTTCGATGTCATTTAAGACAACAGACCACAGGAACAAATTTTATAAAACCATAATGAAGCTGAAATATTTGCAAAAGTGCGGAACGCAGGTGTCTGCGGTGAGGAACGAATACGAGATCACCCTTCCCGGGGCTAGCGCGCTCACCACCACACCAAGCGGGTCCTTCGTTTCGCCTCTCTCTCAGATAGTTCTATCGATCAATGCCATCAGCAATTACCCATCAACGGGATTGATCTGAGGAGCGCAAATTGGCACTGAACCCAGTTAAGCTGAGGCTGTAATTGGAATCAGGACGAAGGACCCGCATGGTGTGGTGGTGCATATATCCCCGGAAAGAGTAATATCGCGTTCATTCCCCACCATAGACACCTGCGGTTTGGAGTTTTGCAATTATCTCAGCATCATTGTAGTTGTACTTCGCATTATACCCTACCGTGGAAAAATTTCTCAGCTAGTTCTATCGATCAATGCCATCAGCAATTACCCATCAACGGGATTGATCTGAGGAGCGCAAATTGGCACTGAACCCAGTTAAGCTGAGGCTGTAATTGGAATCAGGACGAAGGACCCGCATGGTGTGGTGGTGCATATATCCCCGGAAAGAGTAATATCGCGTTCATTCCCCACCATAGACACCTGCGGTTTGGAGTTTTGCAATTATCTCAGCATCATTGTAGTTGTACTTCGCATTATACCCTACCGTGGAAAACTATAGTAGAAAGCAACTAAAAAGTTAGCATTGAAACTTCAAACATTCTAAAAATCAAACAATTTGCATAAATCGCCGTTAGTGATTGATTCTTAAGTTCTTATTTGGATAAACACCAAAGGCCTATAGCTGATATGGAAGGCTTATGGAACGATTTTTTGCAAGGAAGTCATAGTGAACATCGACGAGTGACTGACCAGTTGCCGATTCACGAACCATGGCAAGCTCGCTGAGATGGTACGAAGAATCTGATGACGAGTCAGCACATCCAAGGAACTCTGAAAAAAAAGTTGAAAAGTCAAAGAATTTTGCTTTGAACGCTTCACATCCAGAATTTTATTCAGTAGTGCAGTAGACATAAAGGAAAGAGAAGGATTGTTTGTGTATGACCATCCACCCGTGGTGTCCAGCTGTTCCCTCTCAGCTGGAGGCGAGTCATCGCCAACCATAACGACGATTTTCAAACCCTGTACTAGTGAGAAGTGGGAAAATTTTTAATATTACTAATATTTTATAACAAAGCAAAACTTTTTCTCAATGTCATGCAGTTTCTCAAAACATATAAGACAGTGTAAAGGTTTAAAAGGGTATAAACTAATATTTAGGATAAGTGTAAAAGGCAGTCAATGTTTACAGAAAGAACCAGCGAAAATCTCCATGTAAATGGAAATAAACTACCAAGAATCTTCTCAATGACAATGGAAGCAAGGACACTTCAGACAAAAAAAAAATACGTTAGTCAGAGCTGAAATCAGAGAACTTCAACTCTTTGAGCAAATGAATAGACTAGCATTTCCATGGTGATGACAATGGAAGCAAGGACACTTCAGACAAAAAAAATACGTTAGTCAGAGCTGAAATCAGAGAACTTCAACTCTTTGAGCAAATGAATAGACTAGCATTTCCATGGTGAATAAAGTGATAGGAAGTTCTCTCCATTTAAACAAGAATAAATCACTACTGTTGTAGAGAGTTGATAACGTACATAATGCAAGGAAAAGATTTGCTGTGTTTCTGAGCACATGTACAAGGGTTCGGGCTCCACCACTGCACAGAGGGTCAATCGAAAGATAAGCGATTAAAGGTACGGTAAGTTTCGCGTTAATCAATCCTTTAGCAGTAGTCATGCATTCGACTTTGTAAGGGATCAAAATATTAATGGCATATTTAGTCTATATGAAGAATTGCAAAAAGTTATAGATGTATCAAGTCAGATAAATTTGGTACAAGTTTGCTAACCCACGAGGGATAGAAGGCATGGTTTGCCCACCGTCGCGCGTGATCGAACCAAGGCCACATGTTGATTGGAGGAACCTCTAACCATTTCACGCACTATTTTTGTTCGGTTAAATAAATCATACAAACTCTTTGCTAATAGCTTTTGACATTCCCATTTTTGATCGTTATGTTCATTGCCTAGTTCCTTTACTCAATTTTTGACTTGTATGATGCCGAACTAATTTTCCAATACCTATCCAACTCCACCGATCTCACTGGTTAACTGCTTTTCCCATGTGTCCCTGATGGCTGGGATTTAAGAGAAGACTGAGAAAGGAGAAGAAAAGAGAAGATTGACCTACATTACTAGATGACCAATCGTCGTATACTCTGAGGATTCAAACATTTCTTCTACATCTGCCGTTATTTTGTTGCCATCGTCTACGAAATTGATTCAATTCGTGCGTGGGATCCATTTGTTATTTGAGATTTTCCGTCTTCCTTTGTCACTCACATAGCGAATGCTGCACAAACATGCTTTTCCACGAATCACGATAGGGCCTTACATAGAACACTACCGGTTTATCACCTTAGAATTTTTCTTATGTCGTAATGAAATCGAGGGATATTTGCAGCCTTAAGAGTCGGATTCTTCCAAGATAGTGACGTCGACATCAAGGACTATTCGAGAACAGCCCAAAAGGTGATTTCAACCACATATGGCTTCAATATGGAAGAAATGGTAGTACACCATCCGCGATTGCGTGAAACATGAAACTCTTCACTGAAGTATTGTCAACAGACGACCATACATCAACTTTAGGATACAAAACTCGATAAAATGAACAAATGACAATCATTCAAACTAGGCATCAACAACCAACGTTTAAAGTACGAAGACTCGATAAAAGGCAAAGACAATTCATATTTTTCAAAAACTGACCATCTTTTAACATCGATGTGAATAACAAATATTTTTAACAATAATGATGACACCGTTAGGTAGAGAGCTGGTTGAGTGGAAGACAAAGCAAGGGCCGCAGAGGTGCAGTGGGTAACACGTGAGTCAACAGAAAGGGTAATCACCGGTTCGATCTGGCATGAGGTCTACGTTTTGTAAAGATCTCATGGTGGTTGTATTTCACATCAAACCCTACCGAGTACTAAAAAATAATACGCAGTAAATAAAACCCTAACATAGTAAACATTTTCTTTCAATTAATAAGCTAATATGAAATACCTATAAACCTATTCGTTAGACGAAAATCGAAAAGGAAAGAAATGAAAGAATCCATCAAATAGCTGTAAGCAGTAGCAGGAGATCAGCGCACAGACTAGCAAGTGCCGCAGAGTTGTCTGCTTTGAACGGCAAGCGCCGCACTGTTTTATTCGTTCGCATGGAAGCGGTGTAGAAGTTTTTTCTTTAGTGCGATTGTTTAATGAATTTACACTGCAAAAGCTGTGTAAATGAATATCTCTATATACGTTATGCGTTAACAAGAGGTTATTCGATTACGTAGTTCCATGCGTGTTAGTGATGCCAGCGCTTGACACACTTGACACTTAAATGGCCCGTCCTCAATGGTTGTGTGGGCCCCAGCATAATCTCCATTTTTAAGAGATTTGCTGGTTAAGCCATTGTGGTTTTCTGGAATCCAGAGGTCAGCCTGGCCAAACTCTCCCTCAGGTCATCAATGAAACAGCCAGTCGCAGCCCTTGTCGATCAGAGGGAGATTTGCCGCCACGCGACTTTAATACCAAGGCGGTGGTGGATTCTGGTATTGGTTTACTCTTAGCTAACCTTTTTGATAGAAACGCCAGACTCCTTCTCAGCTTTGGAGACCCTGCCAGGGGATGAATCCCTCACTGTACATCGCAGTCCGGCACCCAGGAACACCTCCCAGCCATGAGGCGGTAAACCGTTAGGAGGTGCCAGCACTAAGCCAAAAAAGTGGGTATTCTCAATAACAGTGTCAAATTCAATCAAAAGCCCACTTTTGTTAGCGTTGGAAAAATTAAGTTAGCTCTTATTAAGTCATTCAATACAGCTTTTAGATACATACAAAAACCTGTAGTGTAACAAATGATATAGCTTCGCCAAAAATGTTTAATGAATTTATGCTGCTTAGGAAACTATGCTGTGCCTGTAGTGCAGTGGTTAGAGATGCCCGTAACTGACACATAGGCTTTGGTTCGATCACAAACCAGGATTGATATGCGTAGGCAAATTGCTACCAGTCGATACAATGGAATGAGGAAATGAAAGAAGTACGGGGATCGGTAGAATGTGTGATGTTTGATCGGGCAAAATAAAGTGAATGTTTCCGTTTCTCTTATAGTTGAAGTACGCGATTTGGTTTACTTAAACAACATTGGCAAATCATTAAGTTGGGATTCACAATAAAAAGCGATTGTCAAAAAAACAGGAGCTCTGCGGAATTAAGAAAAATAGGTGGAGAATATGGAACAAGGAAAAATTGTTGAAAAGTAAGTACTTATCGACATGATATCCTATTCGCTTCATTGTGCTCAACAGCTTAAATACATGCATCATCTGAATGAACTGTGAATACGGCAATCGTTGAGTAACTTGAGACGGTACTGACAAACTTCATTTGTACCAATGCACCACGGAAGCTGTATTTGATACCGACCAACACCTTGCTTTTGGTGAGATGCCCTTTTCAAACCTCTTTTGGCGGAAAGAAAGCTCGGGAGATTTTTCCTTAGATGAATCTCCGATAGAAGTGTTGATCTCCTTCTCATTAATGAGACCCTGATCTAGGCAGCATTGGAGCGATGATAAACAACGTGAGGTTATAACACAACGCTTCTAGGAGCACTCACCGGCCAGAAGTAAATACGAGGGGCGTTTCACACATCTCGAAATATAACGATACTTTCTAGAAAAAAAGTATTTCTGTGCAACAACATATCCTATTTATTTTAGTCAGTTCACTTAAAGCTCGTAATAGTAGCTATTGAAGTCGGGTTTTAAACGTTCAAAACAGTTTTAATTGGTCAGCAATGCCTAAATGTTTCCAGAAAGAAATGGAAGGAAGTGAAAACAGAGAAGGAAAATGAAAGAAGGACGGAGAAATTCCATTGAAACAAAAACGTATACACCGAAACAATAAAGTGGATCTTGAAAAGTGTTGAAATCGTTACAAAAGCACATCTGGAAACCATTAAGCTCTCTATCAAGTTCACTACAACAAGAAGGCAATGTACGTATCGATCGGAAATGACAAGAAAAAAAAGAAAAAAAAGAAAAAAATGAGATCTAGTGTTGTTGCCATGGAAATAAGACTGGTGTATTTAACTTAGGCTACCTAAGTGAGAAGGGTTCACGATTACTGTGCAAATACAGACGGGCTGAAAACACTAACGAGAGTGTGGTATTTTCTAAAATCGCATTAAAAAGCACAAAAATAATGATATGAACTACTCCAATGGTGGGATGATGTTAATAGCTAGAGGTGCTGCCTGACTCGTTCTTGTTATCCTCCACCTGTGGCCCACCAAGAATTCCATCGCTCCGAGGTTGGCAAATTGGTACCAAACGTGTCCGGGAGGATAGCAGCACTGGCTCGATACATCGGTAGGCCACCGCGAGTTATTGTAAAGGCCAGATATGCATTCAATCACCTCCAACGATACTTGATGAAGTCGAATGCATGGCGCATCTCTCAGGGATTGATCAACGTCGAGAGCTTTATCCTTTTATCATATTGTAGCCAAAAATTGCTTTCAAGAAGCGAAAACTCTTAGGAAGCCATTTAAAAACTCACATGTCGTTCAGTTTTCGCTTAAAAAATAAATAAAGTTTTTTCCTTTGAAAACCATAAATCAGTAGGTGTCTTAGAGGTGTAATGTTCTAAGTGAAATAGAAAAGCATAGAGATAGAGCTCTTGAGGTTGATCAATCCCTGCGGGATGCGCCATGTATTCCACTTCATTAAGCACCGTTGAAAGGTGATTGAAAGCATATCTGGTCTTTACAATGACTCACGGTAGCGTACCGACGTATCGAGTCGTGTTGCTGTACTCCCAGGTCTGGTACCAATTTGTCGACCGTTAAGGGATGGAAGGCTTGGTGGGCCATGGAGCGCAGGGATCGATTCCACGTGTGTGTTGCTGCGCGTCTCCGACCACTGCGCCACACGCGCCTTTCTGAAACAGAAAAAATTCACTATAAATTCTATAAGATTGAGAGGAGATCAAAAAAGAAAGCGAAAACATGATATAACAAAGAGCAATTGGAGAATCGAAATCAATTCACCATTCTAACGTCTTGCGAATTCACATTACGAGGCCATTGCTAATTTCAAGTCGGTGTAACTCGGCAACACAAAATCAAAAAATGAAAAGAAAAACCACCTAAATCCTAGTTGGAAACCAGAACGACACCCATTTGCCTAGCTACGGAGATACTGTGATGGCCCCCATGCCACTGGACTTGTAGTTCCCTGATTAGAGGTTCCGAATAAAGAAAGCGGCAAAGCGGTGTGTTAAATTGCAGAGCTACACCATTACAAATTTAATATTTTATCTTATCAGAACAATGAAAGACAAGCAACATAGCTCACAACGTCGATCAACCTTGATGGATGCACCTTGAATTCGACTTCATGAAAGCATCGTGAAGGTGACTGAACACTTGGCTGTTCTAGAAAATGAGTTATCGAGGTCCACCTATGAATCAAGTCAGTATTTTGAGAAACAGACAGACCATACAAGTCTGCAACAATTTTTCGACCTTGGAGGGATGAAACGCTTAGTGAATCCGAGAAGCGGGATCGAACACGTTATTTCACTTTTCGAGACCTAACGCGTACACCATCACACCATGCGCGTCCTTCGTTTCGCCTTTCTTTCACCTAATTTTCTATTTATCCATACCATTAGCAATCATTCGTAAACAAGATTGTGGTTGTATCTCACGTAATACCTTGCCGTGAAAAATTGCTGTAGGCATTAAATAAAAAGTTTATATTGTAACACTATTATATTTTTATAACGGAGTTATTTTTGAGGCTTACAGAAACAGTTTTTAACCGCGTTATCTTTCAAGTCACAGTAAAAACCTGACTGGTTCAATAATACAAATTAATTGCGCCAAGTTGTGCCGCTATGAAATCCCCAATGGCTAAATCAGTTACGAAGTCGAAGTGATGTGCCCCGGGAGAACGTCTTCTTATCATAATTTCTTCTTTTTTTCTCCATTTCTTCGCCAAGGAGCAAATGGTTTCTTTCCACCAGTACCCGATATTGTTTACATCTATATGATCAGAGAAGGGCGCGTGTAGCACAGTGGTTGGAGGCCCCACTGTGGCACGCGCATGGAATCTATCCCTGCGCTCACAGCCCACTAAGCCTTCCATTCCTTCGGGGTCGACAAATTGGTACCAGACTTGCCTGGGAGGATAGGTGCGCTGGCTCGATACATCGATAAGCCACGGTGAGTCATTGTAAAGGCCAGATATGCATTCAATCATCTCCAATGATACGGCGCATCCTACAGGGATTGATCAACGTCGAGAGCTTTATCCTTTTTATCCTCTTACCACAATTCTTCACTGCACAGTATTTCACATCATATCCCAATATTCACATAATCCCATGAACGGGTGAATGCTGATGGCGCCGAACGATAGAGCTAGCTAAGAAACAGGCGAAACGAACTACCCGCATGATGTGGTGCCGAACGCGTTAGCCCTCGAGAGGCGTAATAGCGCGCTCCTGTCCCCATAGCAAACACCCGCAGTCCGGAGTTTTACAAATATCTTAGCACAATTGTGGCTAAATCGGAAACCTTTGCGAAACCTATCTTAGAGAACCAAATCGATCCTTATTAACAATTTGCATGGATGATATATAGATAATTTGATAACGAGTGCAAGAGGTCCGAAAAATTAGACTGAAAAAGAGGAAGGCTTGAAAGTGATGCTTTCGCACTCGTTTTCCAAAATCATCACGAAGAAATCAACAAATATTGAAAAACTTAGTGGAAAAGGAAGCCAGTTAACAAATTCCACGAGGTGCTTCCTTTTTAAGTCAAGATATAGCCAGACATAAAATAATTAGGTTGCGGGAGTCGAATGTCTCTTTCTCATTATTTGAATAGCGCCCGACCCGACTCTTTACATCAAAATGCCATCATCGTCAAAATTTTAGAATGATCTAGTCGCATGAACGGATTTTGACTGATGCTAGTGACAGCTAAGAAGTCCGGGTCTACTTTATTAAGATAGTTTAAAGATAATTGCCATTTTTCGTTTTCAGTTCTGTCTCAAATCCCGAGACGTAAAAGATAAATAGGAATCCCATTCTTTCAAAACCGAGCTTTTTTTAACTTTGACATTAACAATGAATCAATTTTTACACACTTTTGGATTGTAGTTTGACAAGACCCAACGGTTTAGCACCTCATCGTGGCTGGGAGGTGTACCTGGGGGTCGGACTGTGATGTGCAGTGGGGGGAATCGTCTCTCCGGCGGGGCCTCCCATGCTGTGAAGGAGTCTGGCGTTTCCATCGAAAAGCCTAACTAGGAGTAAAACAATGCCAGGATCCACTACCGTCTTGGTATTAAAGTCGCGTGGCGGCAAATCTCCCTCTGATCCGTAAGGGTTGCGACTGCCCGTGGTGGTGAAGACCTGGGGCAGACATTGGTCAGGCTGGCCTCGGGATTCCAGAGAACCATAATGGCTTAACGAGCAAATCTCCGAAAAATGATGATTGTCCTAGGGACCTACACAACCAGTGAGGACGGCCCGTCCAAGTATCAAGTAAGTATTTGATACAAGACAGTCACAAAACCTTCTTTGCATGATCCGTCACCACATCTACTATGAGGATCCCAGCACTCCTTGCATTCTATTCGTTTCCTTCCGTTAATCATCCATAATAATCATCGAACATTTTCTTTCTGTTGTTTTTTGAGCAATTAGCTTTTATGATGTCGTAGAATGCTAGTCGAGTCGAATCTCCTTGCAATATTAGCGGGGCTAAGGCGCAGCCACGTGGATAGGGGAATATCGTTGCGGCGGGGACTAAATTAGCCCCTTTGCTTCCTGAATGGCGGCATCATTGCCACTGCGCTATCCAAGCTCACAGTTGCAAAATTATAGAAGTAAATGTAGTATAGCAACTATTCTCTGAATAGTTCCAATTTCTATATTATGGCATGTTTCCTATATTAACTGTTTACTTGTAAACATTCCACATCTTTCCATACACATTCTGCAGCACGTCTCTTAGCGACAGTCTCATGCACCTGCCTCGCAGATGGCTGGAAAAGAATTTCGTAACTTTTTTTTAAACAACTGCTCTTCTCCACCTAACAGTTCGAGCAGCGAAGAAGCAGTGGTCAACTGCAGGCACCTTCATCACCTGCCTTTCCAATCTGCTTTTTCTACAAGCTAATGCACTAATGTACAAGCATCGCTAAAACATCAATTTTTTGCAAAAGCTTTGCGTATACATCACAAACGTTTTCAAATCTTTCTCTAGCAATGTCTTTAGTTTCTTTTGTCAAACCCCGCCTATTACAGAAGAAATATGAGGAGCACTATTAGCCATTCAGGTTCCAGTGTTCCAGTGCTGAAGTGTTTCGCCCAGTTTCTCTCAAGGGTTTCGCTCGTGCTCATCGGTTCAACCAAATATCGTCAGACTGTTAATATTGTATGACTATTATGCTATAAATAGTTGCAAGCCGAGCCTGAGATTGCTCTGTGTGGCTGCGTCAAATGTCCTGCGTGGCAAACCTGTCTTCGTGCATTCTACTTCGAGTTTGTAATTATTCTCTGCCGAAGATTGACCTGAAGTTCTATACTCTACTGCGCCGATTAACACATGTAAAAAAAATCGGTTACTTGTCCACATTTATGGAAAGATTAAAGCGAACACGGTATCGTTCCGCTTTTTGTTAACTAATGAAATAATAGCTTCTGCAGGATGTATTGACACCTTGAAGACGAAGCAAAATGGATGGCAGTAGATCAACAAGAGTCCTGTATAAAAGAGTCAACCCCGTCTCTTAAGGAGACCTCTTCATTCGAGCGGTTTTCTACTTTACAAGATTAGACTCGATACGATTGCGAAGACCCACACGTCGGTACGAACGACTGTGCACCGTCAACTAGGATCGCGGCGGCTTTAAACAAGGATAACGCGTCGAGACGTGGATCAAATAAAGAGCTTTGTAACAAATTCGTGTAAGGTTATGAATATAGGAAAAAACAAGGAAAAGCGTCTATTGGGAAATTTATACACCATATAATCGACTCCAACGAGAATCAAAAACTTGAGTAAATACATATTTGGCCAATACAATAAATTGCGATGGCGTGGTGATCCAATACAATAAGACCAGAGTCCGTAACCATGGTTCTATAACTAAAAACTATGGCGACGATCTGTACCTACAACGCAGGTACACTTGCATCCGAGTCCTCGCGCATCCTTCAGGGATTGATCAACTCCGAGAGCTCTATCCTTTCATATGATCATAGAAGGTAGTTAATGACAGCATTGCTTCGAAATATTGGCAAGTACACCTAATTTTATTTGGCGACCGCTTGGGACTACGGCGATATTTGATTGATTATATTGATATTTGATTATGATATGCATTGAGAATCGCACTCGAAAGAGTTTTCTTGGTAATCATCGAGTGTAGAGTGAATTATGAAGTGAGCACTTTCTACGAAGCAAATGTAGCATAACATCTGCATCCTAAACGCTATTAAGTGAATATGAAAATTATCATAAACAAACTCTTTTCGACAAAATAAAATCTCGAATGCTATGCATTGGAACCAATGCATGGGAGGCTCACATACTGAGTAGTTTCATTAAATTTGCTTATGAAATCGCCAGACGAATGACTTCAATCGGCTAAAAAATCGACTTTAACCACTCTTTTCAACAACCTTTCTTTTTCTTTTCGCATCAGTCCTTATGCAAGCACCTAAAAAATGACGTTTTCGACCTTTATCAGCACTTATCACTTGCTTTCCAGTTAGTTATCAGAGTAGTCATGTGGGCGCCAGAGCAGACTCTTGCATTTTCGAGTGTTCTCGTGTATCTTGTTGGTTCTGTCCAAATGAAGGGGATCCAAATGAAAGTCTGAGATTGAAACATTCCCCTTACGGAACACCTTTCAGCCAAAAGTCCTGGAAAAAAATCGTCACTGCTTAATGAATTGAATACGACTTTGGGAATTGGGAGTTTACCACACGTGATCTCAAAGAGTATTCTAAACTGATCACTTTCCTACTTTTTTGCTGAGGAGATGTTTACTTCAACGTCGAATTGAATTCTATAGCGGGGTTGGTCGGCACTCGATAGGTTCATCCAAGTTGGAAATGATTTTGAAATCTCCATCTGGAAGCTCATTTATGAAAAAACCAATGATACGGCAGAACACGACGAGATAATCGTAACCAATTTGTTGTCGAGAGCAGAAAAAAACAAAGAAAACAGAAGCAAGATGGTGCCACTCTTCTTTTCCCTCGTGTCAGCTGAAGCCAAAGAAGCAATTCTGGAATATGATAACGACGGAGAAATGAAGATTAACTGATGCCCCATTTAATCGATGATCAATGGAAGTTCACATGATACAGATGATTTCCAAGAAAAGTTGAGATCTCTAGAGTTCAATGATATCGGCTGAGGGGTTCTTCGATGCATTAACCACATGCTACGTTGCGTATTTCTGTTTGTTTACAAGTATCGATGATCAAAATTGAAAGTGCCAAGAAGTGGAATTAATTGCAAACACAATGCCAACTTTTTATTTGCTTACGGCAAAGTACTACATGGAATACTATCACTACGATGCCAAGATATTTGCAAAATCCTAGATCGCAGATGTCTGCGGTGAAGAACGAACGCGTTATGGCTCTTTTCCAGGTGCAACGTGTCCACCACCACACCATGCGGGTCCTTCGTTTCGCCTGTCTGTCAGCGAGTTCTATCGCCTTTCAGTGCCATCAGCAATCATCTGTCAACGGGATTGATCTTTGGAGCACAAATCAACATTGAACTCAGTCAATATTGATGCTGTAGTTGAAATCACAATGTTAACTTATTATTTGCTGCCTACTACAATTCTTCGGGCGCGTGTGGCGCAGGGGTTGGAGGCGCCACTGCGACGCGCACGTGGAATCGATCTCTGCGCCTATGGCCCACCAAGCCTTCTGGGGTCGGCAAGTTGGTACCAGACTTGTCTGGGAGGATAGCAACACTGGCTCGATACATTGGCAAGCCACCGCGAGCTATTGTAAAGGCCAGATATGCATTCAATCACCTCCAACGATGCTTAATGAAGTCGCATGCACGGCGCATCCTACAGGGATTGATCAACGTCGAGAGCTTTATCCTTTTTATCCTCTTACCACAATTCTTCACTGCACAGTATTTCACATCATATCCCAATATTCACATAATCCCATGAACGGGTGAATGCTGATGGCGCGAGTCCTCGAAAGAGGACTTGCTCATGCAAGCAAGAATGATAAGGTACGACGTCGTCGGCATGGCCGAGACGAGACGAAGCCACACATTCAACGCCGTCTATGACACTGGAGAACAACTCTTCTCGGAATATGCGACAGTAGAGGCGTAGGTGGTGTCGGCGTTCTCGTCAACACGAGCTTGTCCATGAACATCGATTCATTCGAACAGCTTACAACAAGAATCGAACGTTTACGATTAAAAAGCTGTGAACCAATACCGGCTTTGACAATCTTGGTCGTTTACGCTCCAACACCAAACTACGACGAGGAAGAGGTTAAAGCGCTATACATGGACTTGGAGAAGTTCTACGAAGAAGACCATACATTCTTCAAGGTCATCACTGGAAATTTCAATGCCAATACTGGGCCAAGAAGATCGTCTGAGAAACGCCACATTGTGACCCACGGATTAGAATGGATCGAACAGGGTGAGCGGCTCTCTGAGTTTATCATGGCGACCAAAACCATCCATGGTAACTCGCAATTCCAGATGCCTCACCGTCAACGCTGGACGTGGGAGTCTCCCAATGGAGAGTACCATACCGAAATAGACCACATCACAGTAAATGGAAAGTTTTGCCTAACCGATGTCGCTATTGTCCAAAAATTTTACACAGGATCAGACCACCGCCTTCTTAGCACAAGATTCTAATTCTCGCGGAAAGGAGAGAAAGCTGCTAAATTCAAAAACCAAAGTCTCAAAACCACCACAAACTGGGACTTATTCAACTCCTTAGTCGGCTGTTGCGAAGATGCCGTTATCGAATCGGTTTATTCAACATCTTCACGTTAGCGCCATGAAAGCTAATAGTTCGAAAGTCACCAAGAGGCGTTGTCTCCAGAAACTCTCGACCTAATACGCCAGCGTGGAATCGCACGAGCTGCACACAACCGTGAACTAATGTCCGAACTTGCAAAACAATGCAGACAGACGATAAAAGATCTTAAGGAGAGAAGAGCAGCAGTAATGGTCGCAGCTGCAGAGGCTGCGAAAAGCGTTCGCAAAGCCGGCCGAAGCTTCGCCAATTAGAAGACCAAGCTACAGCATCCAGAAAGGCAATGGAGAAAATTATTCATGAATACTACTCAAATCTCTTCGATAGCCACGTCCACCTCCCATCTTATAAAATAAAAAAGGATGGATGTGTTGTTCCACCGGTTCTTCAGAACGAGTATCTCTGAATACTTCAGTTATGTCTATCCAAGTCGGGAAATTAGTATGATGAATGACAAAGCTCCAGAGCTGAGCCGAAAGAAGCGAGCGGCTTGGGAAGCTTTCAAGAGCATCGAGGATGTAGTGAAGATAACAAAGAACATCCGAATTCATGCTCACCTTTTAGACTCAACGGTTCTTCCTGCCTTAACATAGTAAGGAAGCAGTCGTAAGGACGATGCTAGGAGTATCCCGTTTCACGCAAGTAAAGGATGGGATTCAAAGCTCCGACCTGCGTCAACGATCAGAAATCAAAGATGCCGTTCTATACGCCAAACAGTCGAAGATAAGGTGGGCCAAACATGCAATGCGTATGAATGATAGCCGATGGTCAAGAGCTGATGGTGACTGGATTCCTCGGAATGTCAAACGTACTGCAGGAAGACCACCGACCCGTTGTTCAGAGTTCTTCACGAAAAGCCTAGAAAAAAAGATATGATGCTCGACGAGTCGGAGAAATGAAGATTAACTGATGCCCCATTTAATCGATGATCAATGGAAGTTCACATGATACAGATGATTTCCAAGAAAAGTTGAGATCTCTAGAGTTCAATGATATCGGCTGAGGGGTTCTTCGATGCATTAACCACATGCTACGTTGCGTATTTCTGTTTGTTTACAAGTATCGATGATCAAAATTGAAAGTGCCAAGAAGTGGAATTAATTGCAAACACAATGCCAACTTTTTATTTGCTTACGGCAAAGTACTACATGGAATACTATCACTACGATGCCAAGATATTTGCAAAATCCTAGATCGCAGATGTCTGCGGTGAAGAACGAACGCGTTATGGCTCTTTTCCAGGTGCAACGTGTCCACCACCACACCATGCGGGTCCTTCGTTTCGCCTGTCTGTCAGCGAGTTCTATCGCCTTTCAGTGCCATCAGCAATCATCTGTCAACGGGATTGATCTTTGGAGCACAAATCAACATTGAACTCAGTCAATATTGATGCTGTAGTTGAAATCACAATGTTAACTTATTATTTGCTGCCTACTACAATTCTTCGGGCGCGTGTGGCGCAGGGGTTGGAGGCGCCACTGCGACGCGCACGTAACATAGTAAGGAAGCAGTCGTAAGGACGATGCTAGGAGTATCCCGTTTCACGCAAGTAAAGGATGGGATTCAAAGCTCCGACCTGCGTCAACGATCAGAAATCAAAGATGCCGTTCTATACGCCAAACAGTCGAAGATAAGGTGGGCCAAACATGCAATGCGTATGAATGATAGCCGATGGTCAAGAGCTGATGGTGACTGGATTCCTCGGAATGTCAAACGTACTGCAGGAAGACCACCGACCCGTTGTTCAGAGTTCTTCACGAAAAGCCTAGAAAAAAAGATATGATGCTCGACGAGTCCCTAAAGCGAGGAGAACCCACTGGGCTACTCTTGCACGCAATAGGGAAACATGGAGGATTTACTGGCTCCCGCTCGAGTCACTCGACGATCGACGAGACTACAGGTGACGGGTGATACAGGTGACCAGTAGAATAAAACAATAATTATCAACTTAATATTTTTTTATTTTTGTAGAAACGGCTAGCATTAATCTACTAGTTCCTGAGGTGGAGAGGGTCTGGCTTGCTCAGTACAAGGGCGATCGGTCCAGTGTATAGCAGGGCACCTCTAGCCACCATACTATTAGGTGGTAACACATAAAATGTCCGGTTTCAAATTTAGAACCTTTTTCATACTAACTTTTATGAATCGGAATAAGCACGGCTAGAATCATAACATTTGTTAAAATAAGAAACAAGTTTATTTATTTTCGTTGCATAAAATTCTGGAGTTCTGGAAGCGATGTGCTCGTTGAAAGCATTTTTTGTGTCATTGTGGTTGGTGAAGCGCTTTCCGCTCAGGAAGTTGTCCAAGTCCTTCAAAAAGTGATAGTAGGTAAGCGAGAGGTCTGCTGAATATGGGGGTTGAGGTAAAATTTCGCAGCCCAACTCGTTCAACTTGCAACGTTGACTCCGCAATGTGAGGCCGGATTCAAAAAGCTGTGTGAATCAGACCGGCTGCAGACCACCAAACTGTCACCATAACTTTTTTTGGAGAAATTTCGGCTTTGGGAAATGCTGTGGAGCCTGATAGCGGTCTAACTATTAAGCTCAACGTCGCCGGTAGTCGTACAGAACCCACTTCTCGTAGCACGTCACAATTCGATCAAGAAAGGAGTTGTTTTTGTTGCGCAGAATAACAATAGACGACACTTCAAAACGATAGTTTTTTTTAATCACCGTTTAATTGGTGCGGCATCCAGTTGT